>MUZC01000372.1:199001-228394 GCA_002072015.1 Radix auricularia | reverse complement strand
GGGGGGGGGGGGGGCGGATATTGAGATTTCCGCCACTATCCGGATTCGGCAAATACGGCACGTCCGGACATGATCCGGATATTAAATGTAGTTAAGAACTATTCGAAAGTAAATTTAATTAATTTTAAAAAGTTTCTAAACAATCATTTAAAAAGTAAACAACAGTGACATTAAATTATTAATATAGAATAACATAAACTAATTAACTAATGAAACCATTCAAATCCATGCAAAATCTAGTAAAACAGATAATTTCAATACGAGAAAAAGAAAATAAGTTAAAAAGTCACAAAATGTTGCTTTACTAAGGTAGTTAGTACACCCCCTTTGCTCTTAAACTAAAATGTAGAGATATCCGGATTCGGATCCGGCAAATATTAGAGCGAAATTATCCGGATCCGGCAGATAATAAAAAAAACATCCGGCCACCCCCTAATTACAGCATACACAAAAACTTTTTAAAAAAGATTTCAATTAACATTTTTTTACCTGCCTTGGACAGCTTACCTTTATATGGAATCCTAAACAATGCTCACCCTACCAGAATAAAGGAGCAAAACATTATTTCAATTAAAGAAACTCTCAACTGCTCCGAATAATTTCCCACTTTACGCAATCAACTACGATTTTGTAGGTTTAAATTAGCTACATTTTTACAATGATGTGCACTTTACTTCTTTCTTTAACAATTAAATTTAAAACGCCGAACAGTTGGATATAGGGTGAAATTTTGAAGAAAAAAGATACCACAAAAGTAAACAAATTTTTCAAAAATAAAATCTTTTTTTAAAATTTAAATTATATGTTGAAGTTTAAATTGAAAATTAAAAAAAAAAATCATGTTAAGCCTGGTCCCTTTTGGAACTCAGGACGTGTTAGCGCATTTTCGTATTATGTATCAGTACTTATGTTAGATATCAGCATTATGTAGTTATCAGTAATTGTGTTTAGATTTTAGACATATTTTTATGAATTTTCTTGTGTAATGAATATACCTGAAATTTTTTTAAATTTAAAAGTCATTTCTTTACATTTTAAATTTTTTTATTTTCTCTTTAATCTAACTACAAGTGGTTTGTGGTCACTGAAATATGACTCATAAATGAAACATTCTAAATTGTAATCAGCTAATCGCCCAAATACTCCGTCAATTGTTGTTTGATAGATCGTGAAAGTAGTTGAATGTTGAAGCTTGTTTCGAAAAAGTTTTCAATTTCTGCCCCTGGGCCGCTAAGATCTTGATTGAAGTCACCACAAAGGATGACGTAAAACTCTCTAAACTTTTACACATATTCTAATGACGTCAACAAAAAAAAAAACTAATACTTTTGATAATACTAAGACTTCCGGCAATGGCGGCCGTTGCCTGCGCCAGTGTTATCTCTCGATTCGCAATGTTTTTTGGTAGTTTTAACGGGTTTTTTTAACGGATCGAGTAACTGAGTGTTGATGCACAAATGGCAGGTCAGGACATACAAAAAACATATATACATCATGGGTCTAGGACTTATGGATGCTGAGATCTAGGGTGATGACAGACGGACGGACGGACAAAACGGGTGCAATAGCGCATTCGACTTCTCGAAAATGCGCTAAAAAATAATAAAAAGCATTAAACTCTAATGAGTTAAATTAGTAGCAAATAGCTTAAAGTATGAAACACAATGTAGATATGATAGAATACAATTTACATACATTCAACACTTTTTAAAATGTGTATCTGTAACTTACATTTATAAATTACTTTCCTCCTCCGATAATATTTCATACATGCACCCAGACAACCATCCACATCACATCTGACCCACACAAACCTCCACATCACCTCTGACCCACACAACCATCCACATCACCTGTAACCCACACAACCCTTTACATCACCTCTAACCCACACAAGTTTCCACATAACCCCTCACCCAAGCAACTCTTCACATCAACCCACACCCCGAGATTTCTTCAGATCACTCCACACACACACAACAACTCACCACATCACTTCAATCCTACACAATTAGCTACATCACTTAACAACTCACTAAACCACTCCACGCCCACACAGTTTGCCTCACCATTCCACAACTCACCACATCACTCCACACCCACACAGTTCGCCACGTCACTCCACAACTCACTTTATCACTCCACACCCACACAGTTCGCCACATCACTCCACAACTCACCACAACTCACCCCATCATTCCACACCCACACAGTTCGCCACATCACTCCACAACTCACCACATCACTCCGCACCCACACTGTTTGCCTCATCACTCCACAAATCATCACATCACTCCATACCCACACATCAATCCATACCCACACAGTTCGCCACATCACTCAACACCCACACACCAGTCCACACCCACACACCAGCCCACCAGCGCACATTGCCCGCTCGCGCCTCATGGGACGTGAGGCCAGTAACACAATGACACGCCATCATCGACCAATCTGTGGCTCATGTTGGCTCTCATCGATATCTGTCTCTCCTAATTGTGGCCCATGTCGCCGGCCATTAAGTCCGAGCCCGGCCACTTCTATCACCTAAATTAATCCCCAAATAATGGTTCAATGCTGGTCAAATAGTTTCTTTAACTCTTGCCCGTCCTTTAATGGCTCGGGAGTACAGCGGTCAATTTAAGAGAACAATTGCTGTCTGACCGCATTGTTTTGGCCAGTACATCCACACAAGACCTGAATGTTACATGTTCACCCATCTTGTTGGCACCTCCGTACTTTGTCTCCTAATAAATTATGTTTTCTCTTTTTTTTTCCTTAAATATAATTTAATTTATGTTTTTTAAAAAAAATACTTTAAAAAAATAAAATAAAAACAACTCAAGATGAATAGAAACTCAAGATGAATAGAAACTCAAGATGAATAGAAACTCCCTACATAACATTTGAAAGGTCTCCCTTAAAACTAGAGGCGATCACTGTCACAATAGTTGACAGCCCACCTACAACTACAACACCTTCCTAATGTACATGTAGAGGCGATCACTGTCACAATAGTTGACAGCCCACCTACAGCACCTTCCTAATGTACATGTAGAGGCGATCACTGTCACAACTGTTGACAGCCCACCTACAACACCTTCCTAATGTACATGTAGAGGCGATCACTGTCACAACTGTTGACAGCCCACCTACAACACCTTCTTAATGTACATGTAGAGGCGATCACTGTCACAATAGTTGACAGCCCACCTACAACACCTTCCTAATGTACATGTAGTACCTCACTTACATTGACTTACTAATTTCTGTTTCTGATAAATGTCTTGTTTCCAACTTTTAATTCATAACTTGTAACCTATTTTTTAGTATGACATTTTATATACCAGTATAGTGTTGTAAAAAAGCTCTTGATAACGTTTACGTCTATTAGACTACATCATTTTTCAAGTTTTCTTTAAAAGTTAAAAGTCGTCAAATCTTGTTAATGACTTTGGTTACTAGTCTTTTCATTTTGTTCACAAAATTATTCTAATCTGAGCGAAGCTGTAAGATTATTTTGAGGACAAAGTAGAGATTTGGCGTTTGTCGTATTCATTCAAGAACTTGTCAGTTGAACATCGCGGGGAAAAATTCATTCAGTACCATGACGTGCCGTAACTTCCTGTTAAGACGGTAACGGAAACTTGTCTTGTTACTTTGTTTGGTGGCACTACAGAGTTGAGGTTTATTTGAAAGTCATGCTCTAATGAAACAACACTTGATGAGGTTATGGAAGTTTCTTTCAACTAATCAATATACAAAAGTGTTTACTAAAGAAAGCTTGGCTATTCTGAATTAATAACAATTATATCTGTCAGATATTAATAGACTGTACGGCGTGACACATGATGTGCCACACGGCTTGACACAATCATAGTTGTTATTTCAATTATCCTAATCAATCATTGTCTCTAGCTTTATCTGCCTGTATATTTGACAATAACAATTCATGTCATGAAGCTTTAAAATGTTACCATCGTATCATTCATTGCCTGTTTGCTGCTAGCCACCCGTATCTGTAAAAAGTTCTTAAGTTTTCTTTCATGTCCTCATCTCTTTGACAAATGTAGGGGAGAGTACTCAGACAAGCATCAAAACTCAGCCAATGTATTGTGCGAGCAGACAGCCCTGTAGTGTTCTGTAGTTTTGGCTCTTATGTTTTCACTCAATCTCTTGTGTTTCTCTAACTTCACTAATGTTTCATGTGTAACCACAATCAATTTCTTAGTATTCTTATCATTATTCTTCATTTCACACCAATTTTATATGGTTGTTTTGTTAAAAAAAAAGACGAGGAAATAGATACCAAGAACTGCCGCGAAAAGTGAAAGTAAGCCTGTGCAAGAGGGGGAGAAGAGAGAGAAAAAAAATGGGGGACACGAACACGGATATATAAAATAAAAATGCTGGAGGAAGGACAGAAGAGGGAGGGGGAGGATGGCGAAGTAATATAAAAATAGAAGAGAAGGGTAGGAGATAAAATGGAGAGATGTGAGGAAAGGAGAGAAAGAGAAAGGCAATTTCTTTGATTGGTTGTGTGCACAGCGGAATTGGTAGTCCATGAAGAGGCCTGGGAAGTGGCCCATGGAGTAGCCTATGAAGTGGTCGGTGAATGGACGCGAGGGAACTAGTTCTATGATAACGTTCGTTTGTCACCAACATGTAACTGAAAGGACAATGTAGCGGTCAGGCTGACTGGATGTACTGCTGGTGTTGTTGATGACAGAGTCTCTTTATAAGACGTGTTGTTCACGTCATTCTAGAGTAATCTAAAGGGACCGTGTAAACAAATTAAATGTCTTAGAGAATAGAGCAGACAACTGCTTTTATGGCCAGAATAAATGTGCATAATATCAATGAAAATTTCAAACTAAAATTAAATTACAATTAAATCTTTGCTTATGGTCCCATCACGAATCCTATCAGCTTTCACTTACATCACCACCCCAGCCCTGCCCTGCCCTGCATGTCTTCTATTGTCTACCTCTAAGTGTGTGTTCAGAGGCAGCACTGATTCTGATTATTGATGTGGATTCAGTCTAGGTCATGTAAGCTGATTACTGCACGTCAGAGACACGCCCACGAGCGTGCTACAGCAAGTCAAGTCTTACGTTATATCACCGGCCTTTTGTTTCCAGGAATCACTCTATTAAGGCTGTTCCCATGAACCACTGAATAAGGATTCTTCCTCTTCTTGTGTCTGTGTTAACGACTATCCTTAAGAAGTCTTCAACTCTCTCGCCCAAATAACCTCATAAATTTAAGCACGTGTCGCATCAGTTTAAAACAAAAATCATCTCAATAAGGCTTCAGTCACATCTTTGGAAAATGTCATTGTTTATTTATTTTTAAGTCAGCTCTAGGGAGGGGGGGGGAGAAAATGTGACTTTTTGTGACAGGGAAAGGGGGTCGGCCATGTGTAAAGTCACGGTGTTTTATATTTTATATTTTGTTAACCAAAACTTTTTTTTATCCCGAGGTTTATAACAGGGGAGAGGTTAAAAAAGAGTGAAAAATAGCGTGAAGTACTTTATGGACGGCCCCAAATGACAACCTAAATATGTAATCTAATTACTCTGGAAATGTTTTAATTAATTAATCCTAAAATTAACTGTTAATAACTAACCCAAGTTCATTATTTTAAATTCGATGGATATGTTTAAGCGACTTTGTAGTGTAACCTGCCAGCCGTTATCAAACATAAAAAATGTGTATCTTCTAACCAAATATTTGTGGTGCTAATATCTTTAAATATGGTACAACAATCCATCATTTATCTCATCCACGCATGCGTCGGAACATTCCCCGAGCCCATCCCTAGTCCTAGGTAAAGTAATATTGGTTGTTTTTTTTTTCCTTTTATATTTGTGTGTTTCAAATTCATTGACGGAATGCCAGTAGTTCGTCCATGGAAAATCGATCTGGACCATTTTAATCATAGGCCTCATGCTGTGGCTGAATATGTCTGATGGGGCCAAAAGAAAGGACAGCCGATAGTAGCACAACTCTTCCTGTGCAGCAATGTATAAATGTGTTTAGAGATTTGACAAGATAAGATAGAGATTTGACAACCTCTTGTAGACTTGACAACCTCAGGTAGAGATTTGACAACCTCAGATAGAGATTTGACAACAGAGGTAGATTTGACAACCCCAGGTAGATTTGACAACCACAGGTAGAGAGCTAGTTCCAAATATTCCGTCATCGGCTCTCTGTTAACCTCTTGTTTCATTGGAGGAAAATCGCCACAAGTTTCTACTCTTTTGGGAATGTTTCAAGATGACTGGTTTCATGTTGCCTGCTTTCAGAGATACTCTCATAGATGCCTTCATACATGCCCTCAGAGCAGAGATGCTTTCAGAGATACTCTCCTAGATGCCTTCATACATGCCCTCAGAGCAGAGACGCTCTCAGAGAAGCTTTCAAAGATGCCCTAATAGATGCCTTCATACATGCCCTCAGAGCAGAGATGCTTCCAGAGAAGCTCTAATAGATGCCTTCATACATGCCCTTAGAGCAGAGACCCTCTCAGAGATTATCTAATAGATGCCTTCATACATGCCCTTAGAGCAGAGACCCTCTCAGAGATTATCTATAAAAATGCCTTCATACATGCCCTCAGAGCAGAGTTGCTTCTAGAGATAACCTAATAGATGCCTTCATACATGCCCTCAGAGCAGAGATGCTTTCAGAGAAGCTTTCAAAGATGCCCTAATAGATGCCTTCATACATGCCCTTAGAGCAGAGACCCTCTCAGAGATTATCTAATAGATGCCTTCATACATGCCCTCAGAGCAGAGTTGCTTTTAGAGATAACCTAATAGATGCCTTCATACATGCCCTCAGAGCAGAGATGCTTTCAAAGATGCCCTAATAGATGCCTTCATACATGCCCTCAGAGCAGAGTTGCTTTTAAAGATACCCTAATAGATGCCTTCATACATGCCCTTAAAGCAGAGATGCTTTCAAAGATGCCCTAATAGATGCCTTCATACATGCCCTTAAAGCAGAGATGCTTTCAAAGATGCCCTAATAGATGCCTTCACATATGCCCTTAAAGCAGAGATGCTTTCAAAGATGCCCTAATAGATGCCTTCATACATGCCCTTAAAGCAGAGATGCTTTCAAAGATGCCCTAATAGATGCCTTCATACATGCCCTTAGAGCAGAGACCCTCTCAGAGATGATATAATAGATGCCTTCATACAATCTTCCAGAGCTGAGATTCTTTCAGAGATGGTCTAGTAGATGCCTTTATACACACCATCAGAGCAGAGATTCTTTCAGAGATGCTTTTAATAATGTTATCAGAGATGCTTTCAGTAATGTTATCAGATATGCTTTTAATAATGTTATCAGAGATGCTTTTAAAAATACTCTCAGAAAAGCTTTGGGTGTTTTTAAATTTTTTCTTTTATTCCTTATTCATTGCTAAGCTAAATTTAAAAAAACATCCCATTTTTTCCCCCTAGAACCAAACCCCTTTATTAAAACTGGTGTAGCAGAAATTATGTGTTAAAATAAGTGACTGTACTAGTACCTCAATGTTTCAGTTCAGGTCCCGTCGTTTAATTATCTGATCTTTATTATTTTCGGAGGCTTGTGTAAAAGTTTTGGATTGTTTCCTCTTTTTTTCATGTGCCACAAGCATATGTTTTTCAAAGCATGAGGTGCTGATCAAATTTCAAATCTTTATTTTGAATTGCGCTTTGGTTCCTTATCCTCTTTTTTAAACAATTCCCCAACTGTTGGGTGCACATTAGAAGGTTCACATCAACATCGATGGCGTCCCTTTGAGGCAGTGTGTGGCCAAGATAAAAGAAACTGTCTACTTTTGTCTTTGTCTTTGATGTGTGGCCCATATATGTAAAAGTAGAATAGTATTACATATACACCGAGTTATAAAAAAACAAAATTATTAAATAGCTTGGTACACGACAAGACTTTTTTCTGTACACGTAATTATTCAAGCCAAAAGGTTTCACAGGATCCCAAGGGTTTTGCAATCATGCGTTAAATATATTTCATTTTATCCGCGTTTAAGTTAATGTGTTTGGAATGCAGAAAAAGCCTGTTAATGTCTGCCTCACTTGAGGATTTTTTCGTAAGGTCTCCAGAGGTTTAGTTACATTCAGTCTGATGATGAGGGTTTGATTAGGTCAAGAATTATCTTATCTGTTGCAGACGCTCCTTCTATACAGAAGAATTACACAGTATGTGAAAGTTTATGTTGGGCACTAAAAATGACACGGACACAAATGATGTGTCTGTGGGATTAAACAACATTCTCTTTTTGTGCAGCCAAACAATGGAATTCTCTACCATTATACATCCGTAGTATTTCAACTACAAAGTCCTTCAAGACTGCACTTAAGACTAATTTTTTCATAAAAAAAAAAACATTTCAGAATTGATTAAACAACATTTCTTTTAATGATTAACGAGATGATGTATAACGTATTGTCATTTATGTAGTTAGTATGATATGAATGTTTATTTAATTAATATATGTGTTATTATCTCCATGTAAAGCGCTTTGAGCCCGACTCCTTGCTGGGATACACAGTGCTATATAAATTATCAATTTATTATTATTATTATTATAATCCGGCATCCTTCCGTCTCGCGAGACGATGGTGCATCACCGTTGGGTTGGGTTGCATTTCCTCGAGTGACTTTGCAGTCCTATCCTTGAGTGACAGTCTTTGCCACAGTTTTTACACACGAGTTCTGTGCTTCCAAATGTTTTGGCCTTTCTCCTAGCTCTTCTGTCTGCAGCCTCCTCCATTCTTCGCTCCTCGGCTACTATGACGCCCTCTTTGACAACTGTGCGCCACGTAGATCGGTCTTCTGCCTTACATGCTTTCATGTCCCTTTGACAGACATCTTTAAATCGCAAGCGTGGGCGACCTGTTTTCCTCTTTTCTGAAGCAAGTTCACCATATAGGAGGTCCTTCGGGATGCGGCCGGGGCTCATTCTTTTGACATGTCCTAGCCACCTCAGGCGTCTTTCACTAAGAATTGAGAACATGCTTTGGGTATTGGCACGCGTTAGTACCTCACTATTAGGCACTTTTTCTTGCCATTTAATACCAAGGATGCGGCGCAAGCATCTCAAATGGAAGCTGTTAAGCTTACGCTCTTGTGATGTATAAGTGGTCCATGTCTCGCTCCATTATTATTATTATAAACATTAGAAAAAGAAAGTGAATAATATAGGCCACAGGAAGTAGGACAACTAGGAAAGTTTAGAAAAGGGTAACAACATTTTTAGAAATCTGGAGTAAAATAATACAATAACTGATATTTAATATCCAACAATTAACACACGCATGGAAATAACAAAGAAATTGTATTTGTACTTTTCCCACAAGTCAGAATAAAGATAACAAATTTTGATAGCGATGTCGTACACCTAACATACTCACAAGACGATACGTAACGGATCTATGTTAGCACCTGTCTCTTCATGTCATTGACTAGCTAATATTGTTGTATACAGACCCCCCCCCCCACTTTCATTCAGATAGCAGGATTCAGCACTAGTAACGCTGCTAAGGTTGTATGCCTAAGTGGATAAGACAGGGGTGTCGGCTTTAGCACAATTGGAGCTGCTAACACAAGGTAGCAACTGATTTCACACAGTTCTCAAGTCTTCATAATTTATGGTTAACTTAAGCTCAATAAACTAACATGTGATGGTCGACTTAAGCTCAATAAACTAACATGTGATGGTCGACTTAAGCTCAATAAACTAACATGTGATGGTCGACTTGAGCTCAATAAACTAACATGTGATGGTCGACTTAAGCTCAATAAACTAACATTTGATGGCCAACTTAAGCTAAATACACTAACATGGGATGGCCAACTTAAGCTAAATACACTAACATAGGATGGCCAACTTAAGCTCAATACACTAACATGGGATGGCCAACTTAAGCTCAATACACTAACATCGGATGGCCAACTTAAGCCAAATACACTAACATTTGATGGCCAACTTAAGCTCAATAAACTAACACCTGATGGCCAATTTGAGCTCAATAAACTAACCTCTGATGGCCAACTTAAGCTCAATAAACTAACCTCTGATGGCCAACTTAAGCTCAATAAACTAACATGTGATGGCCAACTTCAGCTCAATAAATTAACATCTGATGGCCAACTTGAGCTCAATAAACTAACCTCTGATGGCCAACTTAAGCTCAATACACTAACATGGGATGGCCAACTTAAGCTCAATAAATTAACATTTGATGACCAACTGAAGCTCAATAAACTAACATCTATGACCAACTGAAGCTCAATAAACTAACATCTGATGACCAACTGAAGCTCAATAAACAAACATAACATCTATGACCAACTGAAGCTCAATAAACAAACATAACATCTATGACCAACTGAAGCTCAATAAACTAACATAACATCTGATGACCAACTGAAGCTCAATAAATTAACATCTGATGGCCAACTTGAGCTCAATAAACTAACATCTGATGACCAACTGAAGCTCAATAAACTAACATCTGATGGCCAACTTGAGCTCAATAAACTAACATCTTTGACCAACTGAAGCTCAATAAACAAACATAACATCTATGACCAACTGAAGCTCAATAAACAAACATAATATCTGATGACCAACTTAAGGTCAAAAAACTAAAACCAGCTATTCAAGCAACCCCCAAATTGTTATAAAATGATAGTCAAGCAGCTCTTTTAACTTAATCACTGTTTGCTTAAATGGCTAAGCGTTACTAAAATTCTTGAAAACTGATTGCTTAAGTGTTCGCAGACCTTAACATATATCTCACACTTCACCAGCCTCTATGTCTAAGCGATTCAGTGATTTTTCACTTTATGAGCACAATTTAGCTAACTACCAATTATATATACGGGTTTTCTCGGGATTGCATTTAGAAAACAACTTTCTATTTAGTTAACATCAACATTTCGGTCTAAGGGAAGTTACAAATAACTCTGAAATGTTAAGCTTTAAACTAACTTTCCAAGCTCAAATAAGATCATATTCTACACTGGGATGTTTTATTTTGGGGACATCATATTCCAGTTGTGTGTTTTTCTAGTGAGACGATGCTCTAGAGAGTAGAGGACATACTTTGTTTTGCCTTGCATTGTACACATTTGCTCATGTCATACGCTATTCTGACATCATCGCAGCCTATCATAAGAGAAAAATCATTGGTGACATTCTAGTAATATATAATACTCTAAGGTTTTTAAAAAATATTTTTGTTTGTTTGTAAATAGCACAACACGAGTGTGCTTTATATAAATATATTTTAGGGCTGTTATCGATTAAATTAAAATTAATCGTTAACTTTTGAAAAATTACCGAATAATTAATCGATAATTTAGATTAAAGCTAAAAATAAGATAATGAAGTCATTAAACTGAAAATTTCAAGGGAAGTAACAAAAAAAAGGCAATGGATTCTTTTTTAAAATTTAAATTTAAGCAGTTCAATATAATGTCAATGAATTTAAATTTAGATATTGTTAATTCAGTTAAAAAATTTTTAAAAATTTTGTATATCATTTTATATATATATTTGTCTATGATGACTAGTACTCGAGCTAGATAATCATAAATTATTCCAATAAATAGATTAGTTGTCTTTCCTTGTTTTCTTACTATATGATCACCACTAGAAACTTAATGGGAACTATCTGTATTCTTTTGTTCTTTCGTAAAGTAGCATGTGACAGTTTAATACCCAGACCTTTTCACAGACTGAAGCATCCTTAAGGTATAAACAGACACATACAAGCCTACACGTATACGACGGCGTACCAATTCCTATTTATCAATATATCTGTCTGCCTATCCGTTTATCCGCCTGAATGTCTGCCTGTTTTTCTGTCTTTATAGTATATATTTCTAATATATATGTCTGTCTGTCTGTTTGCATCTATCGATCTGCAATAGCTATCTATATAGCTGATGTAGACAATTTATCTAGCTTAAATGATGCAACTGTTGATTTCTTGCCTTTTGTCAAACTAAATAAAATCTTTTTAAACTATTAATTTAATCTGTTCTGAACAAAAATATATAATTTATTTAATTTTAATTTTTATAACATGTATTTCTATAAAAATCCAGGAGTAAAAAATTCCAAAACCATTGCCTCATCTTTTTGTCAAGCATTTACCAACTATTTTATCCGATCCTATATCATTTTCGCTTGATTCAAAAGTATCCTCATATTTAGCTAATTATTATTTATTTCCTCTCCACAGGGACACGCCCCCTTTTCACCGGAAATAGGACGGACGTGCGCTCGCAAATTAAAAGTTGGGACCACTTGCGATCAGAGCTCTCAGCCAAGTGCTCGTCAAGTGAAATATCGTAGTTAGCTGGCGTACTCGAATCATAGAACATCATATTCCTGGCTCGTGCTCCATTATACAAATATCGTACCGAGCTGCTCCTTAAAATTGTAGTAGTTGGCTGTTGATGAAAGTATCGTAGCCGTGATGAAGTCAAGTCCATCTGATGTCATACTCAGACATGTGTCCAACTGAGTTAGCTTTGTACTCTTGTCACCAGATGTTGATGTGATACCAGATTTATAGTTAGAGCCCACTGTGAGCAGATTAACAAACTGAACTATTCTCTATTCGGCTACAAGGAAGTGTATTTATTGTAGGTTTAAACTACAACAGTTATTAGACCTTCACATTAAGATCTGATTCATCACTGAGTTAGTTTAAATTAGATTAGCATTGACTTGGAATTAAATACATTGTAATTGTGTTAATGTTAATTCTTTATTACAGTTATAAGTTCTATTTATAAGACAAATCACATTTTGTAAAGATTCACCTAAAAACATATCGCTATGCAACATTTATTTTTTTAAAGCTAAGTGTAGATAAAAATGTAAATTCAATCAGTTTACTTTATACAACGAATATATATCTTTAACAAAACTCATTTTCCGTTTTCTTAGACTAGTTTCGTTTAAAGTGAGTCATGCTAAAGTAATGAGTGTGAGAAGGAAGAATATAAATATAGTAACATCAGCTCCGATAATTATTTTTGTAAAGAGAAATTAAGACTTTTTTAAAAGTCAGCTAGATCACGTGGTTGATTTGGTAACTTTTCCATCACATTAGAATTTTTAAAAAAATTTAGCTTTATATTTACTGCACATGACAAGACTAGATTAGACGTGAATGCGTTAGTTTAACGTGACCTTGTGACCAATCATTGCTGTTTTTCCTGTCCTAGTTGATTGTTTTGTCCAATCGAATCACGCTATTACTGCCGCAGAACCCGCAGAACCTAACTACGCGCTTATTTGTGCGCTATCAGTTTCAAGAACATCGTCCAGCGCTACATTTCCCTATGCTCATTACTGAAATGGCCACACCCATGAATCCGTCGAATTCTACCTCCCCGGGTCTAAAAGACGGTCCGGCCTCTCTGTCACAGAGCATGGATAGCGTCAACACAGCAGTGGATGATGAGGTAAGAGTTTCTATCAAGTAAACCTTCTTTTTTTCTTTTTTTTTTTAAAGACATGATCATTGTTAGTCCCAAAATCTTAAATGAAAGCAAGTATGTGGAAGCGTCCATCTTGACTCACTTTCAAGTGAGATGAATTGTGAAAGAAAATAAGAAAAAATGGCCATGTTGTGAGAGCAGAGTGTCACTAGGGTTGGTGTCAGCCGGGGCGGTAGCTCATGGTATAACCCGGGCTGGTCAGCCCCTCACGTTTTAAACCATAGAACTCCACCGAGTTTTCCAGTGACAAATAACAAGACTATGTAGAATTTTACAGTCTGGTCTCACCCCCCTGATGGTGTCAACCAGGGCGGCCCACCCCCACCACACCCCCTAGTGACGCCACTGTGTGAGAGAGTATATTTAGTGCTACTGTAAAACAACAACAAATAAACCGTGTCCTTAATTCTACTACAGTGACTCAAGTATAATATCTTCTTATGTTCAGCACGAATACAATATTCTCACATTCTGAAATGCCAATGAAACTTTTACAAACTTATGCTAATAAAAATGATCAAATACGATAAAATATCTCAAATTAATTTGTTGCTGAATCAAAATGATTTAAATGATAAAGATAGTCTCTTATAAAGGAACAGTTCTCATCCATATCTAAATAACGTATATAATTCCACACTGAACACAACAAACCAGCCCAACCCCCCTTCCCCCACAGCCCCCGTCATAACTTTGTATTAACCCTTAATCCTCCAGACTTCTACTCCTGTTCGGACTATTTATATCTTTGTCTTAATGTAATCACAATGACACCATCTCTTAGCACTGTCAGATCATTGTATTTTCCAGTCATTGTCATGTAACTGAGACATCCATCCCATGACACTTCCATGATACGGCGATATCGTTAGAACTGATGCCCCTGCCACATGGCACAAATTTCCTGCCCACATCTTGGCAATCAATGAGTTACTAGATCGTTGTTTCTGTTCCCTGCCACATGGCCCCACACACCTACCCACATCCGTACAATCATTGAGTTACTATATCGTTGTTTCTGTTCCCTGCCACATGGCACCACACTCCTACCCACATCCTTACAATCAATGAGTTACTAGATCGTTGTTTCTGTTCCCTGCCACATGGCACCACTCTCCTACCCACATCCTTACAAACAATGAGTTACTAGATCGTTGTTTCTGTTCCCTGCCACATGGCACCACACTCCTACCCACATCCTTACAATCAATGAGTGACTATATCGTTGTTTCTGTTCCCTGCCACATAGAACCACACTGCTTCCCACTTCCGTACAATCAATGAGTTACTAGATCGTTGTTTCTGTTCCCTGCCACATGGCACCACACTGCTTCCCACATCCGTACAATCAATGAGTTACTAGATCGTTGTTTCTGTTCCTTGCCACATGGCACCACACTCCTACCCACATCCTTACAATCAATGAGTTACTAGATCGTTGTATCTGTTCCCTGCCACATGGCACCACACCCCTACCCACTTCCGTACAATCAATGAGTTACTAGATCGTTGTTTCTGTTCCCTGCCACATGGCACCACACTCCTACCCACATCCTTACAATCAATGAGTTACTGGATCGTTGTTTCTGTTCCCTGCCACATGGCACCACACTCCTACCCACATCCTTACAATCAATGAGTTACTAGATCGTTGTTTCTGTTCCCTGCCACATTGCACCACACTCCTACCCACATCCTTACAATCAATGAGTTACTAGATCGTTGTTTCTGTTCCCTGCTACGTGGCACCACACTCCGACCCACATCCTTACAATCAATGAGTTACTAGATCGTTGTTTCTGTTCCCTGCCACATGGCACCACACTCCTACCCACATCCTTACAATCAGTGAGTTACTAGATCGTTTTTTCTGTTCCCTGCCACATGGCACCACACTCCTACACAAATCCTTATTATCAATGAGTTACTAGATCGTTGTTTCTGTTCCCTGTCACATGGCACCACACTCCTACCCACATCATTACAATCAATGAGTTACTAGATCGTTGTTTCTGTTCCCTGCCACATGGCACCACACTGCTACCCACATCCGTACAATCAATGAGTTACTAGATCGTTGTTTCTGTTCCCTGCCACATGGCACCACACTCCTACCCACATCCTTACAATCAATGAGTTACTAGATCGTTGTTTCTGTTCCCTGCTACATGGCACCACACTCCTACCCACATCCTTACAATCAATGAGTTCTAGATCGTTGTTTCTGTTCCCTGCCACATGGCACCACACTCCACCCGAATCCTTATTATCAATGAGTTACTAGATCGTTGTTTCTGTTCCCTGCCACATGGCACCACACTCCTGCCCACATCCTTACAATCAATGAGTTACTAGATCGTTGTTTCTGTTCCCTGCCACATGGCACCACACTCCTACCCACATCCTTACAATCAATGAGTTACTAGATCGTTGTTTCTGTTCCCTGCCACATGGCACCACACTCCTACCCAAATCCTTATTATCAATGAGTTACTAGATTGTTGTTTCTGTTCCCTGCCACATGGCACCACACTCCTACCCACATCCTTACAATCAATGAGTTACTAGATCGTTGTTTCTGTTCCCTGCCACATGGGACCACACTGCTACCCACATCCGTACAATCAATGAGTTACTAGATCTTTGTTTCTGTTCCCTGCCACATGGCACCACACTCCTACCTACATCCTTACAATCATTGAGTTACTATATCGTTGTCTCTGTTCCCTGCCACATGGCACCACACTCCTACCCACATCCTTACAATCAATGAGTTACTAGATCGTTGTATCTGTTCCCTGCCACATGGCACCACACCCCTACCCACATCCTTACAATCATTGAGTTACTAGATCGTTGTTTCTGTTCCCTGCCAGCAGTTTGTAACGGGCCACAACTTTTTATAGCGCCAAGTGCCGGTCTCTAAACTAGTGTTTTATTAATGATCATCTGGACAAGACACAACTTCCGATTCGGTAAAGAAAATTTCAGTTGCCCAATTTTTTCCCCCATTGATTAAATGCAAGCAAGGGGAGATGACAAAGAATCGAGTTTTAATGGGAGATAATAAAATAGTGGGACGTTTTGAAGGCCATATTTTAAATTAAAAAACGATGTTTTACCTGAATTGGAAAATTACATAATTAATATTATAAAATGTAATCTTCACAACGTAAAACCTTTGAAATTAAACAATTGAATTTGTGATATACCGCTTTTTTTTTTTTTAAATAAAGAATTGGTTGCTTTTTTCTACCTCAGAATTTTAAAGGTAAAATTAGAGGAAGAAAATATGTCTTAGCAGTACAAATATTTCTCTATAACGCATGACATATAATTATTGTTTTAGCTTTTTCAAAAATATATTATTGTTAGTTATTAATGAGTTATTAAAGAGATTGATCACGTCTCATAGTTTCCAATTCATAAAATTATTATTTTTCTTTATAAATTTAGCCCAGATATTAAAAAAATTGCTGTGGGTAAGTTACATCACAGTCTTCATCACAGAAATTTGATAGAGTCAAAATAAAACTGTCTGATTTTTACTAATATTTTTTTAATAGGTTTGATTTGCAATTGCCTAATTTCCTTAAAGCTTTTTGTTTACTGCATATCGTATGGTTCCCCTAAATATCGGAGAATAGTATGTAAAGGTTTAGGCAATGTGGAGTAAATCCAATGTTATAAGGACATAAGTGTAAATGTTATGTGAAAGAAAAGTTTTGGTATGGGTCGTTAAAATTGTTAGGACACTTGATGAATTTTGTATAGCAATACATTTAGTTTAGGCACACAATTTTTAGATATCTGTAAAAAAAATATCATGAATGCATAGCTTTCTTAGGAATATTCTATTTATGTTCTAGTTATAGCATATATTTCATCCAAACCCTAGCACATAGTTCAGCAATTGATTATTATTTTGTATATCAAAGGTGTTATTTTTTCCCCCTCATCTTTACTTTCTCCGTTTCTGTCTATATGGTTTGAATTGATAATGAAAGGGTTTTGTTTTTGTTTTTCTATTTTTATGAAAATTTTCCATCTTTTGATGCTGGTTTCATAGTTTGCCGGTAATCATATCTAGCACGCTATTGTCTGTGGCTCTGTGAAGTGCACGTCCATTGGGCAGGCCAAGATGATGGAACATTCACACAAGCCTTGTTCTGCTGTCTCATTCAGCATCATCACACAGCCACTAATACCATGTTTTAGAAAAGTTGGCCAGTTTTTGTGTTAGATACAACTCCATGTATTGTAATGCTACCAGAGATGATAAATGTTATGATAAAGTCGTGTTTCTTTGTTTCCTAGTCTTGTAGGAACAAATTCAAATGCTCCTAAAAACGAACTCTGGTGTATTGAGTGTATTTTAAGTAATATATACCGTTAACACACACACATATATAAGGAGTTATTTATTAGAACGATATATTTATAAAGACCAATAATATTTTTACTCTAAAAATCTTAAAATGCTAATTACATATTTTTGTCTACTATAGTGGGGTACATAAAACTATAATTAATTGATATTTTCCTCTCAAGCGCAGTATAAAATATGTGTGTTTCCATTCATTCACTAAGTACACGCCCCAACTGTGTTAATGCACCGTCCCTATTCCAATACACACATCAGCACAAGCATTGCCTCCATTACATCTACTGAAATATTTATTCTTACCTCACACGCCTGGAACCCACCCTGATGACACGCCTCGCACCCACCCTGATCACACAGGCAGCCCGTCCACCAACCCACCACCCTTGTGAGTGCACCTCTACCCCAGACAACGAACATCTCCCCCCCCACACACACCTCCATCGTGGAGCCCACACCTCTATCATGGAGCCCACACCTCTCTCCTAGCACTGACACGTCCGTAAAGTACCATAGGCGCTAAAACTAAAACACGAGATGTCTGCTAGCGCGATACGTCTGTCTGTCGGATCAAAAATAACAAAAATTATTTGGCCTCAACACAAACTTTGAGCCCAACAATGACGTTCCAACACTTTCTACTGTAACCCACCGAATAATGTCATTAAGTTTCTAACTTACTTTTCACTTATTTTTATTTATTATGTTTTTAGATTTATCATTTTTAACGAAGATGTTTACAATATATGATTTCTTCCCACCATAATGACACCATTTGATCCTTTGCTATTTCATTTAAGTACCAATTATTGAAGAAAATCTGAATTTTTTTTGGTGTTTTTAATTAATTATTTCACTGTAATCTGTTAATCTAACTTTCTAATTTCACAACAATGTTTACATGCGATCAGTAAGTTTTAAATAATGGATAACGTGAAAATATATATTAAATGCTGCCGTTCATATAAATTTATTACTATGTTGAATATTGGGTACACAATTCCAATTTATGTTAGTTATCAAGTACAATTTGCCAACTATGTTAGTTTTAGTATCTGGTTCACATTGTCAGATAATTTCGTTAGTGGATTACGACTCTTCTTGATCTCATTCCCTTAAATACTATTCTCTCCCTCGTCGTCATGTAAACTTGTCTCCCTTGTTTACTTTCTCTTTATCTCCCTTGTTTACTTTCTCTTTATCTCCTTTGGTTACTTCCTTTTTGTGTCCCTTGTTTACTTACTCTTTGTCTCCCTTGTTTACTTACTCTTTGTCTCCCTTGTTTACTTCTTCTTTGTCGTCCTTGTACACTTTCTCTTGTCTCCCCTAGTTGCTTTCTCTTTGTGTCGCTTGTATGCTTTCTCTTTTTCTTTCTACCATCGACTCTTGTCTCATTTTTTCAATGGCCTCCAAATTGCCTCAATCCACTCCAAATATCCTCCATTCACTCACATTACACATCTCAAAACTAAGTCAATTCACATTTCCAACCACTTAATTTCACCATTCACTTCACCGAATTAATCTCACCATTCACTAACACCACCTTCATCTCACCATTCACTATCACCACCTTCATCTCACCATTCACTACCACCACCTTCATCTCACCATTCACTACCACCACCTTCATCTCACCATTCACTACGTCCACCTTCATCTCACCATTCACTACGTCCACCTTCATCTCACCATTCAATACCACCCCCTTCATCTCACCATTCACTACCACCCCCTTCATCTCACCATTCACTAAGTCCACCTTCATCTCACCATTCACTACGTCCACCTTCATCTCACCATTCACTACCACCCCCTTCATCTCACCATTCAATACCACCACCTTTACCTCACCATTCACTACCAACACCTTCATCTCACCATTCACTACCACCACCTTTATCTCACCATTCACTAAGTCCACCTTCATCTCACCATTCACTACGTCCACCTTCATCTCACCATTCACTACGTCCACCTTCATCTCACCATTCACTACCACCACCTTCATCTCACCATTCACTACCATTACCTTCATCTCACCATTCAATACCACCACCTTCATCTCACCATTCACTACTACCATCTTCATCTCACCATTCACTACCACCATCTTCATCTCACCATTCACTACCACCATCTTCATCTCACCATTCACTACCACCACCTTCATCTCACCATTCACTACGTCCACCTTCATCTCACCATTCATTACCATCACCTTTACCTCACCATTCCCTACCATCACCTTCACCTCACCATTCCCTACTATCACCGTCATGTCACCATTCCCTACCATCACCGTCATGTCACCATTCCCTACCATCACCGTCATCTCACCATTCATTACCAGCACCTTCACCTCACCATTCACTACCATCACCTTCATCTCACCATTCCCTACCACCACCTTCATCTCACCATTCCCTACCACCACCTTCATCTCACCATTCCCTACCATCACCTTCACCTCACATTCCCTACCATCACCTTCACCTCACCATTCCCTACCATCACCATCATCTCACCATTCCCTACCATCACCATCATCTCACCATTCCCTACCATCACCATCATCTCACCATTCCCTACCATCACCGTCATCTCACCATTCCCTACCATCACCGTCATCTCACCATTCCCTACCATCACCATCATCTCACCAGTCCTCATGTAACATCCTTCTCCGAAGATAAATCAAATTGAAAAGATGGCGGTAAGGAATTCCGGCAGACGCTTGTCTCCCGTTTCAACAGGGGAGGTAATAGCTACCAACTTCCGGGGTATCAAACTGGTAATGATTTTCACAGTTGACTTAATTTGGTCGGCTGCTGGTTGATGGATGGAAAGGGTCAGTGGAGGAATAAAGGCTTCTGGGAGTCATGGTTAAAGAAACGTATCTCGGCATACATTTTGACCAATAAATCTTCTGTGACGACAGGGCAGGAAAGTGGGCAGAGGTCAAGCGTGTCATCCCTACCATTGTTCTGTCATCAATTTTTTTAGATTATGAGTAGGAACATGTATTACAAAGCCTACCCACTTTGGTACAGTTATTCTGTGAGTAGGAACATGTATTACAAAGCCTACCCACTTTGGTACAGTTATTCTGTGAGTAGGAACATGTATTACAAAGCCTAGCCACTTTGGTACAGTTATTCTGTGAGTAGGAACATGTATTACAAAGCCTAGCCACTTTGGTACAGTTATTCTGTATCTAATCTTCCTGACTTTATAATAGATCTTGCCGATGCTTAACGATGATAAAAAAAATTTTTTAAAACAATTTATAAACTCTTTCGTATAATTAGAGTCAAAACTAATGTGTGTAACTATAATAAAAACTAATTTTTTAGTAACTGTACATCAAGCACCATATAAAATCTTATTGTCTCGAACATTTGTTGAAAAAAACAAAACAAATGTGCCTGTCACTTTGAAACATTTTCCCCCAAACGAACCAGACCAGACTAGCAATGTTCAATGTTGACACACACGACTTGTTACCAGTCGATTTTTTCTCTAGACTATTCACAAGCCCCGGGAGAACTTTGCAGGTGTTTATCCGTCCCTGCAAACACTGGAGAAGTTCCGCTTGATTTCCACTCGTATGGTCCGATCGATGGCATCCAAAACTTTCAAGAAATAGGTCAGACCCAATCGTTGGTCTCGAACATATTTTCATATGCACATTCGCTTATAGGCGCGTCTATGCCATTGATCGCCCGTAACGATATTGATTTTTAAGCTCAAACATTTCAATGAGCTGCGCTGTAAAGTTGATTTAATGGACTTGCCTGCAAATACCTTCATTATAATAGACTCGCCCGGCGGTCCATAGATTATAATGCAGTCTCCTGAATATAATGCACTCGGTCGTCCTCGTCCAGTGACGGTGTATGTTGAGTACAACATTATATTATATCTTTTAACCTCTGATCCCCAACGGCAACCGAGGGAGGAGGGCGGCTGCAATAACAGTTTACCCCCACTCCCCCTTTTGGTCCCTATCCATTGACTCGTTTCAATGGACCATGATGGGTTAATCCCGCTATCTGCGCCTGATCGCTGGGTTTCGATAACGATTCAAACGAGTGTAAATGAGGTAGGAAATAGTTGATTCTGTAGATGCCGCTGGACGCCTGCCTGCACACAGATTGGGAAAACTACAGCACGTAGTTTACAGCAGGGCCAATGACACTTTCTTAACAAGCTCAAAATAATAGCGGACTCCTGACTCACACCAACATGTTTTAAAGTCTGCCAAAGTTCTTCCTATTTTTTGTTATGTTGAGGTCCCTAATCAATATATTTAACATTCTGCGGGTCTTTTTGGTATAAAAACTTGATTTTCCTTTTTACTTTAAAAACACAACTAATTTCAAATTGCAAAACTGTAAAACTCCAAAACGAAGATATAATATGAACGTTTTGCTAAAATGCTCTGTTAACAAAACAAAATGATACAGATTTTTGAAAAATTAATATAATGTAATGTAAGTGATTAGTCTTAATCGGCACCGGCTATTTTTAAGTACAAGATATTTATATAATGCTATTCAAAACATCACTTATGTTGTAACAGCAATCACCTCTTTCTGTCAGGACATAACTAATTCTACCAGCCATTTATCTCATTAAGTCTCATGTTGAGATAACTCTTTTGTCTACCTCAGTCTCATGTATCTCTTGCTGAGACAACTCTTTTGTCTACTTCAGTCTCATGTATCTCTTGTTGAGACAACTCTTTTGTCTACTTCAGTCTCATGTATCTCTTGTTGAGACAACTCTTTTGTCTACCTTAGTCTCATGTATCTTTTAATGAGACTAGCTGTTAAAATGAGACTAGCTGTTTATCAATTTCAGTTTCATGTATCTTTTAATGACACTAGCTGTTTATCAATTTCATTCTCATGTATCTTTTAAGGAGACTAACTGTTTATCCATTTCAGTTTCATGTATCTTTTTAATGAAACTAGCTGTTTATCAATTTCAGTCTCATGTATCTTTTAAGGAGACTAGCTGTTTATCAATTTCAGTTTCATGTATCTTTTAATGAGACTACTCATTTATCTACTTCAGTCTCATGTATCTTTTAATTAGACCCGCTATTTATCTACTTCAGTCTCATGTATCTTTTAATGAGACCAGCTATTTATCTACTTAAGTCTCATGTATCTCTTAATGAGACCAGGTATTTATCTACTTCAGTCTCATGTATCTTTTAATGAGACCAGCTATTTATCTTCTTCAGTCTCATGTATCTCTTAATGAGACCAGCTATTTATCTACCTCAGTCTCAAGTATCTCTTAATGAGACCAGCTATTTATCTACTTCAGTCTCATGTATCTTTTAATGAGACCAGCTGTTTATCAATTTCAGTCTCATGTATCTCTTAATGAGACCAGCTATTTATCTACTTCAGTCTCATGTATCTCTTAATGAGACCAGCTGTTTATCAATTTCAGTTTCATGTATCTTTTAAGGAGACTAGCTGTTTATCAATTTCAGTTTCATATATCTTTTAATGAGACTAGCTGTTTATCAATTTCAGTCTCATGTATCTTTTAAGGAGACTAGCTGTTTATCAATTTCAGTTTCATGTATCTTTTAATGAGACTACTCATTTATCTACTTCAGTCTCATGTATCTTTTAATGAGACCAGCTATTTATCTACTTCAGTCTCATGTATCTCTTAATGAGACCAGCTATTTATCTACTTCAGTCTCATGTATCTCTTGTTGAGACCAGTAATTTATCTACTAACCACGATTCAACGTGACATATTTCCTTCCTATTAAACATAATATTTCATAACAATATCAAACACCTTCCCATCAATCATTATATCTTATACTAATATCAAATACTTTTCCATCAACCAATATATCTTATACCAATATTAAACACTTTCCCATCAACCAATATGTCTCATACCAAAATAAAACACCTTCCCATCAACCAATATATCTTATACGAATATCAAACACCTTCCAATCAATCATTATATCTCATACCACTATCAAACACCTTCATTTCCCAATAAACACTACCTCTCATGGCCATTGATATCAAACTGTATTCCCTAACGTCCTTACAAACACGCTTTTCCCGATGAACTGTTTAGTTACGTTTACCTCTAATTAAAAAAATATCTTCACTTTCCTCTTTTACATGTTGTCCATATTCTACCATTGGGCTCTCTTTCTCCTCGCTCATAGCGAGCACTACCTGGCCATCTATCCCTCTCTATCTTCACATTTCTATTTCTCCCACTTTCCTTTTACAACTTGATGTAATGATGGCCAGAGCCCCAGTTCCTTAAATCGATGTTTAGTCTGTAGTTTTGGCTTTCGTGCCGTGCAATTATCTGGCCAGCACGAGGCCACCAGTTAAATAGACTTAAATATTCTCTGTTTTCTTTTTTTATTTTTATGGAGGAGAAAAACCCTTTCCAGTGTGCAGCATTAATGCACATTTATCCGAATGCATTCGATTTCCAGAGATTAAATTATTGGTCAGGAATGTTTGTCTTGTCAAGACATTTTGATTAGGTTTTTAAAAAATAAAAATAAAACAATGATCTTTTTAAAATGTTTTCTTTTATTTTGTAAAATTTAATAGCAGAGCCATCAGCCATCTCCTAAAATTCCTAACCTTTCAACTAAACACGCTTAATATTTTGATAGTGATAGATTCTACTTTATGAAATCTTTGCCTTGGACTTACAGAAATCTTTGTATTTTATTGTACACATTTGGTGTCTCATTAAGCAGGAACATGTATTGTGTGCTCTTCAATAACTACATGTTCATTTAAAGTGCATTATCTTTCGTGAAAGAATTGTCTAGTGTGCTTTAGTAGTAAATCGGTTCTTCAATGAATTTAAGACATATTTATTAAAGACGAGGCACAAATGTCATAATATTAACATAAAGAAAAATATCATATCTAACTCATAGTTCAATTTTGTAGTTCAGGAACAAGGCAAATGTCAAATGTCATTACAGATACATGAAATAGTGACAATGAACTCTACAGCTACTAACGTAGTTAATATTACCCAACTATTGCTAAATCATATGACCACCCTAATATATTTGAAATGATCCAACCCTTGGTAGTTGAAATTAATCAAAACTTGTCAGATGATTTGAACTAACTCTTTCTAGATGTTATACAGTAGTAATATTTAAAATATGTTAGTGTTATAGAATGTAGTTAATTTTGCCATGGAGACACCACGCCCATGCGTACAGTTGTGAGGGCAGAGATACGTATGTTATACCTGTGTGACAAGGTACAGGTGCGCCAAAATTACACTTAAAATAAATCAAATAAGGCAATGGTGAGATGACGGTGATGGTAGGGAATGGTGAGATGATGGTGATGGTAGGGAATGGTGAGGTAAAGGTGATGGTAGGGAATGGTGAGATGACGGTGATGGTGACATGACGGTGATGGTAGGGAATGGGGAGGCATTTTTTTTAGTTTGTCCCCAGGTGGCGCTAAATATTCTAATTACCCTTCTTATATGCTGTGCACTTTCATAGGTTGAAGTTGACATAAAGATGACATGGTGAAGTTTTTGATATGACAATGTCACGAGTTCTTGGTGGATGAAATCAATTGTCTATTGCGAGAAAATACCGATTAAGCCACGCTATGCTATAGATGGGAAATTTGGCATCTTGGTCAACTATTCTATCTAGTACAATATTCTATGAGTCCTTCGTCAGCTAATCTATCTAGTACAACCATCTTTTAGCCAATGTTCAGCTAATCTATCTAATACAGTATTCTATGAGACCTTGGACAGCTAATCTATATCTTAGATATACAGACGCTCCTTCTATGCAGAAGATAATTGCGTCCACAGACCATGAGAGATGATCTGTTGGCAAGTGATGCAGCGGTCACAGGCCACGGCTATAGGGGTTCCACGCATTACCCCAGCCGCCTAACTATTGTCTAGTTAGGTACCCATTCGGAGCTGGGTGACTCGGGGACTCCTGAGGCCGCGAGAACAAATCCTCACCTTCGTGTGGATTCGAACCCGTGACCATCGGTATGACAGTCGAGAGCGCTACCTCTCGACCACCACGTCCCACAATCTATCTAGTACAGCCATCTTTGAGTCGCTGGTCAGCTACTCTTTCAAGTACAACCATCTATCTTTAAAAATAACTCATACATTTAAGCATATAAAGTTGTACATGCTTGACCCCCACCCCCAACCCTTTTTTATAAGCTTGCATCTTTAACGCTTCTGACATCTTTTCACAAACAAATTTCATTTTCTAAGCCATTTAATCTGACCTTTTTCTCTCACGATCAAGGTTTCCTTTCGGTCTCTGATCGTTACAACTTATTTTTGGCCTGTGCTGGCCAACATGGCAAACATTCGCCGTATTTGCTCTCAGCATCAAGGAATATTGGCAGACTTTGACCAGATTTTTGTCCCATCTATTTTTATTGTCTCTCCCTCGGTTTTTCCTTACAAACTTGTCGGACGAAATCTGATGTCTACATGTGGACAGATTTTCTTATCAACATTGTCTTAACTTGCAGGAGGCAAGTTATCGGTTGACCTTTGTTTAGTTTTGTTTTTGATGAACTTCATTCATGCTGGATTTATTGCATCGGTTTATTGGACTGATCCACTCATCAAACATCACAGCTTATTTTGAATACAATCAGTTGGTGACTGTACTCGTAATACGGTTGCTGAGTGAACAAAAATTAACCTCAAATAAATTAACCTTATTGCAGTGTCACATGTGTTTATTTCAATACAGTGTCATTGACATGACTACAGCTCATGTTAACGCACCTAGACAGTGTCATACGGTTTGAAGGGTTTGAACTCAGTTACACCAGTTACGCCATTCCCAGCTCAAAACTCAGGTTAATTAATATCACTATAAAAAAACCCACCCAAAGAATTCAACATTTCCAATTATGAGACTTGTGTGCTCGATACGATTAGGTATCGATTCTGTGTTGAGCTCAGGGTAGGCGAGTGAATATCGAATGAGATAATAGTGAGATCAGACAATGTACGTTCATTATAGCGAGATTTGCACGTGTGGACAATTTCTTCGTGTGTACTCGCGCCATAATGGGCTTTCCGTGTACATCACAGTTTGGGGCGGAGGGGAGGGGTCCTCCTCAGACTGGAACATTGCCTGTTGTCAATAGGGTGTTGTTTGATGTGTCTCGTCTGTTAGCTGTCGACAGTTGTCAATCGACGGGTGATGTGTGATGGTTGCCTGTCCCATATCATCTATGTAATGATATCAGATGTTTCGTTGCCTACATTTGAGAACTCATATCTAACATTTAAACATACTTTCACTAACATTTTCCCCCATAATTGGCTGAATAGTTTTAAATTCGAAGTCATTTAGTCGTTATAGTGGTACATTTTGGAGACCAACTTTTGTCGATTAAATTACCCATACGAAGATTAAAAACATAGATCAAACTGCAATGCGCCACACTTTGCCACGTCTTCAATGACAGTTCAAGGTCAAGGTATGATTTCACCAAAGCATTTTTCATTCATCAAGGCATTACTGAGAATCTATGAAGTGGGCTAATTATAAAAATGATTCTAATAATGAACGTTTTAAAAGTTGAATTCACTCCCTTTTCTTTCATTATTGTAGATTGTTACTGCTAACTTATCTTGGAAATCCACACGGATAAAAGCTGTGCTAAAACGTCACAAGCATTGAAAGAGTTTATTTATTTTTTAAATTGGAAAATTGACTCACAAACAGCGAAATAAAATGTTAAAAAGATCCTTATTTTAATGCTCATGGGAATAAGCTCATAATCTAGGAAAATATTTTCTAAAATGATATTAATAAAAATCTATTATTTAATATGAATAAAATTTACATTGTAAGGAATTGATAGGCTAATATGATCTGTAGGAATGAAAAAAAATGTCATCATGTTTGGAAATTAGATATTTATTTACTAATTACTTTATGCGTGTAATTTGTAGTATTTTGTAATTCATTTTTTCGGGGGGGGGGGGGGGCGTTCATTTTTACGCAAAAAAAACAACCTTCGACGGAGACCACTCAACAACATCTCAAAAATTCATGGAAATCAGATATTCATATAGCTTATATACGATAAAAATGATATTATGATCCCCCGGGCCTTATCGGCGCAAGATGTAAAATTAAACATCCCTTTTAATTTCAATCTAAAGGATTAAAAAAAAAAATGGCGCTCCCGACCTCGAAGTAATTAACATTAGAAGTTCAATGTCCTATAGAATTATGTTAAGGCTCAACAAGTTTTTAATGTACCAAATTTGGTCAAGTTCAATTTATTTAGACTGAGTATTTTTTAAAATATATAAAATTAGCTGGGGGGGGGGGCGGAATTTTAGCCCCCTGGCCCTCCATAAGAGATCATTTGTTTTTAATTCTTGCCATCGTCCTTGGAGGGAGTGTACCAACAACTTTCCAAAGTTTCATGGTGGTCCAATGAATGGTGTAGTAGTAAGTCATGGAGGACAAATAGACCAACATTTTTATATAGTTAGATTGTTATAAGATGTGTACATAACTCTCAGATTAAATAAGAAATATAAACCAAGTTACTAATTGTCTTTTGTTGGTGTGCACGTTGATTCCCGGAGCTTTGTTTCCCGACCATCTCTGGGGTAGGTCATCTATTCGAAATGGGCGAAGCTTACATCTATATTCTTGCATCGAGTCTATAAAACAGGGGACCATGAGGAATTAATAATTCTTTCAAACAAAAGAATTTACACAAAATAGCATGAAACTCTAGATTCTACTCCCTCGCTGTGCCTCAATGTTCTATCAAAACTCTCTGTTACTGTTTAACATTGTTCTATTAAAACACTTTTTAAAAACTTTTCCTCATTGTTCTATCAAATCTCCGTGTTACAGTTCCTAATTGATGCATCAGAACTCTCTGTTACAGTTCCTAATTGATGCATCAGAACTCTCTGTTACAGTTCCTAATTGATGCATCAGAACTCTCTGTTACAGTTCCTCATTGTGAGAATTCCTCGTTAGATCGTTTATATATTTACAGACCTTCTTCTCGGGGTCACGTTTGTTTTCTTCCCGCCAGGGATTTAAGGGGTTGGGGGGAGGGTCTACTTTATTTAGACTCTACAGAGGCATATCCCCGGTAATGTGTAACCCTAGAAGTGCTGAGCACAACCAATAACATTCAAAGGAAATCTTTAACAGGCAACGCCTTCCCCGGGTTATCGGGTGCGGAGTTCTTGTTTTCTTCACAATGGTGGCATTTAGTTAGCCACTTTGGTCTTTAAGGTGGCTGTTCGGGTTTTTTTTTTTGAAATAACATAGTAGATGGGAGGTAGAGTTTTTAAATAACAGGGTATATGGGAGGTAAAGGTTTAAATAACAAAGTAGATGGGAGGTAGAGGTTTAAATAACAGGGTA
>MUZC01000372.1:151239-194759 GCA_002072015.1 Radix auricularia | reverse complement strand
AGTAGATGGGAGGTAGAGGTTTAAATAACAGAGTAGCTGGGAGGTAGAGGCTTAAATAACAGAGTATATGGGAGGTAGAGGTTTAAATAACAGAGTAGATGGGAGGTAGAGTTTTAAATAACAGAGTAGCTGGGATGTAGAGGTTTAAATAACAAAGTAGATGGGAGGTAGAGGTTTAAATAACAAAGTAGATGGGAGGTAGAGGTTTAAATAACAAAGTATAGATGGGAGGTAGAGGTTTAAATAACAAAGTAGATGGGAGGTAGAGGTTTAAATAACAAAGTAGATGGGAGGTAGAGGTTTAAATATCAAAGTAGATGGGAGGTAGAGGTTTAAATAACAAAGTAGCTGGGATGTAGAGGTTTAAATAACAAATAGAGGTTTAAATAACAAAGTAGATGGGAGGTAGAGGTTTAAATAACAAAGTAGATGGGAGGTAGAGGTTTAAATAACAAAGTAGATTGGAGGTAGGGGTTTAAATAACAGAATAGCTGGGAGTTAAGGGTTGAAATGATCGAGTGGCAGTGCAATAAGTATCGAATTGAGAGAGTAGTTTTTGGTGGAGGTCGAAATAATATTGACTTTGACCTGTTGAAATCGTGTCATATTGTGTGGCCTGTTGGGTTCTGTGTGCCCCTTTTGTAATCAAGGTGCCCCATTATAATGTACTTGCCCTTTTCTGATATGTGTATCATGCGCAAATATAATGTGAGCCTGGTTGTTGTATACGCCTTGTCTTTGTCTACTAATTTGACGTCTCCATTGTGTCAATTTAGAGAAATATTGTCGCTATCTTCTGCTCTTAAAATAATCTAAAATACTACTCCATAGTTACCCACTTGACATGATTCCTAAACTCAAAGTAGACCCATCCGTTTGTTACAACTTGAGGAGATGACACTTGACATTATTTCTAAACTCAAAGTAGACCCATCTGTTTGTTACAACTTGAGGAGATGACACTTGACATGATTCCTAAACTCAAAGTAGACCCATCCGTTTGTTACAACTTGAGGAGATGACACTTGACATGATTTCTAAACTCAAAGTAGACCCATCCATTTGTTACAACTTGAGGAGATGACACTTGACATGATTTCTAAACTCATAGTAGACCCATCCGTTTGTTACAATTTGAGGAGATGACACTTGACATGATTTCTAAACTCAAAGTAAAACCATCCGTTTGCTACAACTTGAGGAGATGACACTTGACATGATTTCTAAACTCAAAGTAGACCCATCCGTTTGTTACAATTTGAGGAGATGACACTTGACATGATTTCTAAACTCAAAGTAAAACCATCCGTTTGCTACAACGTGAGGAGATGACACTTGACATGATTCCTAAACTCAAAGTAGACCCATCCGTTTGTTACAACTTGAGGAGATGACATTTTAACATTTTGGACTTTGGGCTGGAGCAGAAGAATTTTTTTCTATATTCACAAAAAATAATCAGTTTCACTAATTACCGTCACTCACCGCATTGGTTAGTAGTGAGACAAGAGAGACACCCACTCACTGAACCCCCACACCCCACCCCTCTCAACAATTAGTTTCACTACTTACTGTCACTCACTGCATTGGTTAGTAGTGAGACAAGAGAGACACCCACTCACTGAACCCCCACACCCCACCCCTCTCAACAATTAGTTTCACTACTTACTGTCACTCACCGCATTGGTTAGTAGTGAGACAAGAGAGACACCCACTCACTCACCCCCACACCCCTCTCTCTCAACACTCTGAATTATTGTGTCAGCCCGATAAGCTAATACAACAACTAATCAAATAACGAGCTTTGTTTCCCGATCGTGTGGACACACAGTGAAACGTTTAGTTTGTCATAAACCCATACCTCGCACATTCAGAATAAATGTTTTATGCCTGCGGGCGCTCGTCAATACAAGGGTGGTAACTCCCATCTGAAACAGCCTCCGAGTTGCGTCAAATATCAACAAGACAAATCGGTTCCCCAGATGTGGCTCACGGCCCGTGGCTTGTGTGGAACTTACAAAGGGAGAGAATTTGAACGTGGCCTTCTGAGCCCAAATAATAGCGTTAACCGTACACAACATATTATTTCTTACTGGCCCCATCCCGTTTCCTCCTGTCGTAATATATTATTGTGGTGTTCATCGCCATAATACAAGTCATGAATGGAGTTTGTGAAATAGACCGAATAAATGATTAGTTTGTTTTCTTTGAATTTGTTTTGGTTGGGGTGGGGGGGAGTCAAAAATATAAAATTGATCTTAACAAATTATGATTAAAACCAGAGAACTTAGATGTTACTTATAAATAATTATTGTAGTGGTGAGCCATGCTGTGAGTAACACCTTGTTAAGCCTTGTATGATCTTTCATTTATTTATATTTCTCTTTTCCTTGTGTTTTCTAACATGTCGTTGTTCTTTGGTTCACGTGTTCAAATACGACACGAATTATGTTGTGTTTTTTTTTTCTCATAAATTTCTTCCAACATATTTCGTTCCCCTTTTAAGAGCCAACATATTTATGTATGTTTAAAGAGGTTAAGTGTGTTTTCTTGTATGTCAGTTTTTGGCAAATTATTCAGCTTCGCCTCTATTTTTTTAGACAGGATTTAATTTGTGAAATCTAACTCTTAAATGTTCCGGTTTCTTTTGTTGATGGATTTTTATTTGCGCTAAACTTTTTATAATGTTACCTTGACCTGCTAATTTCAACGGTTGAAAGGTCAAGGTGGAGATAGGGAGTGGGCTGAGACTATTGGAGTATGAAGTGCTGGCTGGGACAAGGGTAGAACGTCTGACTGGGACAAGGGTACAACGTCTGACTGGGACAAGGGTAGAACGTCTGACTGGGACAAGGGTAGAACGTCTGACTGGGACAAGGGTAGAACGTCTGACTGGGACAAGGGTAGCATGTCTGACTGGGATAAGGGTAGAACGTCTGACTGGGACAAGGGTACAACGTCTGACTGGGACAAGGATAGAACGTCTGACTGGGACAAGGGTAGAGCGTCTGACTGGGACAAGGGTAGAATGTCTGACTGTGACAAGGGTAGAACGTCTGACTGGGACAAGGGTAGAACGTCTGACGGAGACAAGGGTAGAACGTCTAACTGGGACAAGGGTAGAATGTCTGACTGTGACAAAGGTAGAACGTCTGACTGGGACAAGGGTAGAACGTCTGACTGGGACAAGGGTAGAACGTCTGACTGGGACAAGGGTAGAACGTCAGACTGTGACAAGGGTAGAACCTCTGACTAGGACAAGGGTAGAACGTCTGACTGGGACAAGGGTAGAACGTCTGACTGGGACAAGGGTACAACGTCTGACTGGGACAAGGGTAGAACGTCTGACTGGGACAAGGGTACAACGTCTGACTGGGACAACGTCTGAGTGGGTCAAAGGTACAACGTCTGACTGTGGCAAGGGTAGAACATCTGACTGGGAGAAGGGTAGAATGTCTGACTGGGGAAGCATACAACGTCTGTCTGTTGCAAGGGTAGAACGTCTGACAGTGACAAGGGTAGAACGTTTAAGGAGAGGGCTAAAAAAAACTTTGAGAATCGTTGTAGATCTTTTCTTCTTATCGGCATATGGGCAGAATAAAACGCCCAGCGGTATTTTGATATTTTGAAAGATAAAAACGCATGCAGATATTCCACTTTAACTACATAAACACATCCAGATATATCACTTTAACTAGATAAACACATCCAGATATTTTACTTTAACTAGATAAACACATCCAGATATTTCACTTTAACTAGATAAACACAACCAGTTACTTCAATACAAATAGATAATTTGAGATACTTCACTATAACTAGATAAACACATGCAGCATTTTCACATGTCGTTGATAAACACAATCAGCAGTTTCACTATTGCTAGCTAAACACAATCAGCAGTTTCTCTATTACTAAACAAACACAGGCAGCTACTTGAGATTGGAAATCATTCGCTTGCCACTGTGACGTAACTGTTCCTATCAAATAAAAAAAATCTTTTAAATCACAAGCGCAGTGTGTCAGACGCGCATGCGCGTTAAACTTTGTTTTTATCGCAGGGGGATGTTAACGGTGGGAAGGGGTCGAGAGGGGGGATAATCCGCTTTGTTACCACAAGCTTATCCCCCCTCCCCCACAACCGCTCACCACACCCTCAGTTTCATTTCTGGGTGTATCTCTCTGGAAGCTGGTCATGAATGGGGGCGGTACAATTGTACGTACACGCATACACCCGGGGCGTACATCTAACAAACGTTTTCACTTCTTTATTTTTGATGGGCGGGGATGGGCAGATTAGAATCGTGTGTAGTTAGTTCCCCTTGTTGTGTTGACGCGTCCAGTTGCCGTGCAGCGTTTAAATCAGCGTTTCTCAAGTTTCATTAAAACTCTCTAGGAGTCCGATTTCATTGAATTTTCTTGTTAAAAAAGTCAACAAATTCTGTTATCTAACTCTAAATTATATGTTTTAAAAAATGTTCCTAGGGTCTGGGCAAGAATGTAAACAATGTTAACTCTCTAAACGAAAATCAGATAACCCACGAATAAAAACTTGAAGGAATAAATGATATAAAAACTGAAATCAACGATAAATATAACATGTTGTCGTATAATGACTGCTGTACAATTCTCGGTGAAATCTGTCTGCACTGGACACATTAATTTCTGTTAGAAAGCCTTCCCTTATTCACAAGCAACCCTGTGTTGGAGCAGTATAGAGAGGTCTTTAATATGGACATGTACAAAACGTTTAACCCACTTGCCACTTGTATCCTGGCCTACCACTCCCAGGTCAATGACCTCACAAGAAGGTTTATTCACCGTGACCACTAGCCGTGCTGCGAGATAATATACATCACCTACATCACCTCTGGTCTACATCACCTCTGGTCTACATCACCTCTTGTCTACATCACCTTCTGGTCTACATCACCTTCTGGTCTACATCACCTCTGATCTAGATCACCTTCTTGCCTACATCATCCTGTGGTCTACATCACCCTGTGGTCTACATCACCCAGTGGTCTATATCATCCTGGGATGTGGTGGTCGAGAGGTAGCGCTCTCGACTGTCATACCGATGGTCACGGGTTCGAATCCACACGAAGGTGAGGATTTGTTCTCGCAGCCTGAGGAGTCCCCGAGTCACCCAGCTCAGAATGGGTACCTAACTAGACAATAGTTAGGCGGCTGGGGTAATGCGTGGAACCCCTATAGCCGTGGCCTGTGACCGCTGCATCACTTGCCAACAGATCATCTCTCATGGTCTGTGGACGCAATTATCTTCTGCATAGAAGGAGCGTCTGTATATCTAAGATAAGATAAGATCATGTGGCCCACATCACCCACTGGTCTGTCTACATCACCATGTGGCAGCATTTTATGATAGCACTCAATAAATCTTTGCTGTAATCATAAGTAAGTGTTTGACTTTATAAAAAGATATTACTAACTCAAACCCTAAAGGTTTGAACTCTCTCTTTCTCTTTCTCTCTGCTCCTCTCCTCATTCTTATCTGCCCCTCTGTTCGCTCACTCTCTCCTATTATCAACACAGCACACCTTAGCTCTCGCCCATCTCAGATAAGGCGGCCTATCAAGTGACTGTCTACCCAGTGCTGGCGGTGTGAGAACAATGAAGACTTGTGGCTGCTTACATAAGGATAGGAGATGCAAGGAATACTTTGGGGAAACTACAGTTACTTTATCATAGTAAATTATGTATTTGAGCACTTACTACAGTTACTTCAATACAATGATATATGCAATAAACACTTTCTACATTTACTTCAATTGAACAACTGTTGCAAGTGAACGTTTGCTCTAGTTATTTCAATATAAAACTGGTTCCAGTGATCACTTGCTCTGCTTAGTTCAATAGAAAAAATTCAGTAGATCTACATTTGGTCTGCTTAGTTCAATAGAGTGATTCAGTAGATCTACACTTAGTCTGCTTATCTTATCTTATCTTATATGTTACAGACGCTCCTTCTGTACAGAAGATTATTGCGTCCTACGTATTTCTATGGTTTGTGTTTAGTCCTGTATTCTTACTAGAGTTTTAAAAGATGATAAAGTGGTGGCTTTCCTGGTTTCTTCAGGCAACCCATTCCACGCCCGAATACCGGACGGAAAGAAAGAAAACTTGTATGTGTTTGTTCTTGCATATGGAATAAGAAAGGTGTTTTGCTTAGTTCAATAGAGTGATTGGTGGATCTACATTTGGTCTGCTTAGTTCAATTGAGTGATTCATTAGATCTACACTTAGTCTGCTTAGTTCAATAGAGTGATTGGTAGATCTACATTTAGTCTACTTAGGTCAATAGAGTGATTCAGTAGATCTACACTTAGTCTGCTTAGTTTAATAGAGTGATTGGTAGATCTGCATTTGGTCTACTTAGTTCAATAGGGTGATTTAGTAGATCTACAATTGCTGCCCCATACATCAATACACAGAAAATCTTATTGATATTAGATATATAATAAGAGTGAGGAATCAGCTATAATATTACCGATAACTAATATAGTGAAATACCCAAGCAAGCAGCTTGGCGCACAGTGCTTCACATAAAAATAGTAATACACAACTGATTATAAATTCATTGAAAGTAAAACAAGTAAATCATACTCCAACATAAAACGACTTTACAGTGTACATAAGCTACGTTTATCATTTAATGAAAAGTTTGATTGTTGTTATATTTATTTTGAAAATAAAGTTTGAAGAGATGTGTTTGTAATGGAGTCTTGAAGGCCTTAATAATTGGAATACTGCAAATTTGAAACGGTAGAGAATCCCATTGTTAAGGGGCACAAAAAGAGAAAGAAAGACCTATTGCCAAATGCCTTAAGAGAGATGACATAGAGAATTTCGATAATATAGGATCGGCATGAACCAGAAACTTAGTTGTGGTATTAACGGACAGTTAGTAATTTTTATTTATTTATTTATTTATGTAGAGGGAGCCAGTAACGTGAACAATGGAGCGGAGTAATGTGGATATGTTTGGGTTCTTGATTCTTTTCTTTGTGTTTTGTTGTTGTTGTTGTCTTTTGTTGTAGGTGAGAGATGATTTTTGGTGACATGAGCAAGAGTTTTCTAAGTATACATACAAGCTCTCCCCATACAGGTGCAGTAAATGTATGTATGCTAGAATACGCTTCTGCTCATTACACACAAAAATCATCTTCTCACACAAAACATTCATCATCTTCCATTAACACACTTTTGCTTCAAGACATCATGATGTCTTATCAGACGAATCCTACATCAGGATGTCTAACAGACATACCCTACATCTCATCAAATAAAACACACCATCTCATCCAACACATACTGCCTAATCGGACACACGATTAGCCGAGGCTGACTATTCCATGACGTACCTATGCTCTAAGAAGCTAGTCATAGCCTGATTGTCCCTACCATCCTCTATAGCCCGCCATGTCCTCACATTGGCCACGCTTTAATCCTCTACTTGATGCGATGGCACGCGCCACCATGGCCGCGGTCAATGACAAAAATTAAAAGGAACCAAATCAAAGGGCAATAATTGGCTAACCACGAGTTACCCATCATTTTATTGGCAGTAACTCAGATTTTACAGACTTCTGAACATAATTTTATTGTTATGAATATAATGAAGATAATGAAAAAAATTCCACAACGAGCAGTAAAGTGTCTTTCGTTTTCATTTATATGGACATTTTTGGCGATAATTATTTTAGTTATCATAAAATTTAAACAAACAAATCAAAGAAATGCAAAACACTAGCGACTAATACAGTAAATATATACTTTTTTGATAGATTGTAGCTAGGAAATGGCTCATAATACACTCTCGTATATTTCACGCCATTAAATTCTAACTTCCCCGATCACCTCCCCTATTTGCCGTGACTTCATCCATCACCTATTGTCGCCATTAAATTTTCTTACTACATTTTGATATACAATTATCTAGACTCCATGTTTAGCTCATTGCCAACCTGATACTTTTTCACCTGTTATCATTTTCAGTATTTTTTTTAAAAGTGTTGTGAGTGGCGTAAATCTCAACAAACACAAACTGCCTGTCCATGACGTCACCCAGATACCTTTTACTCCGATTTTACTCCATCCTCACTTTCTACTTGTACGTCATCCACATATTTATTATACACTTTTTTCCAGCGGCCACTTGTTATCACAATCTCCACAATTCATCAGAGTCTCTGATACTCTACCAACTGAGTTGCCACATGCTGGGCTTTGTCAAACGCATGCCTAATTAATTATTCAAATTTCCGCCTGATTTCAAACACTGGAGCTGTTGTGGCATTATCACTGGTATCGTAGTATCGATGTTTGCGTTTTAGTTTCACTATTCACATGTCCGAATGTTGGTACGATTATTGTAATTGTACGAAGTCGAGTATTTGTAAATAGTTCAACACATTTCACATTACTCTTAATAAGAACATTCTTATTTTATTTCATTGAATATTGGATTATCCATCTGAATAGCGACATAAACATTCGTCGTATCACTTTATTCTATTTTGTGCTTTGCTGTTGGATTATAAACCGTGTTGAACTTCTTATGTTTGTTTATGATAAAGTAAACAAGCTGAATTCCATCGCTGCTGTAGTTAATATCACTAATACTGATAAATGGAGGAACTGGACAACTCACTAAGCACAACCTATTTAACGTTGGCATATAGTGACAGCTCTTATTTCTACTCACCGGTAGGAATTTTATAAATTAGGACGTTATTTTTTCTATTGATAAATGTGCTGATATTAATGTGTGTATAAGGATTCATTCTTATATTTATAGACTTTTTTAAAAGTATAAGATTGTAAAACCGTACTGGTAACAACTACAAAAAAAATTTCAAATAAATTCATATACACACCAAGGTACATACACGATTATTACTAGAGAAGCTTCTATGTTTTAATCATAAGAACAAACATAGAAAGTTATATTTGATTGAATTCCTTCGTTTCAAAATCTTTCTACAAATTTTTTCTTATTGTATTACATGAATTCACTTGTTTTCAATTTGAACATCGAATGTCGTGGTAGTCAATATTCATTTATATTATACATCTATCCATTATTGATCCATCCATCAATTTATTTATATTTTAAATCTATCTATCTATCTATCTATTTATCTATCTATCTATCTATCTATCTATCTATCTATCTATCTATCTATCTATCCATCCATCCATCCATCCATCCATCCATCCATCCATCCATCCATCCATCCATCCATCCATCCATCCATCCATCCATCTTAATACCTTCTATCGGTCTGTCTTTCTGTCCGTCCATCCATTCACCTGTCTGTCTATTACTAAAGCACTTTAACTTACCTACAACTATGGCTACAAAGTAAAACAAATATACACGCAGGTCCTTTATCCAATTATTTATCTACTGGCCAAAACCAATGAAAGCGCCGCCAAAGATTTTCCAGTTTCTTGATTGTAGCGTTAAAAGTGGCCTAGTAAAGCCGCAATCTCCAGCAGCAACATTTAATGAAGATTAACTTCCATGTCAGGATATGCAGCTAATTCCGTTTATTAGCTGGCTAGAAAAAAAATTGTTTGCAGAAAGAGAAGATATTGAAGACAATGGACAGACGTGATGGATTTGGCCAGATATTTTGAGAATAAAAACAAGTGCCTAAATCTTAACCACTAGAGAGCGCTCAAAGCGACATCCATCAGATGTTAGAAAGCTACAAAACGCTTTCAGCGGCTGATTGAAGACATGCAGAAAAGGGGACAGAACTAATGACTTCCGTCTGGGAACGGAAGTGTTCTCTTTCCCGGATGTTGGGGGCACCGCGGCTTTTGATTGGTTGACTTGCAAAATATGCGTACATAATAGAGAGACGTCATATCGGAATGGCGCTCTAAACTCTTCGTCTCTCAAGCGTTTCCATCACTGCTTTGTTGGGGCCACAGGAACATAGAGCCACTACAAGGGAGAGTTCCCATGAGTCTCGTCAGTAGCTGATATGGCAAATGTTTGTTACGGTTCAAGGCGTGTAAGATGGGACATGGTTGTAAAGTTTCAGGACACTGTTTTGGACTTGGTTGTTATGGTTACAGTAAAGGAATATTGTAGCTATGCAACCTTGTGCATGGCCAAACAATTGAAATTGTAAAAGGAAATTTAGGTTGCAATTTCTTGAAGTATGCTAAAACCCACTAGACTGGATTTTGTTCGTTTGTCTCTGGTGAACCAACGCCACCAATGCCAATGATGCAATAGTCAAGTCAGGTTTGACTCTTTTTATTTGAAAGCAAAAATAAAAATTCCCCAACTGAAATAAGTGTATTGAATGGCATGGGCATTGTGGTGAGGTAGTTCTCTTATATTACAATGATAATATAGTGTTATAAGCAGACAACCCATGACATCATGGTGTGTTAGTTCTCTTATATTACAATGGTAATGCAGTGTTACAATCAGACTACCGTTGACATCATGGTGAGGTAGTTCTCTTATATTACAATGGTAATGCTGTGTTACAATCAGACTGCCGGTGACATCGTGGTGAGGTAGTTACAATGGTAATGCTGTGTTACAATCAGAGTGCCGGTGACATCGTGGTGAGGTAGTTACAATGGTAATGCTGTGTTACAATCAGACTGCCGGTGAAATCATGGTGAGATAGTCTAGCTGCTGTAGTTTCAGTATAGAAATATTTCAGATTATGACTGGCATCAGGCTGTGATCTTCTGCTCTGGTATAGTACGTCTGACCTCCCACCATGCGTCTCCACAGGTGGCGGTAGGGCAACGCCCATCAGATACGACGTGTACTGGGGGAAATGAAATACTGAAGGCACACTAAGACTAACAACGTGTGCCTTAGAGATAGTAAAGACATGAACCCAAACCTAAACTACAACAGGCTTCCCGATAGACATCTCTCTATCATTCTATGGTCATGAATTATGATCGTCTCACTAAAGTCAAGATCAACAGCTAAATAAAAATGATGTTTAACAACTTTTACCCGCGTCTGGTAATTGAAGTGTAACTGAAATGTTGAAATCTACTTAGGAAAAACAGCTTAATCTATACTAAGCTACAAATGTAAAGCCTAATTTCTCAAACAATGGATTGACTTATATATAGATGGAATGCAGGGTTTTATAGACCTTTTCTTTATGCGGTTGCTTCTTGCATAGAAGCTCAAAGCTTACTTACAGAAAAAATGAAAAACAATTAAATTTTAGGTTTAAAAAATTATAATAACAAGAGAGTGAAATATTAAGTTTGTAGATATTAGATATTCCTGCCACATTAACTAAAACTCTCGTGAGTGAACGACCAGAAATATCGATATAAATGAGCAAAATATCAACATGTCAACAGTGTAACAGATTGAACGAAATGTTGAGAGTGGGAAAGGAGGAGTTTGTAGGACGTAAAATGAAGGGAACTTCAGAGAAAAGAATAATGCTAAAGACATAAAGAAGAGCAAATTAAATATTTAATAAAAAAAAATATGAATACCGAAGTTTGTGGAAAGAAAGAGTGAGGCCTCAAAATATAGTCCGCTGAAAATCTTGCTTCACAATAAAAAATGAAAGAAGCTGGTTTGTTCACATTTAGAAGATTATGTTCTCTTAATGTAACTTTCAAATTGTCTCTAATCTTATAGCAAGACAGCTGGAAATTTCCATTGAAAGATTCCGGGGTCTGTCGGTGTGGATTCCACCGAGCAGAGCAACCCCAGATGATATCTACACGATCAGATGTCTGCTAGGAATACTACATGCCCATACACCTTACACAAATTCTAAGTTCACCAGAGGACTACTTATCTGAGGGCCGACAGGAATATCTGTATACGGCAAATGACGATTCGATGATGATAGAAACTTGTATGCCGTACATTTAATGAATTCTTAGATGACCGAGTTACCTTCCCTCAAAGCATTTATTTTCCTGCATGGTTTGATATCATTGTTAAAAGACATGACGTTTTCTTACATGATTGTTTCACAATTGTGGTATTTAAGACATGAAAGATCTCATCTTGAGATGTGTCTAATAGGTAACAGTAGCTTTACTTGTTACAAAAGTATGGTCTGACAATGGACGAATGTTGTGAGTGCATTTTAATCACTTTGTGTTACTTCTTGTTCCTAAGTAATTTTTCGAAACTAAAATATAGCACAAAAACTGTCTTCAACTTTTTCTCTGCGTGAGTCAGATTTGATATTTAATTTGTTTCGTCCGAACCTTATAATTCCTTACTATTTCCACATTTTTACTCGAAATGGTTGTAAGAAAAGAGGTAATATTTCATTTTGAAATAGTTTCAGTTGACTAATAGATGAATCACCATTACTAGTATACTAGTAATTAAGTGTTGTTGTTTTTTTCTTTATATATATATTGGTGCGGGGGTGGCGTTAATTATTGATATGAAAAATGACAGTGCGTGTATTAGCTATTAGTTAATCAGTAATACAAAACTGAAATTAACTATTTGTCTAATACTGCCAACTTCCAAATTGCAATCATAAAATTTCTTCAATAGTAATGTACATATACGGTTACATTTCATGTATTAGCGATTTCTCGATATTTAATTTAAAGTGTGAAAGTGGGTGTTTAGCAATTCGTAAATTGATAACTGGAAAGTGCTTGTTAAATTATTTGAGCTGCGTTTAAAGCTTATTCCAAATCATTTTTACAATTTTTACACCTCTCTCCAAACCTTTCCCCTAACTCCCTCTCTCTCTCTCAAGATCTACCAATATCTCCGTAAAGATCTCACTCAAGCTCTTCCAAATCTTTTCCTCACAATATCCCCTTTTTCTCCCCCTAACTCTAATCAAGATCTCCCTCAAGCATTCGCAAAGCTCTCACTAAACATCTCCCCAAGCTCTCCTAAAGATCCTTCTCAAGCTATCCCTAAAGATCTCCCCTAACTCTCCCTCAAGCTCTCCCTAAAGATCTTCCTTAAGCTCTCCCTAAAAATCCCCCATATGTTCTCCCTAAAGATCTCCCTCAAGCTCTTGCGAAGCTCGTCTAAAGATCTCCCTATAACTCTCCCTCAAGCTCTCCCTAAAGATCCCCCTCAAGCTCTCGCAAAGCTCTCCCTAAAGATCTCCCTCTAACTCTCACTCAAACTCTCCCTAAAGATCTCCCTCAAGCTCTTGAGGGAGCTCTCCCCAAAGATCTCCCTCTAACTCTCACTCAAATTCTCCCTAAAATCTCCCTATAACTCTCACTCAAACTCTCCCTAAAGATCTCCCTATAACTCTCACTCAAACTCTCCCTAAAGATCTCCCTATAACTCTCACTCAATCTCTCCCTAAAGATCTCCCTATAACTCTCACTCAAACTCTCCCTAAAGATCTCCCTCTAACTCTCCCTCAAACTCTCCCTAAAGATCTCCCTCAAGCTCTCGCCAAGTTCTCACTAAAGATCTCCCTCTAACTCTCACTCAAACTCTCCCTAAAGATCTCCCTCTAACTCTCGCTCAAACTCTCCCTAAAGATCTCCCTCTAACTCTCACTCAAACTCTCCCTAAAGATCTCCCTCTAACTCTCCCTCAAACTCTCCCTAGAGATCTCCCTATAACTCTCACTCAAACTCTCCCTAAAGATCTCCCTCTAACTCTCACTCAAACTCTCCCTAAAGATCTCCCTCTAACTCTCCCTCAAACTCTCCCTAAAGATCTCCCTCAAGCTCTCGCCAAGTTCTCCCTAAAGATCTCCCTCTAACTCTCACTCAAACTCTCCCTAAAGATCTCCCTCTAACTCTCACTCAAACTCTCCCTAAAGATCTCCCTCAAGCTCTCGCCAAGTTCTCCCTAAAGATCTCTCTCAAGCCTCCCCATGCACTCGTTAAACTCTAACTTTGTTAGAAAAAGAATCAATACCCTTCCAGAATGGGGTAATGTTAAGCTGACATAGGTTATCTCTCGCTGATTTTGACATCTGCCTCGCGTGCTGTCATGGCCTAAAGTATGAGGTAGCACGAGGGTAGCTAGCGAGTGGCTAACTCATGCCATGTAATAAACTTTACACAAAGGCAACAAAATTAAAAATTTTAACTCAAAAAATGAAACAAAAAATATTAGAATCACTTGAAACTATATTAAATTAAATCTAGACAAGACATTAAAATTTAATGTTTACTAAAAAGAATCAAAACAAACTTTTAGTCTCTATTCTCTGAATAACCAACATTGGTCAGAATTACATCTTTACTTATAATACAACATTTTGTTGATCCCATTTTACTACATATCCTTATTTGTTAGCCTGCTATGTTTTCAATTGTTATTACACATCTGTATTCGTTTTTTCCTTACAGTTACTACAGTCAGGAGTTGGGTCTGTACTTGAGGTAGGCTAAGATATATAACGTTTCAGTTTTCTTGTTTCACTTTCTATTATAATTTTTTACGTGATGTCCTGATTTAATTATCTTACTATTTACTTTTGTATTCATAGATTCCACTCCATTATTCTTACGTTTCCTTTTCTTTTTTTCACCCCTAAATTTAAGTTCTCAATCGCATGTTAGTCACTTTTCCCCGTTGTTTTTATACCCACAGCAGCTGTTAATGTTTGCGTTCATTCTAAGAACTTTTGATTTTATTCTCTACTGAATTTTTATGTTCCGTAATTTTGCGCTTCATTCCCATATTGTCCGTTGCCTTTTAAATGTAATTAATTAATTCTTAGGTTATTTTAAATAATCAATTGCTTTATTTTTACTTCAGTTATTGCCATAAGCACGAAACTCCTTGCCCAGATCTAACTTCTAAACTGTATTAAATATCGATTAGCAATTTTTATCAATAACAATTGTTTAACATAGTTCAGAGTCACGTGTGAAAAGTGATGTTTCAGATAAATTTCAAAATGTTATTTTCTATGTTAAGTTTAATTAGGCAAACTTGTCATTCAAAAACTAAACAAACATTTCATTTCTGACTGAAATAAAAAAAAAACAGCATTCACAGAGAAGTTCGACTATACGACCAATAACTTTATTTTAATTAAAATGGGATTGATTATATATTTATGAGGTTTAATAAAATATTGGCAGAGTACGTAAACCTAATTTTTTCCCCTTAAGTATGTAGACCTATGAAGTTTCCGTTAAATTAAGTTCAAGAATGAAGGAGATTTGGAAACATTTATTGGTTGAATACACGATTCAATTATTTACTTTGGTACATTGACATCAAATTAGCATCAGTTAGGATTAATGTCTAAGTGAATATACAATTACAGCTACATATTCTGAACTTAATGTTGTCGTACTCAATTACACATTAAACATGTAATGCTAGATCACACATTGATAACACATGTTTGATGCTGTACACTCAGTATCCCTTAGAAAAAAAAAGTAATTAAGTTTCTATATGTGCATGCAGATTCTCAGAGTATACGTAAGTAACCAAAGGCGTTCAAGTTTTCCACGAAATATATGTCCATACATACACACACACTACACACAGCCATTCCGGCAACACATCTATTCAAAAAATGCTCCAACACACAGACGCCTATGATGGAGTCCCATCAGATAGCACACAATGCTTTGTTTGCATGCACGGCACTACTGTAAGCAGCCTTGCCTCTTTTTTTTTTTGCCGTGTTCGTTACTCTTTCAATAGCTCGGTTTTCAATAGCACGTGTTCAATAGCGCGCGCGCCTCTTGTGCGCAGGTGAGATCACAAATCAATGTCGTCCAGACCGAAGCAAAAAGCCAGACTTCTTTTCAATATTTTTACACAAAGAACAATTTCATAAACTGGGCATGTATTGTTGTGAAAAATACTTCACCCAATTATCATAATTATATATGAGATCTATCACTCGCTAAAATACACTTCATCATTTATATAAAACATCCCTTCAATTTTTTTGTAAACAGCTGACATTTCTTCTACTCACGTACGTCGATTCCTTTATGCGAATAAAAACAGAACCAAACTGACATCACTAATATATATCCACATGACTTTTATATACGAATGTAGTTTCTAGTTCTGTAAGACCGTGTAGCTTGTTCTTATATAGTACAGGACAAGACAAGACAACTCGACTTATAGGATTGAGATTGTTTTACCGCTAAGATTTCTTTCGGCGAATTTAATAACAATGTCATTTATCTTACGCACGAATGATGATCGTTATTTTACGTTGTCTCGGCCAATTACCGATGGGTTAACGACGACAGACACAAGAGAATATCGTTAACGTTTTTCACATCACAAACACTTCTGTGGGACTAGTTGGATCTCTTGATACGATACAATCTTTTCTGTGGGACTAGTTGGGTCTCCTGATACGATACAAACACTTCTGTGGGACTAGTTGGGTCTCCTGATACGATACAATCTTTTCTGTGGGACTAGTTGGATCTCTTGATACGATACAAACACTTCTGTGGGACTAGTTGGGTCTCTTGATACGATACAATACAATATTGAATGTATTTTTTGTTTGTTTGTCAACATGAATCATTGTTATGTTAGTATATGTGCGCCAAGAACCCATCAAGCGGTGCTTTGTGGCTACAGTTACTTTAACTGACAAGTTACGATGTTCTCCGGAGTCATTAGTCTACAAGCTTTGACCAAATATTGCTGTCAGGCGCGTCTGTCTCCTATGGGTATTTGATAATTGTGCATATGTAAGGATGTGGGCTAAGCACATTATCTTCATCAAGTTATCTTAAATAAATGTGGGCTAAGCTCATTATCTTCATCAAGTTATCTTAAACAACTGTGGGCTAAGCTAATTATCTTCATCAAGTTATCTTAAACAAATGAGTAGAATACGACAGCTCCTCTATGTGTTTTCATTCAGTGGTCAACAAGTTTGGAACTGCAACACATAACCTACTACCTAACTCTGTCATTGACCACACATGATCTAACATAACCTACTACCTAACTCTGTCATTGACCGCACATGATCTATAACTCACACTTTTCCTATATATAGGTCCAACAATCCTTACTTATGTCCATCGATCTTTACCTAAGTCCATCTGTATGTTTAATTGGGCCGCGGTGGTCTATGTAGTAGCACTTTAGACTGCTGAACGGTGGGAAGAACTCTAGTCACACAATCCTGCTCGTTAGTGGTGGCTTAATAACTTGTGAACGCTACTTCACTTGCCCTAGAGTCCGTCATGGACTGAAAAGGGGTTATTATTATTATTATCTGTATGTTTATCATTCCATACAAATTGTATAAGACATTTAGATGAGCCTCGAATTGGGTAAATACTAAGACAACCAACATCCAATCGTTTGATATATTATTATCTTTCAGAAATGTTATTGACCTTATTTTAATTGTAACTTATTTGAATTGAGACGGTTAGATCACATGCCACTTCTTTGTTTTTATCGTATTAGTTTAATTCACGTTGGCAGCTAATTGTCAATCCGTTATCTACATATCATAAGGAGGTGTTGCGTGTTGCCGTTATTATTGTAATTCAGTCTTGCTTACATGTATGAGACTAGACACAGTTCAAGTATGATCTTCTAAATCTTCCTTGTGTTTAGTAACAGTTAAAGTATGGTCTTTAAAATCTACCTTGTATATAGTAAAAGTTTCAGTATGGTCTTCTAAATCTAACATGTAAATGGCAAAAGTTTAAGTATGGTCTTCTAAATCTACCACGTAAATAGTAAGAGTTATTGTATGGTCTTCTAAATCTAACATGTAAATGGCAACAGTTTAAGTATGGTCTTCTAAATCTAACATGTAAATAGTAAGAGTTATAGTATGGTCTTCTAAATCTACCTCGTAAATAGTCAAATTATAACGGAAATATAATTTAATGACATGGAAAGAAATCTTTTATCTACGATATGAAGGTAGGTTTATTTTTTGCAATGGTGTAACAATGTAACTTGTTTAGCTTTTTATCGAGTCAATTTAAAAAAAAAAAAATTTGACGTGCAGTCGATACGATCATAGAGACATTTGATTATTGTATGTAACGTGGTTCTACATAGCTACAAGTCTTATTTTGGTTTGTTTTAATAAGTCAAGAATCAAGACTGACTCAGAACTCAATTATTTTGTCATAATAAATAACCTCAACGAAACCATGAATATCCGAATAGAGAATAATTGTAAGAGGAAAATATTATTGTAAGGAAATATTGCAAAATCATTTTGCAGATAATGAAACTAATCTTTTTAAAAATAACAACACCATCTATATATTCCCGAAAACATGTTGTGACGTAGCTATGGCTATAGATATACCTACGGCGGCATAACAGTTATCTGTTCCTTATAGACCTAAATATAGAAGGAATAAAATTCCTTCCAGCGTCTTTAATAATGAGAACACATGTACTAAACTTTCCTGACAAATTCTCTCTACTTGATTCATCAAGTCTACATGTCGTCATCTGAGTTAGTTTAATGAATCTGTGGAAAGCATGGACTCACACATCCATTGATTTGACACTCACTTAGACTCGCAAGGGAAATAATTCACTAACCATCAAGAATTAGATTTTTTATCCTTTAAAATATCAATGGTTACCTCCCTTTCCTCACCTTGCCCTTTCCCTCACTTGTTCCATCCATCACTCACACTCCAGTCCTCTTATTCTTCAAGCTATCGATCTCCATCACTCTGGTCTCATATGGTCAACATATTTCCGATTATTAAATGTTTTAAACTACTTTCAAAGTACACATGAAAAGATTTCAGTATTTTTTTATAGCAAACATAATTCTTTAAACCGTTGAAAAGTCAGAGGTTTTCAAGACACACGGTTATTATTCCTTTTCGCATCAGGAAAATCTAAATAAGACTGAAATTTCTCCTTTACATTTCATCTTTTAACTTACTACGCAAAAAGACATGTGTGTTGACATTATTCGTTTCAAGTGATGAGCACGTCTAATTGACATTATTACCAGCCGAGCGCGTCTTCCAGTAATTTGTAAGTCATGGGACGATTAATCGTATAAAATAATTTAAATGTTAAAATGTGCCAACGATTAATCGAGAAATTCATAGATAATTTCCGCTGGCTTAGTAAAAATATTATGGCTTTATTTTAAATCAATTCCCCCTTGCTCTTATATTCTTGGGGCTTTGCCAACTTATCCCCAAGCTGACAATCTGTGTTGATCAATCTGCTGGTAAAGTTTGGGACTTGTTGCTAACGAGAACTTTCCACAAAGTTGGTAAGCTTTAATAATGAGACCTTCGAGCGGACGGCATCAAGGGAGCTAATTAGGATAAGGCAAACATTAAACATTCATTAGGCTTACTGTTACATGTCTGCTTCATTTATCCCCCTTTAACAAAAAAAAGTCCTCTACACTCTTAATATCACGTGATGTCTGTGATAGAAAGGACTTATGTATGGTCCGACGTATTCGGGGCTGTTGGGAGGTGCAGAAATAAAACAATCGCAGTCTAGGACACTTAGAAACATTGCCTCACAAATCATAGTAGTATTTTTTCATTAGAAAATCAATGACGTTTAAAAAAATATATTAAAATTTAGAAAAGATACGTCTGTTTGGATGTCACATTTAACAAGACATGGTACCTTTGATGTTACCTTTAACAAGACATGGTACCTTTGATGTCACCTTTAACAAGACATAGTACCTTTGATGTCACCTTTAACAAGACGTAGTACCTTTGATGTTACCTACCTTCATGTAGAAATTATGTTAAAACACTTGGAGAAGAATTGGAGAAATCACTTGCAACAATTATAAGATAGCCAACTCAGTCATGTCTATAAGTACCTTTAAATTCTTTAGGAAGGATTGGGAAAAATAACAACAACAAAAACCCCTTAACAATTCCACTAGAATATCCCCATTAGAAGAGACAGACATCCGCCTCACTTTGACCATTGCTGCAGACATGGCGATCGAACAACGGCCAAAGATTTTCACCTTTAACTCCATTAAAGTATCTCATTATTTCCAGTGTCCACAGTCTCACCGCCTTTGTGACCAGAACAAAGTGCTGATAATCACTGTAATTACTCAAACTGAGTTCAGTCCCCTGCCAGTTTGTCCCGTCTATGACTTTACTGAGATGATGACGACTGAAGTCTCTTTAGAAATTTGTTTACGACATGTGTGTATCCAGACAAGACATGTGTGTATCCAGACATGACATGTGTGTATCCAGACAAGACATGTGTGTATCCAGACATGACATGTGTGTATCCAGACATGACATGTGTGTATCCAGACATGACATGTGTGTATCCAGACAAGACATGTGTGTATCCAGACAAGACATGTGTGTATCCAGACAAGACATGTGTGTATCCAGACATGACATGTGTGTATCCAGACATGACATGTGTGTATCCAGACAAGACAGTTCTGGTATTTGATTTACCGATGACAACAGGTGATCAAATTTGATGAATGTTTTCCCCTTGTCAAATTCTTTTTCTTTTGGCATTTAATGAGACTTTTTTTGGTTGTATTTTAACAAATAGAATTACAAGGCAAACGATGGGTAGCATTACGTGTTTGCATTTTTAAAATCCCATTTTCACGCTAGCGTTCTTTCAAACGATTGTGATCAGTTTCTAAACTTAAATGATTGTTGATTGTGAGATACATTGAAAACTCTGAAAGAAGTTTTTTAATGTGAGAGAGAGAGAGAGAGAGTGGGGGGTGGGGGAATTCAATTCGTGAACCTGTTGGAAACTTGAAGAAATCGGATTACTGTGAAAAATGTGAGGCGCTGCTCTGTAAGACAATTAGGTTTAGTGGACTCACGCGGTAAGGGGAGACCACTCGCAACAGGCAAAGAACAATAGCAAGCGAACGCATAATTACGTCCCTTGTTACTGGAAGCGTCTTGCTCTGTAACCACAGCGAAGAGGAACTTCTCCAGCAGACATCGTCATGACAAGTTATCTGGACAATTGGCATGTGAGTACTTGTGTCTGAGATGACATTTTATACTCACATGACATGTGAGTACTTGTGTCTGAGATGACATTGTATATGCACATGACATGTGAGTACTTGTATCTGAGATGACATTTTATATGCACAAGACATGTGAGTACTTGTGTCTGAGATGACATTGTATATTCACATGACATGTGAGTACTTGTGTCTGAGATGACATTGTATATTCACATGACATGTGAGTACTTGTGTCTGAGATGACATTGTTTACTCACATGACATGTGAGTACTTGTGTCTGAGATGACATTGTATATTCACATGACATTTGAGTACTGGTGTCTGTGATGACGTTGTATATTTTCATGATAGGTGAGGATTAAGTGTGTTTTGATATCGAAACACCAAATTTGAATGTAAGTATCTATAGTACAAAATAACTTAACAAATGACTTCTTAACTTTAAAAGTTGACGTCTTAACTTGAATTTTGATATTTACATTTCCAAAAGGACATTAAGAGTTTATTATAATAGAACAAAGTCTATCAAAACTTACTTAATTCATGTCACTATAATTGTAGCCATATGTCTTGTAAGAAATGCCGGATAAAGAACTTGTGTATTCTTTACCAATGACCTCCAACAATATATAATCCCACCATATATCAAGCCACCTTAAGAGATGCACCCTCCAACCTAAGCGTCATCTACATGTTATGTAATGACCACGCCTATACTTGTATACCCAATCACTGAAACGTGTATCTGTGTTCATTGCTCATTTCATTTTACCTTCTATCTCCGACATCATTTTTTCGTGTGCGTGTGTGTGGAGGGGGCTACCAAAAGTAATTCCTATTCTCTTTCTTTTAAATGTTCATTGTTCGATTTTTATCTAATTTTAATTAATTATTTCTGTTTCCCTCTATAAAAACTTCATTTCTTTTCTGTTTCAATATCAGTGTTTTTATTGTACTTAATTCCTAATTCTTCTTTTCTATGACTCGCCCACATCCCACTTCCAATAAAAACTAACATTCAGATTGTCTGATTGTGAATCTGTCTATCTTACACACCGAAGAACTGCCATCTTCTCTACAGTTCTATTGTTTAAATGCTGGTCTCATTTAACCAACACTACAGACATCAGATATCCAACTAAAATCGTCTTTTCCACGGTCGTCTTTTGACAAATGTAAGAACATAAAAATATGTCATTTCAAAAACAATATCAAACAATAGTTTCCAATATTCTACTTTCACATTTTGAATGGTAATTTGGTAAGATTGTGAGGGGAGTGCTACCAATTTTGATAAAGGTCATACACACTAAAATCCAGACGCGTCACTAGGGTTGGTGTCACCCGGGGCGGTAGCTCATGGTGTCACCCCCTTACGACTTAACCCATAAAACTCCTATGAGTTTTCCAGTGCAAAATAACAGGAATATTCAGAATTTTACACTTTGGTGTCACCCCCCTTAATGGTGTCACCCGGGGCGGCCCGCCCCCACCGCACCCCCTAGCGACGCCACTGCTAAAATCGTAGCAAATGGTCTCATCAATAACAATTTCGTATCATTTTTTCGATGCGACTCAAATGTAGACTAAATACCAAATAACAATAATTTTTGTAGTTCTTGCATAATAATAACAATCCATGTGTCTTTTATGTTAAACACATTTAAAGCCTACATTTAAATTTCTGTTTTATTTATAATGAATAAATTACGGCCTAAATAACCACAAGCAATACATATGGTGAAAATAAGACTTTTTGTAGACTATACCACATCAACCAAAATTAATGAGATATTTGTGTAGATGAGCAGGCTTGTCCATGGGAATGTTTTCCCCATGGGAAACGTCCCATGAGATGGGATGGGATGGGACAAACATAAATTGCCATGGGATGGGATGGGACAGAAAAATATGTCCCATGGACAAGCCTGTAGATAAGATTGTTTGGAGAGTACTACACAGACATCAAAATTGTTAGCGGACTCCTCCAAGGGTTCTCACAAAAAGATTTACAAATTATTTGACAACAGTTGAATTGTTTTTCTTAGATTCACATCCATTTCTTTATAGGTCAATAAACCGTTTTCGTTGATTTTTCTGTGACATTGCTAGTAAAAAAAATATTTTAATCTTTTTTTTTTAACATCATGGCCCTTTATTAAACATACATTTTTTAAATTATTTAAACTACAATGAAACATTTCTTTAAAGAAGACACGACCCACGTCATGCGCCGCAGACTTGCTTATAGATAGTGCACAGAATGGAGCGAAAGAACGGACACAAACATCAGCACCAAGAAATGAAAACAACGCCGAGGGGGGACTATCGCCGACGCATTGTTGGTCTCGAGACATACACACTGCGGTTGTTGTTAACTCCCATACTATAATAATAGTAATAATAATAATAATAATAAATTTATAATTTATATAGAGCTGTATCCCAACAAGAAACCGGGCTGACAGCGCTTTGCATGGAGGTAATAACATACATATATGAATGAAACATTCATATCCTAATAACCACATGCATGACAATACGTTATACATCAGCTATACTTTAATCATTAAAAAAGAAATGTTGTTTCCATTTCTTATCTGTGTGAAAACAAAAGAAAAAACTACTGATAATGAAATAAATATCTTTAAATCCTTTTATGTAACGCGTTGTCTTTGGTTAAATAGTTTATAAAAAGAATGCTGCAGCAATTATCCTAAAATTGTAATTTATTTGGATTAAGAAGAGGGTCTTACTCTATTGCAGATATAATAAAATGTTAATAGCTAGACATAGATGCATATTTCATGTAAGGTAAGTCTGAAAATTTAATCATTAAAACACATTAGAAACTAACTTTTAAATTCTAGGACGTTGTAAAATTATATTAAAGGTAACATAATATAGCGTCAATTAGTGTCCCTGTAGCAACGGATGATAGAGTCTAGTAATATTAATAGTTATTACTACACGGTGACGAGAATATGAAATAGATTCATAGAAACGAAAACAAATATAGACCTTCTGGTGGCCCATCCTCTCTGTTGGGCGAGCAGCTTCTGTCAGCAAATATCGACTAGTCCTAAGAGAAACTATCACGGATAGTGGCCAGAGGAAAAAATGGAAACTCAATACATTCAAACTCTGTCTGTGGATAATACATTTCCATGGGTAAACTATTTCCAACCGATCAGAATAAAAATGGAATATTCGACAGTCAAAAATTCGAGAAAAGGAACGAAGGTTCCATAACTTATTTAATGAAATAAAACTAATTATCTTATCTGTTACAAACGCTCTTTTTATACAGAAGATTATTGCGTCCTACGGGTATACTGCACTAGATAAATTATTTCAATAAATATTTCACCATTTACTTATTCTGTAAAATGTTCGTTAGAAAAATTAAAACATTTTTAATGTCCTAACAGTTTTATGTACGAATTACAACATTACGTACCAACAAAGAGAATGTTTAGCTTAACAGTTGGTAAATCATTCAACATAAGGCTATGAAAATAGATACTATTTATAAACGTTACAATGTTACCCCGGCATCTCTGTACATGAATCTGTTCTCAGACACATTTTTATGCGTTTGATGAATCTTTGCTATTTTTTGATGGAAAGATCTTTTTAAATGTATCTATTTTATACATTGATTTTTATTAAGGTGGGGGGGGGGTGTATCATTTAGAGGCCTGAACAATCATCTGCAGTGGTCCACCTGGGGTCAGTGGGGACATTCTAGTGATTCTAATTCTTATTTTACAAAACTTAGTTCTGTTAGACTGTCCATCTGCTGGTAATTTGCCGGGACAGTCCCTAAATTTCACCTCTGTCCCGGAATCCTGTCAGGGACGCAATTTGTCCCGGAATTTAGAAATGAAAAAGTTTTTGTATGAAAATTAAATATTTTTTATGAATAAAGTCAAAAGTGATCGTTAAAATTTAAATGTCATTCATATTTTTTTAAACTTTTGTCATGCACGTTGATCCAAATATAAACTGACAATTTGCAGAAATGGTTACAAGAAAAGCTTTCACCTGATAAGATTTGGGCAAATTTATTTATTCACTTTCGCACCAACACAGAACAACTGATAAATTTTGAAAAAACTAGTGCAATTTGTTTTCACATTAGCAGTAACCTCCAGTGAAGTTGAGCGCTTGTTTTCTTACATGAATCAGATTTGGACTCATCAAAGAAGCCAGCTGGAGGTCTCCACAGTTGATGCCCTCTTATCAATTCAATACAATTCAAACATGAATTGCCGCATTTTCTATGATGCCATCAAAAAGAATGACAAATTTCTTGAAAAAATCCATTCAAGCGAAAAATATAATTAAAAATTTACAGTAATATTCGAAAGGGTTACCTATTAAAAATATATTGAATTTAAAGAGTTTTTAAAAAGAATTTTAAAATTTTAAAAATGAATGAATGGCTATTTTATGATTGCTCTATGATTTAAGTGAGCTATTTAAAGATTTTTTAAAGGTTTTTTTTTTACTTATTTTTAATTTGTCCCGGAATTGAACAAAAATGTCCCGGATTTTTTCGAAAAACCTCTGGACAGTCTACATTTAGTCCACATGAACATATAAGACTTGAATTTGCCACGAGTAAATAGTAAGAAATTGACAACGGTACAGAGCCAAACGCTATAAAGTAAACAGTAAAACCTGAATAAAGAATAAACAGCCAATTTCATAGCTTTAAATTTGCTATTCATTTTTTTAAATATACGTCTAATTTATTTGCCTTGAACGAAAATTTGGGTAGTTAAAGTTTTCAGTTTTATTGAAAATTCAAGTCTACTTTATAAACAAAAGGGCTGCTGTAATATAAGCATTTGGCCACAGACAGCTCTAACAAAAACTCCAACATGCAGACGTCCACATGATCTTTTAGGTCTGTTCCTAAACTTTTGAACATCTTGTATGTGAACATCTCCATTATAATACTAAATATAGAGGTGGAAGTCGTAACATTTGAATGCACATATCATGGGTGTATGTGACAGGACGAGGTCAAATGACTTTAAATTGGACCAGTGTTGAGAGGTCCACCCGACATACAACCCCCCCCCCTTCACGCACACACCCACCTAGCCAGTCACCCCGTGAACACACATCATTCCACCACTCCAAACCTAAACGTGTCCACATGTTCATACCCTGTATTTGCACAATCATCTCTAGTCTTCAGCCGGTGCACTAGCAAATATAGTCGGGCTTTATGTCAAGTGTTTAGCCCCAGACAGTGCGACACAAGTCAAATTGTTCCCAAACCGTTTGAACTTTGAATAAATTGGCCTTACGAAGTTTGTCGTCTCGATCATTGAATAACGTTAGTCACGTCGTCATGCTTATTAATAAGACAGTATCCAGCAATCAGTCCGGACAACTGTTATACAAATATTATAATGATAATTTCTTCGTTGACATTCTCTTGGTAGAAGTAAGTCCAACAGCTCATCACTTTTTACTGACCAATTATATTATATGAAAATTAGATTAATTCCTGCTATTAATCAAAATAAATAAAACTTCTTTTTTAAAACAACAAAATACACACGTTAAAATATCAACTCACCAGAAGCGAAGACAACACCAAACCATAATTTCGTCGTCAGCATCAAGAGGTTTAAGCAATTAGTTCTACGGCTATATATTCATTTGGAACCATAAATGGTTATAGAAATAAGTCAAAGATATTTCAAATGGCCGAATTATTTAGGAAATGACAATTTTTTTTTGTTCACAAATTTTTAATGCCTTTGTTTCAACACCAAATAAATGGTTAATTGTAGTAAAGATCATAACAATCATGATACTGTCCTATGATCCGAAATATGCAAGTAATACAGACAACATAGTCCCTCATTAAGACATTCCCTATGTTGTGTACGGTACTTTGTTTATAATTAAATTGAAGAATTACGGAACTTTTTAAAATGATTTATCTGTTTCCAACAAGTGCTCTAAGTCTTATCGATGTTCAAGTATTCCCTAAGTCATTCATGTGAATATGTTGAGTTAAGTTTCGAAATAAAGTTATTGATGCGACAAGATTTACATATGACGGTTATTGAAATGATTTACATGAGGCAAGTTCAGGTGTAGGGCTGGGTAAATTTTGGTGGAGTGAAGCTGTGGGCAAATTTGGTGTTTGAAAAGTAAGGCTTGAGGGTTAAGAGTTTCTGGAACAGGGGAGGGGGAGGATTGCTTAAACTGTCATAGTCATGTGAATTAGAGGCTGCAGTTTGGAGAGGGGTGGGTGCGTGCATTAGAATTCAATAGTGTTTAAACTATCAGCTATGTAATAATTAGGAATCCTATTCTTACATTTTAAAAGGGTCATAGTTACCTATTTAGTAAATCAGTTTCAAGTATAAGCGTCTGAGTCCTATTTGAAATAAGCTGGATACGATATTGGTAGAGAGAAAGTGAGAGATGGGAACCTCATAGGGGAGGTAAATATGAAATTAAAAGCCAAATGTATTGTAGCGTCGCCTCCCCTGCCAAACGCTCTGTTTGCACTTATGGTGAATTGTTTGCACAAGTTGTGCGGGGTAATAGGAAAAAGATGTCCAATTTTTACATTCCTTTTTACCGTGGAGAAAAAAATCCTATTGAATGGCCACACTAGGATGAATATGAGAAGGGTTAAGGGATGTTGGATCTAATGCTGGACTGACAGTGTAAAGTGACATGTTGATAACCTAGTTGTGAGATGGTAGAGAAAGGATTGCTTGCATGGAGTTGTCACAGTTTTTACCTATACCCTCAGTTAAAGGTTTATTGAATAACATGTTTATAGAATTATTTAACTAAATAACCAAATATAAAGCTGATAAATAACTATAAATAAACTACTTTAACTAAATAATAACCAGTCTCCTAAAATCTATTTATTATTAACCTACGAACTAAATTGACTTACTTCAATTTTAAAAATGTTTCGAATCCTCAACTATGAAGCAAAGTATTTAAAACAATTTACTTTTGAAGTCTTATTTTAGAAATAATTTGTAAATTACTGTCTAATCTGAGATCAAATCTAAGTGATAATAAAGTATTTGTAATTAGAGGGACCAATACAAAGACGACTTCTAATCTAAGACATAATAAGATACATTTCAAGTGCCAGTAAAAAGTAATTGTCATATAAGCGAGATTTATTCTACTTGCTACCTATACATATTGTATTGTACTTGTCACAGACACAACATGTATCGTACTTGTCACAGACACAACATGTATCGTACTTGTCACAGACACAACATGTATCGTACTTGTCACAGACACAACATGTATCGTACTTGTCACAGACTCAACATGTATCGTACTTATCACAGACACAACATGTATCGTACTTGTCACAGACACAACATGTATCGTACTTGTCACAGACTCAACATGTATCGTACTTGTCACAAACATGTATCGTACTTGTCACAGACACAACATGTATCGTACTTGTCACAGACTCAACATGTATCGTACTTGTCACAGACACAACATGCATCGTACTTGTCACAGACACAACATGTATCGTACTTGTCACAGACTCAACATGTATCGTACTTGTTACGATACAAAGGTATTGTAAGAGTCCATCCCAAGGAGATGTGTGGGTAATGACAGTTTTGTCACAAGCTAGTGACATGACAATCTGAGTAAGTTAAGTAACAGATCGAACGATGTATTTTAGCGGGATAAAATACATGTGTTTTGAGTGACAGACACTGACCTATATAGGAAGGCACCTACCATCAACCGTTTCTAAATTCACTTAACCCGAGGTAATTTGGTCCACTTCTGTGACCAGGGACTCTTACTCTTTCAGCAAATGTCAAAGAAAGGAAAATTGAATAGAACAGATTAAAGAGCAGATTAATTTTATGAAATACATTCAGAATAAACTCAGAAACGATCGAATGAGGGGGTTACAACTGTGTTCTGTTGATAAACTTTTGTCTCGCTTTGTTTGCCCAATATCATACTGGATGTTCACTTGTGTTCCTAATGTGATAGATGTGACTTTGGGAAAGTATGTAATATATTATTTATTACAAAACGCACGTACTTTCACTCTGGTATAATTATTTGTAAGATATTTTACGTTGGCAATGAAATTATATTATACTGTAGTTATATGATAATACTTAAATAAATGTATTAATGCCACATTATATTTGGGGGAAATAATATTGATAATTAAAATTTCAAATTTTTGTCTTAATAACTTGAGAATCACTGATGCGAAAATCACCGGTAGCCGTGTAAATAAATCCTTTTCTAGAGGGATGGTTTTCTCAGGTCTGTCCCCTACAGACTCGGGGAGTGCTGTCCCTTGATTAACTCACCTGACATGTTTTTAGCACGAGTTTTGTGGTCAAATTATTCCAGAGATTTTCTGTGTTTTGTGGACTAATAGTTGTTGTGATTGGTACTTAAGTGTTTCACTTTTTTATTACTCGTTGCTATGATAATGATGAATTGATTGGTGTATTGCCTCTCGTGTTTTTGTGAAGGTTACTTAAGTGAATTAACAGTGGAACAATTGTGACGGTTAATGTTTCGTTTCAACACCAGTCACGTGTTTCCTTTAGTTATTACGAATGTATTGACTGTTAAATTCTGTAATGTTGCCAGCTACTTATCTTTTAATAAATAAACTATGTAAATCTGCAAACACAATATACACTACAAATAACGTGTACATTCAAATACATTTAAGTTGATATCTATCCCCACATAATAGACATTGAAACATAAGTAAGAACACTATTAAAAACTTCTCAAAACCACACACATATATTAGTGTAAACCCCATCTGTAGACCGCTCATCCATTTTAAACCATCATATTTCTGTTTATCCCTAATCAAAAATTTGAATGATGACAATAGTATTAAAATTTACTATTTGTTAATTCTGAAAAACAACTAAGATATCTCATTTTTTCCTCCTTCTATTTAAGGAGAATTTGAAAGCAAGTATGGTTGTCTGTATTTTTGTATTTCTTAAAATATACTTTCTGCTATAGAGGATAATCGTAATTTTTTTTTAAAGAGAGAATTTAAATCCTGAATTATGTCAGACGTGTCAAAACTTCTAAATGTTTATGTGGGTTCCCGTAACGGTTTCATTGGAATGTTAGTAAAACTATGATGAATGATCCTAGTTTATCCAGGAAACCCATGCAACGCACAAAATCCATACGTGAAGGAAGAGGATTTCTATGTTCGTTCTTGCATATGGAACAAGAAAATTAGTTTTTATTAAATCTCTGAGTGCTGTGTGTCATATTAATTTAAAGCTACTCCTCCCTCACCCCTCTTCTGTTTTTCCTCTGTTATTTTTCGCCATTTAAATTATAACATTAGGCAGTTTTTACACCACTTCATGCATTAATGTGTATTAATTCGAATAACTTAAGTATTAAAACTAAAACGTATGATACTACTGTTTTATAAATAGTAACATTATTCTATGTACCCAAGTAAGTATATGTTTCAACGATGAACAATTCGACCCATCTATGTCATATTTTCTATTTTCTTGACCTACTCGTCGCTTTCAGACATTCAACTAAGTCCCAATTTTCTAAGCATTCGATTGACAAACTTGAACTAACTCACTTTCTACACGATTGACAAACTTGAACTAACTCACTTTCTACACGATTGACAAACTTGAACTAACTCACTTTCTACACGATTCAAACAAATTAACTACCCTCATTCTATTAATACGAGTCTACAAACTCTCCCTAAAATTCTATTTACGTGACTGAAGTGTAAAACTCTCCCTATCTCCAATGTAGAATGATCAACCACTTCAAGTAAACCAACCTACATGCCTACAATATTAAAACCTGTTAGTCAAGTCCAGACTAAACTATTTTCCCTTATTTAAACTGCATGGATAGATCATTTGCTCCTTCACTTCGTATAGTGCCGATATGTCAGCGACGCATGTTTGCACTACTGTCAACTCGTGTGTTTGTATACCACTCGGTCCGACCCGCCCAACCCACCGACCAGGCCCTTCCCATCACCATCGTCCCACCCCACTGTATCATAGAAAATTAACCTGGGTATTCGAGGCAGACTCTGGGCTCTGAGGTCAACGGGTGCACCACACTTTATAGACACAGGTGATTGGTGTGGTTAAATCAGTATTTTCATTGTTTGTTACAATTTTGGTCGGTTCTCCTGTATTCTATTGATGTCATTGTGTAATATGTTCAAGTCAAAACGGACCGTTGAATGTTGAATGTTGAATGAATGTCCCACAAAACATTCGTACACCGAGCTACTCTAATAACTTTTTTTTCTGAATCAATGAAAACCTTTCAAAACGATTTTTAATATACATTTTTTAAAAAATACATGTTATTTTTATTTGTAAATATTTATAGGACCTCATTTCTCAATCATAAATAAATAAATAACCCCTTTTCAGTCCATGACGGACTCTAGGGCAAGTGAAGTAGCGTTCACAAGTTATTAAGCCACCACTAACGAGCAGGGGATTGTGTGGCTAGCACAATGCCCCGTGGGCCTTGCCAGTAACGTGGTTTGAACTCGTGACTAGAGTTCTTCCCATCGTTCAGCAGTCTAAAGCGCTACTACTTAGACCACCATATAAACAATACTGTTCTAAATATGCCATGTAGTTTATGTATAATTAAACTTTTAGTACCACTGGTGTATCAATTGTTGGATCTTTTTATTTTCCGTAGGGTAGTCCTTGTAACAAAAAAGTCACTTTAATGTTTAAATGTTAGACTTTATCTAATTCTTTGCGTACACCCACTCCCTCTCTTTCCCACATATAGAAAACTCTTGACATTTTTTGTTGTATAATTCTCGCACAGAACTCATCTGATTAATTCAAGCAGAAAACTTATTTAAAGAACACAATTCCTGTAAGCCATTCCATGAGACGTCAATAAATGTTGTTTGACTTTCTCTTTTCATTAGCCCTAAATTAACTCACCAAAGCAACAGTAGCACTCAATTAACTCACCAAACCAACATTAGCCCTAAATTAACTCACCAAAGCAACAGTAGCACTAAATTAACTCACCAAACCAACAGTAGCACTCAATTAACTCACCAAACCAACTGGAGCTCATAAAGGATTTTTTTATTAGTTGATTCTGAAAAGGACTGGAAATGCCCATTTAGGAGTGGTCCCCTTGAAACCCATGTGTGTAACCTAAACCACCTCACACCGGTACATATCAAAAACATTATCACTAAAGTAAACTTAAAACATTACAAACACACCAAAAAATGACACCCACGCCCTAAAGAACTTTCAACACCACATAGAAATCAACACACAACTTATGTATTAGCGGTCGGCAGCACTTTGAATATCTCAAATATTCTACGATAAAGCACCCTGGTGTTTGTTAGCAAGATAAGATGGAATCTCGTTATATCACTTGGTGGTATTGGATAAAAGAAATCTGAAGCCTGTTGGGCCCGTCCTGTCGATATCTCCCAATGTTTACCCTAAGTAGCATGGCTAGGATCTCAGTTTCAACGTTCAAATTTTGTTTTGTAGTTTATTTAAACAACAGATGTGTACTCTAGTGTTCTCAGTATGTCTACCACTCCAACATCTAATAGCCGACATGCACTTATCATTGAATTAAATTTTAATTTAGATTTTAGCTCAACAAACTAATCAGATTGAGTCTAGATGACATTGGTGGCATTACTATGACATTAGTGGCATTACTATGACATTAGCGTTCAACTTCAGTGTCAATCATTGGGAACATTCAGCATTTAGACTTGTGTCCGGCCCGTGTTTAAATTCATGACCTTCGTGTTGGATCGTTATTCTACGCAAACACATGAGTGATTCTCAAAGGGGAGCCATGGAGGAACAGTCCTCCTCAGGGGACAATCCTCTAGACATGGATCCAGTATTGCATGAAAACTTTCTGGCTATGATTGCACAGCATGAACAGGTGAGAGGTCGTAGGGCGGGTATCTAAAGTCTTAATCTGTTTGTATCACATAAGTTGAAATTAACTATTACATGTAGTCGGGGCAGCAATAGATCAATTATTATATTGGAACATCGAAATCGAAGTCAGTACAAGCAATTAATGACACTTTGATAGACTAGGATGCTAAAGCTAAACTGAATCATTTATTAAAGTTGTGTAATAATTACTGTAGGTATAGCATTCCTAGTGCCACTATGATTAAGGGATAAGAGTATTGGATTCATTTACTGTAGTATAACTAAGGCAATTATGATCGATATTATAAGAAGCAAGATACTAAAATAACATACTTTATACCATAAGGTCATTTCATGTTTAAAGTTTTAAAAAATTTGCCATAAGAAAATATCTCTAGACTTTGTCATCTGTGATAAAGTCTAAGAAAGTAGAAAATAATCTCTTTGAATTTTCCTGTAGCAGAACAGTTCTCTAAATTATATAAAGATCAAACAAGCTCAATAATTTTTTAATGAAAATAAAACTAGTCTTATTAGGAAAGTAAATTGTCTTTCATTGAACTAACAATCTATTTCCTGAGTTTTATTATAATCCAAATAATCCGCATTATGTATACACCGATACCGACTGGATAAATCGACTTTTGATCTATCAGTTTTATCTTACATATCTTATCTTCTATACAGAAAGTTATTGCGTCCTACATACAATGGAAACGATCATACAGTTAAATGATTCTACCTCTGTTGATATATCACACATATCCTAAACTGACTTGACCTAGTTAAACCAAATTACTCTCAGACATTAAACTCATCAACAGACCGTAAATGTTTAACCTCGCCCAGACCAAGACAGCAATCACATAAAAGGTTTAGACTGTCGCTACTATGGAGCATTTGGAATGTTCATTCAGGAATCGTAATGCAAGCTCTATAAACTTCTACCCAGGCATACATACCACCTATATGCTGATAAATTTTACTAAATTCTTCTAAGACAAATTAACCGTGCACCCATTTCCACAGGGTTGTTGCAAATTGTGTCCTTTTCTCTCCTATCACGTTGTGGGTCATTTGCTATCCTATCACGTAAAGTGTGTCCTTTTCTATCCTATCACGTATATTGTGCAACTGACTTGCCATTGATCTGTGTAAATATAATTAAACCGACTCATTATTTCTATTTAGAAACCTATTCATTTGTTGCTTGTCCCATCTGTGCCTTTCCAGGTCCGTATAATGTGCTACCCTAATTAGTGTGTAATGTGCTACTTTACCATGTGCTACCTTGCCAGGTGTGCAATCTCGCCTTCCTTACACGTCCTTATAAAAGTGTCATAACTTTAAAATTCTGAATAAATCATTCTACTATTAGCAATACTTACTCTCAAGAGCGACGAGAAAAATAGGTGTGTACTATTGGTTCTATGGTCAGAGTAGTTTTTGCAAAATAATTAAACCTAAATTGGACTTGGTTTGACGTAGCATCTTGTACATTAGATAAATCTAAATATATCATGAACTCACCAAATATCGTCAAAAACAATACAATGGCTGATTGGACTGGGCGTTACAATACAATGGCTGATTGGATTGAGCGTTACAATACAATGGCTGATTGGTTTTAGCGTTACAATACAATGGCTGATTGGTTTTAGCGTTACAATACAATGGCTGATTGGATTGAGCGTTACAATACAATGGCTGATTGGTTTGAGCGTTACAATACAATGGCTGATTGGTTTTAGCGTTACAATACAATGGCTGATTGGTTTTAGCGTTACAATACAATGGCTGATTGGTTTTAGCGTTACAATACAATGGCTGATTGAATTGAGCGTTACAATACAATGGCTGATTGGTTTTAGCGTTACAATACAATGGCTGATTGGTTTTAGCGTTACAATACAATGGCTGATTGGATTGAGCGTTACAATACAATGGCTGATTGAATTGAGCATCACAACGTAATGGCTGACTTTTTAAATATATTATTTGTGATTTTTTAAACACCGAAATAGGCCTAGAATGTAAGAAATATGAAACTTCCCCATAAACACATAGATCTATAGGAAAGTGCAAAATTGTAATACTCATCATACATTTCTTAAAATCTCCCCATATTGCCCACTAGATACGGCTGCAAATTCGCTCATAGATAGTACACAGAAAGGATGGAGAGTACGGACACAAACTCCGGCACGACGAAATCAGAACAATGCAAGTATACATCGGGGGACCGCCGACGCATTGTTGGTCTTAAGACATTCACACTGTGGTTATCACCTGCAACGACCTCACTTGCAAACCATAAACTGTGATTGGTCGACCCTATCGAGTGTCAATCGTCTTACTTTATTTTCTCGCGTCTTGTGCTTGTCCTAACTTTGGTGAATTATATCAGATTTTTTCCAGAAATATGCACCAATAGAAACCAATAGTAACCTTTCAGGAATGAGTATAAAATTGTTCTTTTCTTGAAATACATGCAAAGCGGTAGCTATATTCGCAAAAATACGGGAAAGTGGGGGGGGGGGGAGAGAGAACGGGGACAAATAACAGCACGAAGACATCAGAACTGACAGAAAAAAAACTGTTACCTGATGCAGGAATTGTTAAAACAGTAAATAAAGCGTGTCTTCCGTGAAATACATGCCAAGCGGTGGTCACGTTCGTAGAGAAATATACATATGTATACAGAGAGAGAGGGGGGTAGAGAGAGAGAGAGAGAGGGAGAGAGAGAGAGAGAGAGAGAGAGAGGATGATTGATAAAGGTATCAAACGTAGCTAACGGATGTTCTTATTATATATTTTTAAGGTTTAATCAATTTAAAATCCAATGGCATTGACAATCAGTGAATATTTAAAACAACTTTAAAAACAATATTAACCATGCTTTACAGGATATTTTAAGCATTAATAAAGGAAAGAAATTTAAAGCAAATTTTAATTTTTGGAAATTGCTCATTAGGAAGACGAGACTTACACAATTAGGAAGAAATGACGTCACTTAGTTTCTTTAATTTTATTGTATTTTAAATTTTAATCATGATACCTCTTTTTTAAAGCTATATTTTTAACCCCAATAACTTTCATATTCAATCCACCGCGGTCCTTTAGTTACTTATTTACCTTTTCCTCACTGTGTGAATGGTAGAGTCTTGCCTTTAAAAAAGCTGCAATGATAGAGACAAAATCATATTAAAATAGTAATTTGAGAGTTTTAAATTGAGCAAAATTTTGCCTTTTATAATATTATTGGCAGAATTTTTAAAGCAAAGTTATGTTTAAGGCCATAATTGCCACATGGTTTAATTGGTTTTTGTTGGGTACCGCTGATAATTAAAAACAAGCCAAGAGAAGTAATTCAATATTATATACTGTAGGATGTTTGAAGTCGACTTGTTTCCCCTGCAACCCAATTTTTTTTTAACGGTCTAAAGATAAATAAAAGCCAAGGCGATAGTTATTGCAGTTTCTTCTTTTTTCTATTAATATTTAACATGTTTCCATTTTTTCTTTTCCTTATTATATTTTTAATATTGTAAATGAAATTTTGGAACTGTAATCAGCAGTAAAAATCAGATATTCAAAACTGACAAGAGTAACACCATTAGTTAAATCATTAAACCTTGAAACACTAGAGGATAGAAGAACCAAGAGTAAATTAGTAATTATACATAAGGCAATTAATTCTAATTTAGAAATACAACACAAAGAAAACCTAATACAACCCTCAAATAGACATAAAGACAAAAACACCTTTCTTATTCCATATGCAAGAACAAACACATACAAGTTTTCTTTCTTTCCGTCCGGTATTCGGGCGTGGAATGGGTTGCCTGAAGAAACCAGGAAAGCCTCCACTTTATCATCTTTTAAAACTCTAGTAAGAATACAGGACTAAACACAAACCATAGAAATACGTAGGACGCAATAATCTTCTGTACAGAAGGAGCGTCTGTAACATATAAGATAAGATGAGAGAAAATAAGATATTTCTTTTTATCTTTTAGAAAATAAAACTATCATTTCATTTTAGGGCGTTGAATTTCTTTACAAACGTGTATTTGTAATTCTTACATTATAAAATGTGATAATCTCATAGAAATTACCAGTCTATGTTCGACGTTTAAAATATTTCACAACAGCAGCGAAATGCTAAAATCCTATCATTATTCTGTCCGTAACATCAAGTTATAATTTTTTAATGTTATCTCTTGATATAACATAAATCCTCCACGAATCCATCTATCTCATTTCTTTCACCCATTCACGACCTTTTGTTTGTTTACCATCTCTAGGTGAGGACTCTATTTGTTAGTGGTCTGCCCATGGATGCCAAACCTCGGGAACTTTACTTGCTGTTCAGAGCCTACAAGGTACAGTAGTTTTTGTCTTTGTTACCAGACGTTTTAAGTCTTGTCACTGTGATTAAACGGGTAGCTTTACTTTCTTTCATTCTATACAAATATGTGTTCATGTTTGGTCCACTCTTTACAAAGTTGCTAAATATATTTAGTTTATGTTTCCAATTTAAACATGTTATTAGAACCTGATTATTGGTCAATTATTTAAATCAAAAATTTGTTCATAAAGTAAATCAACTCATACATTGACTCGAGATAGGTAAGATATTTTGGTCAAATATCATACAACAGACTTAAGCTAGGATTTTTTACCTAATCCATTGCAGTGGACTAGTACCATCATATCTTTTATAGTGTATTGCTACCATCATATATTTGGCTAGAGACTAGTACCATCATAGCTTTGACAGGGGCTTAGTACCATCATATATTTGATAGGAGACTAATACCATCATATCTTTGTCAGGAGATTAGTAACATCATACCTTTGGCAGGAGATTAGTACCATCATATCTTTGATAGGAGTCTAGTACCATCATATATTTGATAGGAGACTAGTACCATCATATATTTGATAGGAGACTAGTACCATCATATCTTTGGCAGATAAATAGTACCATCATATCTTTGATAGGAGTCTAGTACCATCATATCCTTGGCAGGAGATTAATACCATCATACGTTCAGGGCTGACGGGGAGTAATCCTTGAGGCTACTAAAAACCTATCACATCTGGAATTGATTTTATTCTAACGAATTAAGTCCGGCTTCTCGTTGAAAATCAAGGCTACAATTTGTGAACTTTAAGAATTTATTTGAACTCAATTTGATTTCAATCCCAAAACAAACAAAAATTCCTGTTGTGTGCAGTTAATCCCTAAGTTTGAAGTTAAGTAATTCCATTTTATTCCTACTGCTGGATAATTAAGTTTTCAAAATGAAAGCTTTGTCTTGTTCAGTCTTAAATAACTTTAGGTTAAATTGAAAGATATTTTTGCAGGATTTTCAGATGAAAATAAGATGTTTGTAACATATTTCATTTTCTAATCAGACATATTTTCTCATTGGCACATGCTAATTTATTCAACACCCTTGACGTTAACTAATTATAAATTTGAAATATAAGATCAAATTACGATAACATCCAGTTTAATATGTTGTTAACAAACATTTCCATGTCCATCAACACAAATTGTTGACATACATTTTAGGATCAATGAAACTTTCAATGACAACAACATTTGTACGATTCAACTTCTATCTCATCAAACACTTAATAATGGAATACTTTTTTATAATTCAAATGCTGCAAACACATGACCATCTAATATCTTAGAGGCACCAACACACATGACCATCTAATATGTTAGAGGCACCAACACACATGACCATCTAATATCTTAGAGGCACCAACACACATGACCATCTAATATCTTAGAGGCACCAACACACATGGCCATCTAATATCTTAGAGGCACCAACACACATGACCATCTAATATCTTAGAGGCACCAACAAAAGACCATCTAATATCTTAGAGGCACATACACACATGACCATCTAATATCTTAGAGGCACCAACACACATGACCATCTAATATCTTAGAGGCACCAACACACATGACCATCTAATATCTTAGAGGCACCAACAATTCGTGTTGAATAACTGGCAGGAAGAAGGACATGGAGCATAGAAACGTTTTTGTACAATACTTGAAATCAACACAGGAAGCTCTTGTGAAAAAGGACGAAAAAACTAATTTTAGCTCCGTTAATCGTGAGATAGTGAACACATACACAATCACACACACATACACTTAAAAAGAACTCTCATATTTTGTCACGAACTCGTTTAAAAAGAAAAAAACAAAAAAAACATTAGCAAGCAGATCGTTACTTCAGAACTAGGTTATACGCAAAAATCCGATTCTCACATCTAATTTACTTACATCAGAACTAACGTACACACCCATATATTCGATTCTTATATCTAAGTTAATTACACCAGACCTATTGTACACGTATATTTGGTTCACAACATCTAAATTAGTAAGATCAGACCTCGTGTATACGTATATATTCGGTTCACAACATCTAAATTAGAAAGATCAGACCTAGTGTATACACATTTATCCGATTCTAACATCTAGCATCCAGAAATATTTGTCCGATTTTATGAAAATCGACATTTGGTTTTTAAGATAGCATTGAATGTTTGGTTTGAATGTCAAGCGAATTATTTGCTTTTAAATGTTCGTTACAAACTCTTTTCGGTGTGATGACTTCACATTGTTCAGTTGTTAAAATGTTTGCTTACAGAACGAATTGTTCTCAACAAATAGCAATAAATTCTTCAAACTATAAGAAACAATAAATGTCTCTCAACATGTACATTATTGCCTTATTTAATTTTCCGCCAAATTTACTTTAAATAGGTAGATTATTTAAAAACGGCAACACTTTCTTCAGGCGTTTACACAAAAACTAGCATTCTGATCCTTTGGTTGCCACCAAGAAGTACTTTACTCACATCTAGATGCATCTGCGGGTGACACTGATGCGTGTTTGTAATTTTCAATGTAAAGCATGGTGACGTTAAAGCAGGAGTCGGGAAACCATGGCTTGCGAGCCAGATATGGCTCTTTTGGTGGATGCTTCTGGCTTTTAAACAAATGTTTGTTTATTTAAACAAACGTTTATTCACACTCATTTGATCTACATATTAATTGCATTTTTTAAAAAAAAGGAAAACAATGTTATTAAAAAGATTTCAGAGACATTACTGTTGTACATTTAGTGTAAAAATTACACAAAATTTACACATTTACTTGATTCAAGTCTTGAATCTTTAGTTTTAAAAACAATGTATGGCTCTTATGGAATAAGTTTTCAAAATATGTGGTGTTTATGGCTCTCTCTCAAACAATAAAAAAAAGTTTCCCGACCCCTGCGTTTAAGCATATTCCACTCCCTCACAATCGAGAGATTGCTTGAAATAAGCAAACAAACATACTTACAAAAAACAAGGACCTTTAGATCAAGCAACAAACACAATTAGAGTGACACAGAGCCATAAAGTCTCCGTACGTTTGAAGATCTCATTCTATTCAAGAAGTCACTTGTTTTCTCGTGCTATGTAACCATGATATTCTTATTCTTAAAGGGCTTCTATGACATTTCTTTGTGGCTTTCTTTTTATTTGTTTGTTCATTTTGTTATTTGTGCGCGCGCGTGTGTGAAATCACCTTCGACAGGCACAGAGCAAAATTTTTGTTCAAGATGTCAATTGACCATCATGAATCTACTCCTTGTTTTCAGGGTTTTGAAAACGGCCTCTTAAAAATAATGGGTAAGAATATAGTGACTGACAAGAACAACTGTGTAAGTTTTGCCCCACTTTTAAATCTACTTCCTGTGTGTGACGTCACAGCCAATCACAGATTATAATCCTCCCCGTCATTGTGACGCAGGCCTTCACATCTTCACATTATTTGTTTCTTTCCTACAAGTCAGGGGAAAGTCCCTAGAATGACACTGCTATACCTACACCCCATCTAATCTCATTCAACAAAATCATTTTTTTACATGATTAATAATTAGTTGCGTTATTATTTTCTTTTCCTGTTAAAGTAATTTTTTTTTTATTTTGTCCACTAAAAATACTATTTCTATATTTACATGAGCGTTGTTTTGGAGTACATTCTGAAATAGATCTTAAAGAAGAAAGTTTTACATGGCAGAGACTGTAACGTAAAATTATTTATTCAGAGATGCTGTTTCTGGGCGCTTAAATTTAAAAATATATCTACATAAATGTTTTGTGCAATATCAGACAGAAAACAGCAATATTTACCGCGGATGATTTAGTTTACATGTAGATTCTATTGCATTTCAAAATTTATTTGAAGAGGTCCTTATTTTATAACCCTGCATTAGTAACTAGTACAAAATCCATTCAACATTTCCACTACAATTTAAAAAAAACAACAACAACTTAGGATAGTTCAGTTTAAATAGTGTTAGAACAAGAAACAATTGTCACTCGGACATGGCCTTAGTTTATTGAGTTTTTGTGGGTTTTCAAAACTGAGAGAGTCCATTGAAATCATCGTAACGAGGAAACGAATGAAGAATCTGGATCAATATGAGTTTTAGAATGATTCATCTATTCCATTATCTACTACACGTAACTGCAGAATCAAACAATGGAATGATACTTTTTAAATCTATTTTTAGAAACGTAGCTTTTGCTTTTTTTTTTTTAAATATGTTCATACTTTTATTATGTTTTACCAGTTACAAAGGAAACAACGCTCATGAGAATAAAAGCTTTTCATCGGATTTGATTTATTTATTTTTTTTTTTGTCTTGTAGAATTATATTATTTATTTATTTATTTATTTTTGCTTTATTTCTTGTTGGGTCAAGTATCCTGATATGTCTTATAAAGATTTGCTGCTGCACATCCAAATAAATATTCATGTAATTTTATGTACACTTCATTGAAGAAAGACCATTGATAAATGTGGATTTGTTGAGTGGTTACCAAGAAAATGGGAATATATATCGCGGGTAGATGTTATTGGTTGTATAAATAAAGAGTTATGTTATGTTCAGAAGCAGTGGAATGGATTTTAATGACAGTTATGTGTTTGAAATAACACAAGTTTCTACCATCGTGAAGGAATAATTATAAAAGTGTCTTGCAGACGATGGGGAGGCGCAGACTCGCACGTGTACCAAACGCTTTTGATTCTTTTCTTCTGGTAATGATAACAACGCCTAGGCCAAATTATTTGAGTGTTCGATGGCCTCAAATCAAATATCCTCATTTAAATTATCTATTTATATTAGTTTATGTAGTTTCGAGATGAAGTATGTGATACAGCTAGAGCATTAGAATAGTATGCAATGAAGTTCTGACATGGAAATCAGCACGCTTTAATAAATTATTTCCTCCGATACAAAATGAAAATTTACTGCCATTACTGCACATGTGTTCGCTGGCCTTGGCTGTTGATAATGCATGCGAGTGTTTTCTGGGTGCACTTATCAACTTATCCACTTGTTCTACTAATAGTACATTGGTAAATTTCTGTAGGAGTAAACACCTGTCTTTTAATTGATCTAAGATAAACTCATCATTTAAATTTTCAATACGCTTCATTTAAATGTTACTGATAAAAAATAGCACAGTTTGGTGAAAACAAAACTTTCTTGCCATGGTGTATTTGTTTTGTTTTATTTCATTATTTATTACCTTGTGAAATCTGAAAAGCTCATTAAGAGAAGATAAATTGATGGTACCTTGTGTGCAAATATTGTACATTTACTGATGTTTGTTTTCTCATCTTAAATTAAGCATTTACATGTACATTGTACGGATAACTTAAGAAACAATTTCTCAATTCACTAATATCTATTTTCTGTTCTGTCAACAGCAATATGCAACTTTGCCGGTAAACAAGATTTCCTATTGAAAAGTTGGCCCTAAACATTAACATTGACGGTAGTCTTGACTAGTTCTATTACCAAGTCAGTAGTCAACATAAAAATAATGACTGTACGTGGCCCAGTTATTACTGTAACAGATGAACTCTTATTTCACATTGATATAGCTTCGAAATTCATGTCAATTAATCTGCACTATATAACTGTCAAAGAATTAATCCCATATAGATAGCCTAACATGCGAACGATCTTAATAAAATTATATTCCAGATATTTTATGTCTGGCCTGGGCATAGGGAGACTACCGTCAATGATTTATGTATGTCTCCAATTGTCCATTATTCCCTTCACATTGTATCATTTTCAGTGGTATTATTTTTCTTTAAGTTCATTTTTTCCATTTCACAATGTTTTGCTTAGTGTTCATTTAATTGAAAATGAATCATTTAAGTTTAATATTTTCATTACAGTAGATTTTGACATTTGCACCGCACTACTTATGACGTATGACGTGCGGTCTAGTGAAAACTGGTCATAAAATTTATATAAACTATGTCTGATTACGTTGGCAAGGATATAGAATCTAGATCATTTTTGGTATTTTAGTTCGCTTTAGTTCACATTATCCAATATTGTTTATATCGTGGATTTTTTTTAGAATTCATGAGATCTTTGGAATGTAAACTTTGTCTCTCTGCGTTCAACGATAAAGCAAATATGTGGGGGGGGGGGGGGG
>MUZC01000372.1:106995-151226 GCA_002072015.1 Radix auricularia | reverse complement strand
GTTATTTTAAATTGAGATTATGAATGGTATTTAGGTTGGAAATAAATTTCATAATAAGTATCTCTACAGTAATTTCACCACTTCAGATACATTCATCAAAATAACTGTACATTTCTCGCCTCCGATTTCATTTCGAAATAACACCATATTTCATATTTCATATTTCATACTGGAGTTACTGTACATCTTCTCAAATTCTGATCTCATATTTTATATACAAATAACTTAAATGTATATCTTTCATAACTCACATCAGGAGAACTTGACAGTGCCGCCAATATAGATGTAAAGAAGATATATTCATGCTCCTCTGTTCTTTTGTTCATTTGTTTGCATATTTTCGCTTATGTTACGCAGCTTCATCCGTTCCAACGTTCACAATTTTCTGTGCAAGCGTGTTTGTGTGTTACCGATCACTTTGCACCTCTCACACGTTTGTATTTCAGGGCTATGAGGGCTCACTGCTTAAAATAACCAACAAAAATGGAAAGAACACATCTGTAAGTATCAAAGAAAGAATGATGAGCTGGTAGTTGGATACGTTAAAAGGTGGGAATTTGAGCTCTGTCCTTGGATCCAGTACAAGTTTTAATAACCGTGAAACAAATGGGAAATGTCCCAGCCCGTCGAACTCCAGGTCTAAAAAATTGATATTTATTTTCTATTTTTTCTTCGGTTATCCTCATATAAGAAGTTTCTTTAATTTAAATAGCCCAAAATTAAAAACTCAGAATTTCATATTCATAGAATGTCAAATATAACATGTGAACTATTTAATGAAATAATCTAAATGCAAATCGCACGTTAAAGACACACAAAAAAGGTTTTTAAACAATTTGGAAAAAAAAGAAGCTTTTCCTCTTACTTAATACTTTTTCCCCCCAAAATCAATAAAGTTTTCCAACACAGATTTCGGAAATATTTTTCCTCCAGTCATCGAAACATAAAGGATTCAGTCTGAGTTACCGTTCATTTTACAGAATTTTAAACTTTTTATTTGGAAGAAAATTATTCAGTAGTTTAGAATTCGACATCCCGGGAAAAAAGTAACATTCTATTCCCATTTCTCTGCATGAACAAAATTAATGAAAATAGATAACGCTCTTTGGAATCTTTGTTTGTGCAAAATTAAATGCGCAGAATAATACGCTCAAATAAATCACTCATAGGTATCCCGAGTCATACATGAAAAAAAAAAACTTGCAGGTTTGAAGACTTCGTATGATGTAAAGTCCTCATTGTATATCTGTGAGAGATAATAAAAAAAGCCAGCTAACTATTCACTCTGCATGTGTGTGAAATAAGTAGATGTGTGTTCATATAATCTCACTAACTCCCGTCACGTGGCTCATACACTTAAATATATTGATAACATTTACAAAGAGCACGTTTTAATATAACCCCAGATATTTTAGATAATTAAATTTCGTGTTTTAACAACTGAATATATTATTATAAAAGAAAAACCTGTTTATAATGTTTGTTATCTTCGTGTTTTTAATTGGACATTTTAAAATCGTTATTACGTCATGTGTTATGAACTCTGGTGAGTCATATAGCAGATTGCTTTGGAATGACTTGGATAATGGTAATGACTTGGAATGCTAGTTCAAAAATGTAATGATTGTATTTTAATTGCCCTCTTAAACATTTCTTTTAGCCTGTTGGCTTTGTGACCTTTAACTCCCGGATGGCCGCTGAGACAGCCAAACAAGATTTGCAGGTATGTCTAGCAACACTAAGAGGAAATTTGGAGTTGATTACGCTCTATTTACGTCTCTAAATAATCCGGTGCTTATTATTCATTATAGAAATTTCTTCGGTAAATATTTGTAAGGCAAAGATAATTTGAGTTAAATTGTGTGTGAATGGCATCGTGTTTTAGTCCATATTCCAGAAAAAGCAACAACAACAAAACAACAACAACAACAACAAAAAACAACTAAGTTTCGATTATTTAAATTTAGGTTCAGTTTTAATCCCTTATTCTACGGATAAACTTGAATTTAACACCAACATTTTATTGTCTTTTAATTTATTACATTTATCTATTTTGAGATTTCCAGGAAAAACTTAGGATGACGGCTTAATATGTATAACAGTTTTTAAGTCTTTTTTTCTTTCTAAAACCCAAAGTTATAGAAATTACTCTTTACAATACTTTTATTTAAGTATTCATTTTACAAACTTTTGATTTATGATTTAGGCAAAATCGGGTATCTCGTCAGGTACACTAAAATAGCAAGGTATCCTAACCCCAGGCATCCAATAGCAAGGTATCCTAACCCCAGGCGTTAGAGATTTGCGCATAGTTTGGAACTGTAAAATTTCGAATAAAAATGTTATGATTGTAAACAAAAACATGAGCATTGATTTTATTTTATTAGATATTAAAAATTACATATATTACCTTAGTTTTTTTTTATAGAGTAAGTGACAAAATTCTATCATGTCCTTACGCGAACCAATGCTTAGCAGCCTCCAGCCTACTGAAACCTCCACTCCCCCCCCCCCTTAGCTAAAAGAATCCATATCTTTATTGTATTTAATATTGACTCGGTTTACCAAAATAACTTGCTAACCTCGTTGTCAGCTATATTATTATTATGTAGGGTGTATGGAGATTGTTCCGTGGGGAATCGTATCAAATCAGGAAAATTGTGTGTGCTTGAGTTATGTATGTCTAATTTAAACGTTCTGTGTCTAGGAACCTGGTAGCAAGTGGAGGATCCACATTATAGTATGGATGTGACAAATATTAATGGAGGCAATTTTTCTTTGCATCAGTTTCCAATATTCTCAGATTGCAGGAATGCATACTTACTATGCCCACTCTTACCAAGTCCCTTTATTTCAAAACATTTCATTCTATATTAACAGGGTGTGAGATTCGACCCAGACCTCCCACAAACACTGAGATTGGAGTTTGCCAAATCAAACACCAAAGTTACCAAACCCAAGCAGGCCTCGCCCCAACCAACTTCAAGCCACCCTACTACAATCATTCACCCAATAACTGGTCGTAAGTCAACTTTATCATCTCCATCGTCACATTGATCAACCCAATCGCTATATAACTCACTAAAACACACACAAAATATTGTGTAACTATTAAAAATAAATATTACTAATAATTTATTGATATCCATACATAAATACGTTTTTAATTTATACTTTATCAAATGTTAAAGCATAGTCTAAATGTCGTCTTCTACTGTATTAATAGTTTTGATTACATACTAGTTAACGCAAGGTGAAAAACTGGGGTGGGGCGGCAATCAGGTTATGTAGGACAGCTATCATATCATCAGGTTAGGTAGGACAGCTATCATATCATCAGGTTAGGTAGGACAGCTATCATATCATCAGGTTAGTATCCTGATATGTCTTATAAAGATTTGCTGCTGCACANTATCAAATGTTAAAGCATAGTCTAAATGTCGTCTTCTACTGTATTAATAGTTTTGATTACATACTAGTTAACGCAAGGTGAAAAACTGGGGTGGGGCGGCAATCAGGTTATGTAGGACAGCTATCATATCATCAGGTTAGGTAGGACAGCTATCATATCATAAGGTTAGGTAGGACATTTATCATATCATCAGGTTAGGTAGGACAGCTATCATATCATCAGGTTAGGTAGGACAGCTATCATATCATCAGGTTAGGTAGGCCAGCTATCATATCATCAGGTTAGGTAGGACAGCTATCATATCACCAGGTTAGGTAGGACAGCTATCATATCATCAGGTTAGGTAGGACAGCTATCATATCATCAGGTTAGGTAGGACAGCTATCATATCATGCAGGTAGAATTGATCGAATACGTTTTTAGTCAACGTGAAGAGGACGAATCAAATCAACAATAAAAAAAGTTTTTCGTACCGAACAAACGTAAACAAAAGGATATATGACCATAAAGTAACACTTATCTAAAGTGTGTAGTATAGAGAACAAACGTAAACAAAGGGATATATGACCATAAAGACCATAAAGTAACACTTATCTAAAGTGTGTAGTATAGAGAACAAACGTAAACAAAGGGATATATGACCATAAAGTAACACTTATCTATAGTGTGTAGTATAGAGAACAAACGTAAACAAAGGGATATATGACCATAAAGTAACACTTATCTAAAGTGTGTAGTATAGAGAACAAACGTAAACAAAGAGATATATGACCATAAGTAACACTTATCTAAAGTGTGTAGTATAGAGAACAAACGTAAACAAAGAGATATATGACCACAAAGTAACACTTATCTAAAGTGTGTAGTATAGAGAACAAACGTAAACAAAGAGATATATGACCATAAAGATAAAGTAACACTTATCTATAGTGTGTGGTATAGAGAACAAACCTAAACAAGGGGATATATGACCATAAAGTAACACTTAGCTACAATGTGGCTTGTTGCCCACACGCTCGTTGTTTTGTTGCGTCATGTTCAACACTCAACTCAACCCCTCTTTAAGATCCGTTCATCTGTCAATTAAACTTTCATATTTCTAAATAAATTTACCCATAAATTGATCCTTTTCAACCATAGACAATATTTATTGTAATTTTTAAGCCTTGAGCTACTAAATAAATGTACAGAAACTCATAATAAGCAAGGTAACGACTTCCACTGGACTGTATTTTATTCTATGACATGTATTTTTAGCACCCATACCCATAAATAACAAGTAGATTTAATTATAGATTCATATTACGGAGTTAATCTTTTCACTAGAAACATTGTTTGCAAGGAAATATAGGGATTTGCTTTAAATGTATGGACGTCACATGTGTATACATACACATTGGACAAGCAGATAAAACATATTTAAAATAAAATTGTTTAAAGAAACACACACATTTACATTTCGCTGAATTATAAATTTTAAAACACTCAAGTGACTCAAGTGTCAAGCATATAAGCTGCCAAAGGTTTACCAATTCTATGCATTTTTTTAAAAAATCCACTATTTTATAAATCAATTTTAATTTTGTTTTCTCCTTTTGATTCAATTAAACAAAGAAAACGTCATTAAATTGCTTGTATATTTTTTTTAAAATAGCTCCTAACTACACGGATAACTTTAAATTCTAAAATAAAGATTCAAAATAACATTTTGAAAATTGCTAGCCATCAATTGGGTTCACACAGCCATCAATTGGGTTCATACAGCCATCAAAATAGGTTCATATCAGTTAATTTTTGGAATATTGAGAAGCCCGTGACTTTATGCAACAAATGAAAAACTATTACTATGTTATATAAATTTCATATCTCGATAAAAGATTTCATCTTTAATATTTCTTCACCTACACAACTTAAAATTGTATTCGGTAAATCAAGAAATATTTAACGTCTTCTGTCTACCAACAATCACTAGAACCACGTATCCTACTACAGACAGACATACTTTATCGCAACATCCTATTACAATCATACTTTATCGCAACATCATATTACAATCATACTTTATTGCAACATTCTGCTACAAACAAGAATACTTTCTTATCCTACTTATCAGCTTCTTCTGTCCATTAATTTGTTTCCAGATTTGATTTTTTATTAAAACTCTTGTCACAAAAATCGCCTTCACCATAATTTCTGCTCAATAATTTTTTCATGTCAAATGTCGCCCATCTTACCGCCATTTTCGTCACACTTTCCATATTTGAATCCACTCATTAACATATAGACCAGGCTTTATACCTCTGTAACTGTCCACCAAACTTTCCTTCTCACCTGACCGCTATCACCATTCCACATCCCACCACCAATGCCATCATTATGTACCATCCTCACCTGACCGCTATCACCATTCCACATCCCACCACCAATGCCATCATTATGTACCATCCTCACTTTCCCTTATACACGCCTCACCATCACACCAATGCCTTCAAAATCACTTTCACAGAGGAATTGGGGGCTGCCTATTTTCCTGGGGGCCCAGAGGCATGGGCTACCGGGCCTACACTAGCACCATTTCCAGAACTTGCACCAGCACCGCCCCCGGGGGCCGGGCTCCCGCACCCTGCCCTAATATCCCACCACCACCCAGCCGCACTAGCGCCACTGAGGGTCAGTATCACATTATTAACCCTGTGTTGTATATGACTTGACTGCAATCATTTAATTCTTTTGTTGTGTTTTATTGTTTCTTTTTTTCTAAGGAGTGATCTATTAATTACATAAACACTACTAACTGTTAAGGATCTGTAAGTATGAACTCAGACTATAATCATATTACGCGATTAAATTGAGGACTGAAGAATTCTAGTTGGATATTTATTTCTTAACCGCGTGACTTCCAACTGTTGATGGTCAACGCCTCTGGTAATTGAGATTCCATGGTGTCTGGTTTATAACGCAACTGACATGGAGCATCGGTTATTTTATTTACTGAGATGGGACATTTGACACCTGAAATTCTAATAATCCACTGCTTACCTTATCTGTGTTACATCTGAAGACTGTGTGTCCTTAAAACGTGCATTATAATTTATGTTTCTTATGAACTTTATTTGCTTCCCTACTAATGTTCACAAAATGTACCTCCATGGCCAGGCTAATGTTTTCTGCCATTTGACATATCATAGAAAGTTTATTTGGATTAACACTTGCATGCTATGTTGTTTTTATTCCTTTTCATTTATTTAAAAATATAAGCCAAGCATAATGTGTGTAATGGAGATATTCACAAACCCAATTATTCAGCTTCAAAAAGAGTGAGTCTATTTTTCATAAAGGACATATAAAATCACATTATTTTTTTATAACATTATGTCCTCATTAAAAGTTATTAATAAGTTTCCTTTTTCCCTTTCTCTCTCTCTTCCTCTATCTATTTATCTCTCTCTCTATCTCTCTCTCTCTCTCTCATTCCCATTAGTTCTTTCTCTCATGTCGTTACACTTCTTTCTTGCATTAAGAACCTTTCCATAGGATATGACTGGTCTTCTCCACTAAAATAGTATATTTGTATACTTATATATATATTTTTTCTTATATTGTGAAATTTAATAAAAGTTCAGTTTAAGTTTTTATACAGACTACATAGCATATTGTTTCAAATTGAGACCAACAGTGGACTTTTAAAAAAGTATTTCATTTAAATATGATTACATAAACAACCATTGACCTATCTTAATAAGTTTGAATTCAGAAAAACGTACATCTTGTATTGTAAATATCTTACTAATTCCATAAACATGCTTGGCTCCTCTATTTTACCCCAGCATGCTTTTGTTCTCAATTTCTGGTACTTAATTTATGTTTTATTTTATTTTACTTTCCCAAGCCTATACATCACCTTTTTTTCCATTTTGTTAAATTTAAACAACTGCATTAATTTAATAGTAGTAGCGAATTAAGTGCCCGTTTTTTCGTTGTTTTTTTCCTAATTTGTTTTTAAAGATGCTTTTTCCATTCACTTAAACTGTACTAGATTTTAAAAAAAAACGTATCGCCATTCACTCATGTTACTTGCACGTTAGTTCGTATTAATAGTGAATTTAAAACACTCATTTATTTTACTGAATAAGTCTTTTTCATCATTTTAACCCAAATGTGTTTTCATATTTTCTCACTTGAGATAGATACCGATGCGGGTCAGCCCTCTCTTTGCCCCGCCTCCAATGCGCAGTAATGTACGGACTATTTTATCTCTCATATTTCTTTGTTTAATTTCAGTACTTACTGTGGCATTTGAATATTTTTATCATACTCAGGCTGTCTGCATTAAATATTGCCCTTGTGAGCGGTCTGATCAAAAATTATTTCATGATTCATTAAGCACGATATTTTAATAAAACAGCATAAAGTAAAAGACTCACTTTCAATTATTTGTTTTGTTGTTTTTAATTCGACAAAGATACAAGATCATAAAATGTATAAAATAATATTGCTCGCAAGGGAATTAATATGTCATTTAAATTGTAGATCCGTGTTTTAAAAAATGCTAGATGGCGCAAGTTTTAATGAAAGGGAAGTTCTCTGTTTTTTTTTTTTTCAAATAAAAATATTTATAATTGTGAATTAATTTTGTAGATCAGTTCCTTTTTTTTATAAAAAGATTACATTCCCAATTAAAATAATTTTATCGTCCATAAAGTTGATAAGACTTAAACGATCGAATTAAATTCTTACAAAACCGACGAATTTTAAGTTTTCGCTTATTTGCGCCATCCTCATTATTTTCCAACCCTTGGCATTGTTGCGAAGTTTTTTAAGAAACAATGTTAAATATTTCTTTTTTTACATTTTGGGGCCTTGCACATTTTATCTAACTTAAACGTATTATGTTTTCACATATTCCTGGTTTTGTAAAATAAAATATTTTAAATATTATTTGGCCATAAATTGCCCCATAAAACCTTGCAAGCATAAAGAAGTCAATTCAAATCAAAAGGTCGGAAATATTTATAATTTATTTTGTCTTATATAATACGTGGATCCTGATTTCATCATTTATAAATGTTTATTTTTTGGTATGTTTTGTAGCACTATATCAATAAATTGTTAACAATTTCCTTTCCTCATAAAATAAGTAATATAGCCTAATGTGTGCAAGATCCCTTAGTGTAAACTGTAATACTTTATTTATCCTACTAGTTTGCAGATGGCCAGATTTTTTCACTCAACTACATACTCACCAAATGTTTGCTTTCTTGAACTAGGAACATAACCACCAGCATCTAGCACGGTTTTTTAGCACATGCACTTACTTGGAAAACACCACCTCTCCACATCTTAGTGCTTTTTGCTTTAAATGGTTTGATTTGAATTTTACTTTTTATTATTTTTAATGTATTTTACTGATTTAGAACTATGCTTGATTTAATAACGCGTCACGCGGTTTGAGATCAATAGTCAATACTTGACATTCTAGCACTGCATTTATTGATATGCCTGTCATGCTTTATCCATATTATTATATCTTTATTGTTTTGTACTTATAATTTAACAATTTTTTCCGAAACCTATGTTTAAACTATTGTACTTTTACTTTTCTATGTACTTAAATCACACAAATAACTGTCCAAACAACATCAACTATTAGCATATGGCTTGGCCAACATACACACATACAAACATTTAATTCATATGTGCATATATTATTTTTAATTAGTTATTTATTGTTCTTTGATTTGTATGTATATTCTCAAACATAATAAACAATTAGCATTATGTAGTTCATTATACTGGAGCAAATGCCAGTATACTGATCCATACTTCAATTTACACCACTAAACACCAACATATTTTCAAAATATTCAAAATGTATCAATATAAAAAATGTATAATTCAACTCCAGTTGTGCTAAGGACATAAGAATTAAGATGGTGGGGCGAAACATTTCACTTAAACTAGTAGCTCCGAAAATAACCGGAAGAAACGGTCGCAGTGTAGAATTTCTGACAATTACCTGTAGGCCTTTCACCATACCACGACCCCTTTTTTCTCCAAATTCTCTGACAACCCTTTCTGAGCCCAAACTTGCATAAATATTCAATTACAAATATGATAAACAGATATCATAAAGTTTATAAAGTTAGAATCAACTGTAAGAACACATCAATTAAAACAAAGTTTTTAAGAGTGTAATAATAAAAAAATCTTCTTAACTTTTCAACCATTAAATTTTCTTAGAACACAAATAAAATAAAAAGAACTCTTCAAATATTTCGTGACATCCAGGGTTCTGTAATCATATCTAGACTTAAATAGATTTTGGTGTTGAAGATATTTTGATTTCCTTAGATATTGTGCAAAGAGTAAAGTAAATTTGCTATTAAGATCTTTAATATGTCTAGAATATTTGTTTTAAGGTTTAAAATTTTTTTATGAAGAGATAAAATACATAAATATCTGAATTTTATAAATGCAACCAAATAATTAGTTTTAAACACTATTTGATCATATCATTTACAAAGTAAAATCTATATTATTAACTCCTGTTAAAATAAAAGTATTGCATAATTTCTTTAGATTTAAAAATGTTTATTAATTATTCACACAATCATTATTAAATGTTATAATTGTTTTTCTTTCAAAACTCAGTAAATGTATTATGTATTCCAAGAATTTTAATAATATAGTCGCTCGTATGACATAAATAATTTAATTGAATGTCGCGAAGCAAATTAAATTCAAAATGACAATCGTGAGGATTCCATTATAAAATGCTTCTAATATGTTATGTGAGAAATACTTTTCTCAAGATATGTTTTCGAAATATAAAGCAAAATAAAAATGATGACTGCGTCCACTAGCAATAATACATTACACACAAAATAAATAAATATTGGTTAGTAAATACTTGTTTTGACGTTGCATACATGTAATTAAATATAACATTATCTTAAATTATGTTTGATTTGTTACTTCTCTTTTATTTTTATTCTTTACCATGCAACCTTTAACAAGTAGTTTAATGATATTTTTTAAAGATAAACTAGGAGATACATAGCTCAAGTGGCTCATCCACATCATTGTATGTTTAAGTCCGACCCTTTGTATCTCTTCGTCTAATCAGGTTCTGCCTACAACGATAATAGGCCCGCCCCCAAACCCAGTAGCCGCGAGTGTTCCCGTGGTCGGTCAGCCAACTCCATTAGCCTCGGCTCCTATCTTAGCTAGTCCGGTATGTTGATCTCATTTTAAACACACACATTCTACTATTTGAAAGGATTAACTCGACATTCAACTTTTAGATCAGATTTTTTTAAACACCAAAAACACAAGAAAAGTATAGATAGTGGCAGATGATAAATTCATCACCAATGATGATATGATTTAAGAAATCCTTCAAACGCCAGTCCTTATCGTAGACAATGCCCATTGCCTAAAGATATCATAATAATAATTTAATATACAACAATTAATATACCCCAGGATATAATTTTAAGAAAAGAGTTTCTAACAATATATAGTTTAAACGACACAACAGAATTTTTTTTTAAACTGCATTTTACATTGAGTGTATTCGTAACTTATATAATATGGCTGACGTTCACAACTTATAGCTTCCACTTCAAAGATATACATTTGTTTAGACTTTTTTTCACTAAGGAAATTTGAATTATTTTGAAATAATCGAAATATTAACATGACCAGTTAAACAGCTTGTTGATAGTTCGATCATCTGGCCATTACTCAGGGACAACTCTGTCTCCGCCACATCCTAACCACGCCACTGAACAATGTCCCTTATCATGGGATAAACAGTTTATTATTTCATAGCAAAAGTTTGTACAAAATTTCTAAAGGAATAATAGTTATATCATAAGGAACGTCTAGAAAGAGGCCGTCCATAAAGTACGTCACGTAAGAGTTAACCATTTTTGACCCCCTCCTTCCCCTCCTGTTACAAAGTGTCACAAATCTCGCCCCCCTAAAGTACGTCACACTATCGAAAAAAAAAAATTAACAATTAATTAAAAAGTAATCGAAAACTTAAAACACACTACACTATTAATACTATTAAACTGCCTTAAAATACAAATATTAAAAAGAACTATCAGATTATTAGTTGACTTTAATAGTAGAATAACCAAACTGTCAACAGTTGTCACAGTTATTCTTTGAAACAGTAACTCAATCAATTGAATCTAAAGCAAAAAAATTGCAAAAATTAGACTTGACAATTATATAATAAACATCATTTATCTGCTACCTTTTCATTTACAGTGGTTAGGGTCAAATTTAGATAATCTTCCCATTATACACTCTATTGACACAGGATAAGAAGTAGATTAGCGAAACCTGACCTCAGCCAGTGATTAAATAGTAAAAATGGAAACAAAACAATATGACTAAAAAAAGGACTAGATTGACAAATTATGTGAGCAGATCTTGTCTATATTATGTTTAATTTTTTAAAATGTTCATGGTGAAGTGAAGTATTCATCCATTATTACGACTGACATAAATTTTATTCATGTGTTAACCTCTGTTAAAAACGAAAGTATAATTTAGAATTTCTTTTAGCCTTTTACTAACTAATAAATGGAACAGTCCAATAAATGGTCATGTCTTTAAGTGGTATTTATCATATATTTTAAAGAAACTTAATATACTCGTTTTTAAGTTTACGATAATAATGATTACATTGTACAAATATTACCCCTGAATACTAAATATTTTGTATTATAATACAAATTACAAATTTCTTAATCAGTAATATAATTATGCAGCAGACAACAAGGAAATAATAACACTTTCGGTAAGGCAACACATAAAACAAGGCTTCGCTACAGTATACTAGCGCCCCTAACTAGAGTGAGGAATTGTGAACAACACATAGAAAAGATACGCAGTTCATGCTTTTTTGACATCTAAAACTAATTTTTGAAAATTATTTTAAAAACCTTTAAATTATACTAAAAAAATAAAGAATTAAATTATATATAAAATTAAAAATGAGACGTCACATTTGGCCTGACGCCCCTTCCGCTGTCACAAACTGTCACCCTTTCTTACACCCCCACCCCATTGTAGCGTGACGTACTTTATGGACGGCCCCAAACTTGATCGTCAATATATGTGTATAACTTTCTTTGGTTGGGAGGCTTTTCAATAAAAAGAAGTTTATAAAACTAGAAAAAGATATGGACCTCTATTTCTCCTGGATTATTTTCCTCATTCTGACAGAATTATTTATTCTGAAAATTTGTTGCGGGCTGCCATGCTATTTTAAATGTTAATACCTTTTTTTAAATTATTTAACAGATAATGATATATTTGGTATTGAATTAAAGTAAAAAGAATTATGTTAGGCAACACAGACTCATGACTTTATTTTCTTGAAATAATATTATTTTGTTTTAGTGAAAATAAAAAAAAGTAATTTAAAAAAACACCACATTTTTTAAAACGAGAAAGCTAATGCTATTCAAAATATTTTTTAAAAAATTATTTTTTTAAAAATCCAAAATGCAATAAAATAGTGTATTATCTGAATCATATTAATACTTAATTAAAGAAAATAGAAATAAATTCACTATAAAAAAACAAATACAACTAATCATTACATTACAACTAGAAATTATTTTAAATTCTATCTAAAATTGCACTTATTTTTAGAGAAAAGATTTAGCAGCATTCACTCTATATTGTCTATATTATTATTTGAAGTAGAGATATTATCAGTTCATCAAGGCATTTGAGACGGGGCTGGGGGTTGTTGTTTATCAACATATGATTTGTCAACTTCTTTGAAAATTCCACTACAATGGTCTACAACTACTAGCACTAGGCGTATTATTCATAAGAAATTTAAAATTATTATCTAAATCATTATTAATCATTTTTAAAAAAGTAAAAAAACAAGTTTTTTACTATAAATCCTTTATCTACGATACACATCTATAAGGATGTTCATTATAATACGCAGGGCAAAACAATCCGAAAATACAAAATATTAGTTATGTCTCGTAAAACATGTTTAGTATAATGCGCACCGATCGTGAATATATTTCTAAAAAGTAATGTCAATGTAATGCGCACCTTATTGCGTGACAGGAAATGGTTGTTGAATTTAATACGCACCAAAACACTCTATCTACAAATATAACAAGATATATAGTATAGAGATAAATAAAATAATTAAAAACTTCAATAACTCAATTACAGTCCATTTGATCGATCTGGAATTTTGATGCATCATTTTTATCATCGGCACTACTCTTCCTGCGAAATTTCAGCTCGCTATCTTACAAGGAAGTAGGTTAAAATTCGATCTAAAGTTCTTTCGGCAAGCAAGCTTGCAAGCAATGGCTCAGACACACGTTAATATAAACTTATAAAGTTATAAAGGATTTTTAAAAAAAGAATACCGTCTTCTTTTAAATCATCGTCGCATTTAAAATATTATATTAGATCGATATCCAGAGGAGTTGGGGATTTTGTATATCAATATTTTGGTAAATTTGGATAGTTTCTTATTTTAACGCAATTTATTATTGTAGATCAAAAAAATAAACTCACATTGGTTTTTTTTAAAAATAATAATAAATTTTAAAAAATTAAGAAGGGAAAGCATTCCCTTTAAGCGCTTCTTTTACGGTGAAACACGTTCAAACAAAGAATTTTAGAATTTTTTTTATGCAAGGGAAATAATTCTAGATTACATTAAAAATATAATTTGTTTAATAGCAAGCTTGCAAGCAATGGCTCAGACACACGTTAATATAAACTTTCATACGTCAAAAATGTCTTTTTAAAATCAACAATGGTAGCGAAAATCCGGAGAAAAAGAGGTACTTGTTGATTTTTCATAAATCTTAAAGAGAGGTGGGGTCCGGAGGTGGGGGGGGGGGGGGGGGGCGAAAAGCAGTTTGTCAATCTTTCAAAGATTAAAAGTCACATGTTTAGAAGGTGTCTCCCTTTAACACACAATTTTTTTAATCTGTGTATTTTATGTGCTCTACTAAAACTGTGTTGCTTGTGAGAATTATTTTTTCTTTAAAATGACACTATTCTATGTATACTATTTACAAAAGATCATCGCGAATATTTTGCTAGAATTTGGATGCTTTAAAAGTTTTGTATGAAAATATCAGGCAAAAATATGTAACTTTTAAAAATTATTTCTTAAATTAACTTTTTAATTTGAAAAAAAAATCTTTTGAATCATATCCTTTGTTAATAGATGTTAGATATTTTCATATTCAATATTAAAGGCCATTTAAAATATTACCAAGAATTTGTCAATATAATGCTGCGCACCACGCAACAATCTTACATTCACAAACCTAGATGACATTAAAACAATTGCTATGTACACATTTCTGATAAAATTACGGGAGTTGAACGAAATAGCAATTTAAAAAAATTCTTAGTCCAACATTTTTCTGAATATTATTAGCAATAGTTTGGCATTCGTTTCAACCCGATCGGTGTTATGGTTGGCGAGAAAATGACCAAATACTGTTTTTTTTTCTTCAGGTTTTTTTTAATTTTCCAGGAAATGCAGTAATTTGTTTTCGGTACTTTTTTTTTGGCCGTTGCACATCCTTGGGACCTCTTAACATATTTGCAAAAGACCCGAACCCTCTATCAGTATCTGGTATTGTTCAGGGGGAGTAGCATGTGCAAGCTCACATATGCACAGACATTTCAAATGTATAAATACAATTTCCAAGGGAAATTGTGTTTAAAAAAACACCATAGATACCCATACATAGATAGCATTATTTGTTTTGTCTTTTTTTTCATTGGATTTGTATGCGGCTGAGAAGATGTCATCAGGTCTTTTCATTGTAGATTGTAACAATTTTATTTGTTCATGTTAGGCACACTCACACATTAATGATTGTCACATGACAATAATATATTCTTGCACTTTAAAGTAAGACACAGACTTTAACACATATTTTCAGTTTTGTTATTTTAGCAACAATTTTGATAAAATAATAAGTTTATTTTATCTTGCTTCGATAAATGTATTAAAACTGTAATTTGATTCAATAACATGAACCTGGCATAACACAAAATATTTTTTTTTTACATTTTAGCCAACTCTCACATACTCTTGGCATCATCCATGTATGACGTCTAGTCCGGTAAGTGTCTTTGACATTGCATCAAGTCTAATATGAAGAGAATGGTTTGTTGTTGTTTTTTATTTAGCCAAGGTACTTTATTTAATTATTTACTTTGAAAATATATCTAAATGAATTCCAAGAAGCATGAAAGTGTGATATTTCTTGAGCAATATATATATATATATATATATCTGTAATTATTTCATGTAGTAATTGTATAGTATAGTAGACTATATTAGTATAGAGATGCTTCATATTAGATTTAATCAATGTATGGGTCCCAATGCTAAAGACTAGTTAAAGATTCTAATCAAACTCTGAAAATAATAATAAAAAAAAATTCTAAAAACAATTCTTTTACATATGGACAAATTTGACATAAAATTATTTAAACAATAATAATAACAATATTCATTTTTATGCTAGTTGTGCTTGATACTATGTGCAAGCAAGCTTTTAACATATGGTTCACCAAAGGATTTATTATTATTAAAAACGACTGATGATTGTCTTCCTTGGATATTTTTATTTATTTGCTAACATTAATATGTCATTTACTTGATAAAAATAAATGAATGAAAATTATTAGATAAATAAATGGAAAACAAATTACATTCTACCATTTTTTTAAAAAAAAAGAATGACACAAAGGCATGTGCCGTAAATATAAGAATGAATGAATATCAGAATGGGTGTAAACAAATGAAGACTCAACCTCAATCAACAAACATATCACTAAGTTGATAAAATAAATGCTAGTAAATAACTAAACATCACCTTAGCAAATGAATAAACAATAGCCCATTACTTGTTGAGCAACCTTCAAAGACTTCAACATGCATGCCTATAGTCTTTAGAATGATTTGAGTCATGAGGCTTACTTATAAATTAATAAGCGGATAACAACTTTATAATAGAGTTTTACATTTCTAATTTAGAATTAAGAAAAGAATGCAAGGATAGTGTTTTGTTTTATTAAATCATCCTCTTTTCTGAATAGTAAATAATAGAAAATATGTATTTTCATTGAGAATCCATTAAATTTTTCTTAAAGATGTTGTTGTTTTTTTTGGCATACATGTTAAAGAAGTTTTCCTAGCCTTGCTGCATTATCAGTTAGCAAATACTATGCTTATTAACTGAAATAGTATTGTTTAAATTTTATGTCAGCTGTCAAGAAGCATGCAACTAGCAATGCTATTGAATTTTTTTTTTACTTCTATTTATTATTTCTTCAACAGGTTCTCTACTGCTCACCCACCTCCTCACCTGAAAATGCTGCATTTACTGTTAGTGTCAGTTCTGCATTAAATTAGTTGTAAATTATTAATTCTCTGAATTTCTCATCACATAAACATATTTATTTTTAGCTTATTTACATTGTCAATAATATCAATTAAAAATCACCATTTACATCTTATAAAACACAGAAATATTTGATAGACAGTAATTTGTCTTTTTTTTTTATAGGAGTTATGTTCGTTCAATCAAAGAAAATTATGAAACATCTGGTTTATGGCAACGTTTGGATATTACCAGAGAAAGAGTCCCCCGTCCCCTTCCCCCCCGAATAAAAAATAAATGAACATGATAAATATTAAAAAAAACATATTCCCATCAGGCCCCAGGCACATGCCGCACTGGATATTAATATTACTATACATTTTTGTGAGCATTCGCCACTTTATATCAAATTTTTTTTGTTATTAAAATAATTTTAAAAAATTATTGTAATGTCTATTTTACTTGCATTGTCTAGTTACATATATTTTCACAAAATATAAAATGAACCCATGTGGTGCGTAAATCATCAGGTTTTTAAATATTTGAGACAAAATTGTCATGTGACTTTAGACTGAGATTGTTTTATATAAACAGATAAGTACAGCTTTGTGGCACCTATTGATCTTTCACCAATTACAAAACTCTTTTATGTGCAAAATATTTTATAAGTATAAAAGAATCAATATTTTGAATATTAGGTAGCCCTAGATGTTATTATGTATCTTAAATTTTTCTCAGCATGATGTTTAGTTCTTATTTTGTAATTTTCTTTAATTCTTTCAACATTTTCTATTTTAACCAGTATCTTTTACACAGTAAATCAGTTTCTGTAATTAGTTTTGTGTTCACTCAGATTTCTTTTCATTGTAATAATTAAATAAATACCCAGTTGAGTATTTCAAATAATGTCATAAAATCCTTCTTTAAAAAACAGGGAAGTCATAATACTCATGAAAGTTTGATGAAAGCGTAACCTAATAATTTATAATGAAATAACAATTTTTTAGTCCCATGTGGTTCTGCCTAAATTATTATGGTACAAGTTTTATTTATTCTCTTTAGATTCCTGGGTGCTTGCCCACGTCATCACCATCAAGTCTTTCACTGGCATCTCCATGTTCTACATTATTTGTAGCCAATCTGGGACAGTTTAGCTCAGAGCAGGAGCTGAAGGATTTATTTAGCAGGCTAGTGGCTGTTCATTATTTGTCTGCTTATTTAAATAAATTCCACCCCATTACTCACTTTATCCATAATATGCTAAATTTATTTAGCTAATTAAATATTGACCACTCTTAATTATTAACATGTTAATACCACTATTTTAAAGAATCACTTTAAATAATAATTTGATGCTGAATTAAATATATAAAATAAGAATTATTATCCAATTGGTACTTTCTTCATTATATAATTTACACACAAAAAATTTGGACAAAGGAAAATGTTTTGGTGCCTTTTTAAAAAAAAAAAAACACATTTCAACATTCAATTTGTCTTTAAGAAGCCTATAACTAAACATGGACTCAAATATTCCTATGTACATTAATATAAGAGGGATGTAAAGATTGTTACAGTTTTTATGCTGACTAGACAATGTAAAGTCTTGCAATGAAGTAAGATGGCATCTTTTGTTCATCTAGCAGTTTTGAAATACTTTTTATTTTTCTCTATTTATTTTTTATTTTTGTGTGGTGGGAGGGAATTGTGGTTTATTATTATTATTTTTTAATTTCAAACATTTCTTTGCTAAGAAGACACTAAAAAACTGTAACTATAATGCAACCTAACTTTGGTAAGGCCTGTATAAGAAAATGTGCCTTCTGTTTGGGTCTATTTCTCTAAAGACAATATTGATAAACTAGAACAAACTCAAAAAATAGCTGCAATATTCATTAACTTATATAGAAAATCAAAGAGCAAAGTAGTAATTATAAAGAAGGTCATTAATCGTAACTTGTAAATACAACACAACAAACATCTTATACCACCCTATATAAACAGAGATTAAACACATATTCCATATGCAAGAACAAAAACATACAAATTTCCACTTTCCCATATGGAATTTGTGCGTGGAAGGTGTTGCCTGATCAAACCAGGAAAACCAACAAAATATCGCCAATTAATATTCTAATAAAAATATAAGACTAGACAAAAAATAAGGACATGTGTAGTATGCAGTAATTTTCTGTATAGAAGGAGCGCTTAAAAGAAATTAAATAATATAAATCATTATTCCAAGCAAGAGTAATTAATTTTTTTTAGATATTTAAACTCTGAAATTTGAACTATGAACACTGGATTATTGCAACCTTTATGAAAGCTAGTTTTTGAAAATAATCATCAGTGAATGTTAGTAAAACCAAGACAGTTTTTGAGGATGTACGGCTGTGTTTTATCAGTCAGAATTCACAGCATGTACACCAGGGAGCATCAGTGACATTGTCACTGTTAAAGTTAAAAGACAATTATGCCATTAAGGAGTTAGTTTTTGTTACATATTTACAGTATTTATTTGATAAGATGCTAAAAAATGGATGAACACAAATTACTCACACAAAATTCCATGTATGATATGTACAGATGCAAAATCTAATTCCTGTATTAAAAAAAAACACATTAATTTTGAGGTAGTAAAATTTTAGCATGATTATACTTTACTAATGATATAAAGAATGCAGGAGATTTTGTCTGAGTAAGTGATTTTATAGTCTGAGATTATCATGAGAGATTTTGTTTTAATACTATTAATGAAAACTGAGAACACAAGATTTTTTTAAACAGTCTTTCTTTTATTAATTATATTACATCATATAAGCAAAATATTAGTTTTGCTTGATACTCAATTTTCAAATTTTGTTTTTTTTTTAATTCAAAGCATTAAAATTTTTGAAACCCGAATTGAATTCTTTTGGTAGGGCTCTCTGTTTTACTCCGCCGTTTTGGGAAATTCTATTTTTGCACGCTAAAATAAGCATTAATAACCTTTCAAATGGTGTTGTCAAATGGAAAAGCAGACAAATTTAGTGACGCCAGCTCTGAGGATACCTTCCAGTGGGAGTTAAGCCCTAGGTTGGGCAGTGATGATCCCCGCAGTGCGGCGGTCATAATTATTGAGACTCGTACGCTTTGCCGGGGTGGCGCCAAAGTGATAGCGAGTCAAAGTAGGGAAAATTCCGCCCCTCTTTCGGGAGGACAACTTAGTGGGAGGCGTTTTCAACCTAGTGTCCTGGACGCCCAGGCGGCCGCTTCTAGAAGTGACCGCTCCGGGGGGGCTTCTCAGCTTTTACGTCCCTTAGGGGGCCAGAGAGCTGAGGGGGTTTTCCGGAAAGCCCCATAAAGAGCGCAGGCTCGGGACTGCTGACTTTCTTCCACATGTAGGATTTTCAGTGAAGAACAAAAAAATTAACACTTAGCTTACGAAAAAGATTTCTGTCAGTCCCTTAAACTCCTCCAGGCTCCTACAGCCAATCACTAGAGGAGAAATTTTTTTTTTTTAATTTACGCTGTGCAGGCTTTTTCCCAATGCTTTATTTTGAGCGGTATGCCTGGGGATTTATAGTGAAAAACTTTGTTTTTCGGATTATTTATTATAATTATAATGAATAGTATTTTTGACGCAATAGACATGTATGGCCTGTCGAGAAGGCAGTTGGAGGGAGGCTCAACATGCCACCAAAACGACAGCGGAACGTCCTTGGATGGGCTTTGTTGCTCATATATTAATATTGATAGTAAGCCTACTACCTCTAAAAACAATACAAGAAAATCATAGTAAACATAGTGACCAAATGATCCAACTTGTTTGAACAAATCGCCTCTAAGTCTTACACTTTTCTCATCCACTAGATCTAATAGGTCCTAATGTCTGCACCTCATTTCATTGGGTTTAGTTTGAATAAAGTGTTTTTACTTGAAAAGAAATAGTGGAGACTTACAAGTAATATTTTAACACATACCATATCTTTTCATTTTAGTTTTCAAGGCTTTGTAAGACTTCGAATGCACAACAAAGGGGGATCACCGGTTGCATTTGTTGAGTTTCAGGTAATTACAAAGTTACAAAGACTCTGACAGATAGGTGAATATTAACAAAGAAAATTCATAGCAAATTTATAATTTTAAACTATCAAAGACAGTAAGAGTAAGAGAAATTTGACAATCAAAGTAATTGGTAGATTTTTGTTGAATAAAATCCTAAGAAAGTTCTTACACCATGACATCTTTGCCCTGTATGTTACTAAATAATGAAGTTGTCCTTGTATTTCCTGCGCTATGTAATGTATTCCTTTAATTTAGGATGTAAGGCAGGCTCAAGAGGCAATGACTAGACTTCAAGGTTTTGTCTTGCTGTCATCAGACCGTGGAGGCATCCGTATTGAATATGCCAAGAACAAAATGGGAGAAGTGGTATGTAGGATGTTTGATATCTGTTACAATTAATGAATAATAGATTTACATACAATTTTTGCCACATTGTGAGCGTGAAGAAAATAACATGTCAGCCATGAAATTATTAGATTTAAACCGAACTTCTTCAAATCTCTGACATGAATGTGTCAGGACAACATGAGATCAACAGTTGTCTCTTGTTAAGATATCCAGCTTAACATGTGACTGCTAATATTAATTAGCACAATGCACACTAACCTCTTTGGAATTGGAAGTACAGAAATTCTCTTTTTAATACTTCAGAAATTAACATTTTCAATAATGTCAAAGTTGTCAAACCAGCCCATAGTAACAAATGTTCACATTAAACTGTTTGAAACAATAAGTGTTGCAAATAAATTTTTGGTACAGATACAGACACTGAAAAAAAGCACTGGTATTATCTGTATTTAACTGATACAAATTGAAAAGGTTAATCAAGACAGCAGTCAGCAGATAATATCACACAAATTAAGCATCTATTACTTCTGAACCTCTTAAAGAAAAAGTTTTAAGATAGTAGATCATTCATTCTACACACGTCATCACTAATCTGGGAGATCAGCTCAGAGTGATATCTTTCCTTTAAAGGGAGGCCCCTAAGAAATTTTAAAATTGTATGCTTCCCCTAATTGTAAGAATTTACCTGCCTCAACGACCCCAAAATCTTAATTATTATTCACATGTGGTATGCTGGGGAAAAAACGGCTCTCTATGTTGTAATTTTAGTCATGGGACAAAACAAGTTAATACATGTAAAAATGAATGTGTAGAATGTAATTCTAAAAAAATTCTTTTAAATTTGCATGAGTAAACACATGACAAAGATTTATCACCAATTCCTTCCCATATTACAATTCATGGCTAAATCAATTCTAACTTCCCATATTACAATTCATGGCTAAATCAATTCTAACTTCCCATATTACAATTCATGGCTAAATCAATTCTAACTTCCCATATTTGATTCATGGCTAATTCAATTCTAAAACTGTGGACTATGGGGAAAAAGTTGTTACCACCATTACACAACAAAAAATAGATATAGATATTTTTTCCTATGAAATTTGACATTTTCCATCAAAATTGAAAAATAATAGATCCGTAATATCTTTCCAACGCACTCATAAACGTTAAAAAATAGTACTATTTACATACTCATAGAATTACGTGACTTATGAAGAGGGTGGGCCTTCATATTCCTGGATTCTGATTGGCTCATAAAGTGTGAGTGAGGAGGCTGTTTGTTTTGCCAGCTGTGAATTTTCATATATTAAAGTGAAGCACCATTTTGTAATACATTGTACATTGCACTTTTTTAAAACAATTGTGTTTTAATAACTTATTTCAAACTTAGTTCAAACTAATTGAATTTTTTTTTAAATTAACTATTTAATTCATGTTTGAATAGTTTAAACATAATAATATGGTCATAAATATGTTTTATACATGTTTAAGATTATTAGTTTTAAATTTTAAGTGTTTATCTGTGATGGTGTTCTAGAACATTCAAGTGCTAAGTCTAAATTTAAATTAATAATTATATTTTGGATTTATTTATTTTTTAAACTAACCCAGATCAAGACCATGTGGTCTTATGAAATCTTGCTATGATTATTTGGATGGAGTCAATATTAAATATTATTAAATAATTGTCTAATCCAATATTATCTTCTAATGTGTTCTAATTTGTGTGCCATGTCTCCACTAACTGTATTACTTTTTTTTTGTCTTTTACAGTACTTTCTTCCGCCACAGTTTCCAGGTGGGAAAGAAATACCTATAGTACAGTCTCCTGTTTCCATGGCAGCAGTGTTTTAGTGATCCTTCACCTGTTTCAATTCCTTGATCAGCTGAGAAGTTTTGACATATTGTTTATAATATATTATATCATTATTCCAATGATAAGCTTTGAAATACTATTTCAATGGCTATCGTTATGGAAAATTGAATATTAAGAATACATCATCGAATAAATATTCATTAGGTTTTCTAAAATACTATTCTTTTAATATTACTTATTCCCACCTATTTGTGTATTTTAAATTATTTGTATTTTGTATGGTGTGGTGTTCTTATGAATAGTTTCTGATTAATTGTAGTACATTGAATTGTGGAAACTAAAATATTTTCTTTTTACCCTACTCCCAAATAATGTCTTTCTTAAAGCAAAATAGTACGAGATATTAAGATATTAGGCATATTAGTGCAATGAAATTGTATCAGTTTTGTTGCAAGAGCAGCAACGTTTATTTCTAAATAAAATGCAACATTTATACCATAAAATTCATTGCATAATACTACACTACACATTTTGTATGTTGATTTTTCTAATTTACAATATCTGTTGCAAATTTTTTTTTACACATGTATCTTATTGGCATAATGAAACTATGTATAAGCTCTAGTGAACTGCATCATATCTTTTATTTGTATTTGTTACATTGAGTGGAATTCTCTAATACATTTAATATTTCTCTTATTTTAAAAAATAAGTTCCACTGGCAGGACTTCTTTGAGAGAAAGTAAGCAATGAGCTCTTGAGCTAACTTGAACATTTGGTGGCTTGAGAACCACATAGAGCTTGTAGAATGGACATATAGTGTCAAGGTCAAATGTGACACCTATAAAATCATCCTTGCTTTCTTCAAAGCAGTAAAAGTATCCATAAGTTTTCTTATTAATGTTATTAATTATTTGGAAGTTTAGTATTGTTAACTGGCATAATGATTTGCTTTTTAAAGAGAATATTTACTTCTCAACGATAGTCACTTTTAAATGTGGAAACGTTTTTTAACTAAAAATTAATATAACAGAATTAATCAATTAAAAATTATGTTCAAGTCATTTACAGTTAAATAAATAGACATATTTCAAGCTCAAGCAATTACTTTCTTTTTTTTATATATATGTAAACATGGATCTAAAAATTTGCACCTTCTAAAATTATAATATTAATTTAGTAAATTATTTAAAATAATATTAGTTATGATCTGACTAGGGTTCAAGTAAAACTATTCCAAACTAACCAACTTCTCAAACTAAATGTAAATACTCCATCACCAAGGCCTACAGTAAGCATTAGCAAAACAGTGAAAAAATGCATTCAAAAAGTTTTACAAGCTAATTTAGTCTGAATTTTAAAAATTTTCATTTGTATTGTTAAATAATGTTTAAATTAGATTCAGTTTTTGAGAAAATAAACCACAAAAGTGACTGTTTGAGGAAAAAAACTCTTCCAGAAACAGTAATGAATAGGGAGAAATTTAAAAGGAAAAATATTTTCTAAATCAATAATTTTCTAAAAGTTAAAGTAATCTGAACCCAATTAATATATTAGCTTTTTACAAAATATGTATAATGACGCATTTTTATGAAGTTTCATCTCCACTTAAATTTAATGTGTTCATTGCTAGCTGAGAAATTTTTTATTTCTTTGATAAAGAAAAGATCCAACAATATAATTCAGTGTCTTAATTATATTTGTGAAATACTTTCAAAAAATTTATTTTCATAATGTAATTGTTCTTTTGAACAAAACTCTTTGACCTTGTAGGCGATAAACATATTAGATATTTAAATCCAATTCAGACAGCTAATTGGTGGATGGTAGATAAATTAGTTTTGGTTCTTTCCTAATGCCACAATGATTTAATAGTTCCTCTATGCTTCAACATTTGAATATTTTTTCTATGCTTCATCAACATGAATGACTGATTATTGAATTTTGATCAATGCCTCAAGGAAGTATGCCAAATGTATTCAAAACTGTCTTTTGTACTTGAGTTTTTCTTCTTTACAAGAATGAACATTGTTTATTGTACAAATAGGTTAGAATATCTTCCTCTTGGTTATGCAACTTGCTTGCAATTAAATGGGCAATATTGAGCATGCTTCCCACATTTTCTTCCCATATATTTTAACACAATTAATATTCATCAAAAAAACATAATCATTTCGAATGAAGTGAAATTAATTAAGGTTTTATACACAAAATAACGTATACATTCAAACCATGCCAGCCGAAGAATTCTGATATCGTATGTGTAAATTAATTTAGTAAAATTAAGACAGTGATAATTCTAATTTTGTTTAATTAAGGATGATGTATAGACTTGAAATTATGAATGCTTGAAATTGTACATTTTATTTTGATGTAGGGTATATTTTGTTCTGTGAAATTAATTTCCCCCCCAAAAATTGGGTTACAAAACTTAAACATTCTGATTCGGTAGGGTTTTACTTTTTTTTTAATGAAGATAGGTCCTAAATATCCCATAAGTGGATCATTCATTTAATTCAAATAACAAATATAAGAAACAAAAAGACTTTTTTTTTTGCATACATTTCTTGTGCAATATCCAAAACATTTTGTTTTACAAAATAATATAGCAATAAAATATATGCTATCATTTGTTTCCATACTATGATCATTTAGAATTAGTTTTTTGTTTTTTTCTAGTTTGATAATTTCTTTAAATTGATTTGAAACAATTTTAAAATACAATTTTTTTTACTCATGAATAATGAAGGGATCATTATTTTGTTTTTTCCAAGAGCATGTTTAGAAAGTTATATATGTTTTAAAAAATATTCTAGTCTATATCAGCAGTTCCAAGCCTTTAAGTTCAATGGTGGACCACAAGCTGGGTACTATTGGAATTTATAATCTCCTCTTTAAACAGTGTCTTTTAAAATAGACACCATTAAGTTTTTGAGTTCTTCAGGTTTTTTTTAAAAATCTTTTTGAATTAAAAAAAAATACAGAAAAATAAAATGTTCTTCACAATATGTGGAGAATTAATTTCAGCTTATTGTTAAACTTTTAATTTGTTTATTTACCTATCTTTTCTAGACCAGTATAATTTATAATAGACAGTTGCTGAAACTTGACATGATATTGTATACTTGTAATCTTTGTTTCTCTCTATTAAAGCCCATTTCTAATGTAAGCTTTTCTATTCCTCAATGTAAATTTAATAGAGATTATCATCAAAGATCTATGTAGTATTTATATGCAGAAGTAATAGCTTCACTATGATTTATGTGGGTGCCTCCTAAATATTTTTTCTTGTTACAAAAATCTTAAGGTTTGTTAAACTTTGGATATTTTTTTTTTAATCTATTTTTCACAAATTATTTTTTAAAATCTTATCCTTTAATTTGGAATAATTTTTAGAATAAAATTTACATGTTAAATAGTGCTTAGAAGTTAACATTTTTGGGGTTAATTATTGATATCAAAGGACAGAGGTGCCTATGCTTGTAGAATATGAGAGTCATTTTAAATATTTATTTTTAAACTTTGAGAGCTGCATTGAAGAACTATAGGTCATTAAACTTAGCTTGGAAATCTTTCAGTAATCCTTGTAACATACCTTTTATAAATTTTCCGTGAGCCGCATGCGATTTGGCAACCATTGTTCTAGGACATTTTTCTTCTGAGGCCTTTAACATCTAATTTATGCAAAATGGCTCTTTAAAAACAAATATGATTAATTTTTTTAATAATTTATTTAGTAACTAAAATAATATTAAAATATCATATTTATAATAAGAATGTTTACATATTTTAAATACAATAAGCCAATATTATATTATCATTTGATTTTTATAAATTGTTAAAGTATATCATTTAACAATTTTATATTATACAGCTTAAGATTATATTTTACGTTATTTTTAAAATTAATACAGCAAAAGTATTTATAATTACATTGCGATTTAATATTTCTTTTTAAATTTAGTTTATCTAATATAATTGTGATCTAAAAGAAATATTTTCAAAAAAAAAAGCTAGCTAATTGTGGTTGAAAACACCAGAGTTTTAGAGTCATTTTAATATTTAGTCTCAATTAAATGTTGCTAAAGGGGAAAAAATAAAATAATTGAATTTCTTTTTTTTTTTGTGTGTGTGTGTGTGTGTGAAATGCACAACTTGTAAATACTTATGATTTTAATGGTATTATGCCTTCAAAAACCAATAACAAAATAAAACTTTATTACACTTTATGAAGGAGTGTTTTAATAATTATTTAATTATTTCACTTACATTTTAAAGTTGTAAAAAAAAAATAGAAATTGTTTAATAATTTTTTAAATAATTAGTAGTGTACTTTTTAATTTAAATTTAATATATATCAATCACAGATTTTTTTTTTAAAATTCTGACTAATTTATTTGAACAAATAAAAATCTGAAACCTATTCTTATTTAATATCTGCATTCTAATTTTTAATTGGTAAGCTTTCAGATGGGTAAGTGAAAGCCCAATCTACATGTTAAGTTTTAGAATTACCTTTCCACTTGACCATGATTTTAAAAATTTTGTGAATATGTTTTTTGCCTATCCCTTCATGCATTATCATTAATGCGTTATAATTAATTAGTATTTTGTAATGGTTTCTCTGAGCAACGATAACTCATATTATTAAAGAACATATTTGATATTTTAGTCAGAAAGACATTTTTTACTTGAAGTTACTATTTATGACCAAATACTTTTATTAACTAGTTGAGATGAATACTTTCCTTTATTTTTTTATTTTTTTTGAAAAAGAAAACACGTGAGATTTACACGCTAAAAATGCAATTGAATGTCATTTTATTAATTTTCTTTTAAAACCTTAATATATTTTTTTCAAAGTTTTTAAATATTCAGTTCTTTTTATCAATTTTTCAGTTTAACACATTTGCCATTTTTAAACAAGGAATTTCAAATTATAAAATGCAATTAATATATTTATGCATTTTTTCATATTATTATATTTTGATGTTATAAAATGTGTTAAATCCTTATGAATATTAATTATCATGTGTTGAAAGCAAAATAAAATCCAATTTTTATGGCATTTCTGTGTAAATATGAAATCTTTCTTTCTTGCTTTACTGTTCTGTCTCCTGTAGTTGGGTAATTTATCCCCTAAGTGAAGGCATTTGTCAGAAATGCGACAGTCTTGCTATCTTAATTTTTTTTTTTAAATATTGCTATCTAGAGGTAAAAACGCATGCAATACTGTAACTAAACTGAGAATTCTTCTTTTTTTAAATTACCCAACTATTAGGTCACTTAAATAATTTTTTTCCCTCCCTCCAGACTATGGTGAAAAATTGTGATTTTAACATTCCAAACTAAATCATCTGTAATGTTCATATTGTATGTCTTATCGCCCAAAAGATGTATTAAGATATTTATTGTTTTAAGCTTCTTTTTTGTACAAACACTAAATGGATACGTTAAAGATCTATAGGTAATAACTGTTTAATAGACTCATTTAAAAACATTTAATATATTGTTTTTATGGAAAATTATTATGTCAACAATGTTTTGATTTAATGCTTTTTAAAACAAGTTCTGTTACTTTATTGTCTAATAATGATTAAATACGGTTTTTAACATATCTTTATTTTATATTTTCTCAAACTCAATAATTGCACCTAGTAACAATTTTAACAATTGTGTCAGCGAGGATAAATTTTACAACGCTTGTCAGTTCATGTAAGAGGAAAAATAGCTGTGACCAATCAAAGAAGTTATGTATACTACATCTTTTATCTATCATTTATGTTTGTATTTTTCTAACTACTCCTTTTATGATTTCATTTATTATTTTCTTTTATATCTTTCCATTTTAATAATAATTTTTAAAAAAATAGTTCCTTGTACATTTCTTCCCAAAAAAAGTCATTCCCCACATCCAGCTGCATCGTAGTTTTATCATCATTTGACTGACACTATTTCATTATTATTAAATATGTATTTTTTTTATTTAAAAAAAAAAACATTTTTAAGTCCCATTGAATTGTTTATAATATGCAAACTTTATTAAGCTAAGAGCCTTTTGTAAATCCTGTTGCTTTATTGTTCATTTTGAAAATAATCATTGTTCTTATCAAGTACCATCAAATTTATTTTAGCTAATAACTGTTCTTTTTTTTTTTACAAAACATAAATTGACATACTTTTTTTTTTGAAACATTATAAACAGCTATTTTAAAACAGATAACTCTCATTACGGATTATTAACTTTAATTTATTACTATCACCACACAAAAAAAAAAAAAGAGAGAGAATTTTTTCTTAATGGTTTTGTAATGTGTGGGAATTTTAAATGCCTGGATCAATGTTAAATATTTGCAGTGCCTGATGAAATGTTTGATTACATCGAAGATAGAACAGAAAAAATATTGAGCTTCTTATGTACATTGCCTTTGAAAAGAGCCACAAAGACTTAGACACAGTTCTCTTTTAATATAAAGATCATTTTTACTAATTAGAAGAAATGAACAGGACTCATTTCAGTGGAATTGTCTTAAGAATAAGAAGTACCAGGAAAGATTTTAAATGTTTTTAAAATAACTTGATTTTTTTAAACACTTTTATTTTTTTTAAAGCTCCATATAATAAATCAGATACAATGAAGACTTTCATATATACATTTTTTTAATTAAAAAAAAGAACTAAAATAATGACTACAAATATTTCTATTACATGTCAGTGTAATATTTCTCTATTTTGAATTGAATATTGTTTTATTATGTTGTAGTTATGGTTTATCTTCTCCCCTAATAAATAAAATTTGGTAAAATAAAGCGATAAATTGTTTTATTATTGTATCAATTTAGTTTAACAAAACATATCAAGTTGCTTGTGAATGAAAATGCACTATAAAAGTTAAAAGAACTGTTTGCATTTCACTTAAATTCCTTATGATATACAGGAATGAGACATGAACCACTTATACATCCTGTGAGCGTAAGCTCAATATCTGCCATTTGAGATGCCTGTGATGCATCCGTGGCATTCAATAGCAGGTCAAAGTGCCAAATAATGAGGTCCCATGATGGCTAGGACATGTAAAAAGAATTAGCCCAGTTTGCATCCCTAATATAGAAATATGGAGAAATGGCATCGGAAACAACAAGACAGGTTGCCCACTTCATCAATTTAAGGGTGACCGGTAGCTAAAATGTTAAATACCTCATAAAATTTGAATTGTCAGACAAAAAAAATATTTAAAAATTGATATGAATTAATGTGTTGGAATTTGATGTCTTAATATTAGGGCTGTTATCGATTAAATTAAATTTAATCGTTAACTTTTGAAAATTACCGATTAATTAATCAATAATTTTGTTAAAGCTAGAAAGAAAGATGTATGACGTCATAAAACTGAAAATTTCTAGGGAAGTAATAAAAACAGGCAATAGATATTTTTATTAAGTTATTTTTAAAACACTGTTAACAATGAAAATAAGTTAAATAACGTATTAAAGTTTAGGCTCTTGAATAAAAATTTCTAATTAATTTTAAATTATAAAAGTAATACAGCCATATAGACATTGTTTGGTGATTAACAAAAAGATAAAAATCATCTTTTTATCCCAAGTCTTTCAAAAGTTATGATTTTTTTTCTTAGACCTCATAATCACTTTTTCAATAGGTTGTTTTCCTTCACATTTTGTGCCATTTTATGGCATTTTTAAAATGCCCATAACTGAAGTATTTAATTGAATAGATACAATATTGGCAGGAGATATATTTAAAAATAAGTAGTTCAATATAATGTTCATGAAATTAAACGGAGAAGCTTGTACATTAAAAAAAAACCAAAAAAAAAAACAAGCAAACAAACACAAAAAAAAAACTATTATTAATCATTTATTACTAAAACGAATTTTTTAAAATAAAAAATTTGATTAATTTTAATCACTATTTTATAGATTAAAATAATTTTAATAGATAAAATAAATTACCGATTAATCGAGAAATTAATCGATAATTTCCGCAGGCCTACTTAATATGCTTTCAGAGAATCAAAAATTTTCACAAACCACTTGTAGCAAGTGAACACAATTTTTGTGTAACACTTGCCATCATCAAAATGTCAGAAGGAGATTTAAATATCCGGTAAACCAAAACTGTCAACATATACCAGGCATACTAAATCTGGTAAAGGAAATCTGACATGCAAAATGCGTCTTTCGATATCCAACCTACAACCCTAGCAAAAATTATATGGCTTACAAAATCTGGATGCGGATATACGGCTTATCAAACCTGACAACGAAAATTCGGGAAACAAAATTGGCAACGTAAATCTGGTATACCAAAACTGGCAACCGAAGTTCTTCATACCTAATTCGGCAAATTATATCCGGCCTGCACCCCTGGTAATGCATTTTTGCTTACAAAATCTGGCAGTAGATATCCGACAAACAAAAACATGCAAGGATTTACGGCATACCAAAACTGGCAACGGATATCCGGCCTACCAAATCTAGCACTTAATAATCGGCTAACCGCAACTTGCATCGGAAATCCGGCAAACCAAACCTGGCATCGAGTATCTGGCATACCAAATTTGGCAACGAAAATCTGGCATACCAAATTCGGCAAAGGATATCCGAAACACCACCCATGACAACAGATATTTGGCTTACACAATCCGGCAGTTGATATCCGACAAACCAACCACGACAGCGAAAATCCGGAAAAAACAAAACTGGCAACGAATAACAGACATACAAAAACTGGCAACGAATCTCTGGCATACCAAAACTGGCAAAAGGTAGCCAGCCTGTTACCCCTGACAATACCAAAATAAGCAAATTATATCCTGGCTTCCTTTCCATGCAACGGAAATCTGGCTTACCAAAACCTTGCAGCGGATATCCGGTTTACAAACAACTAAAATACGTTAAACTAAACCTGGCAACTGATATCTGGCATACCAGAACTGGCATCAGAAATCTTGAATACAAAACCTGACCACGAATATCTGTCATCAAAACTGGCATGGGACAAATGGAGTACCAAACCTAGCATCAAAAATCTGGAAAACAAAACCAGCAACAAATATAAAGCCTACAAATCCTGGCAACGGAAAGTCCGGCTTTCCTAACCTGGCAACGAAAATCTGGCATACCAAAACCAGCGGTGGATACTCGGCTAGTTAAACCTGAAATCGAAGATACGGCAAACCAAACCTGACAACGAATATCTTGCATACAAAAACTGGTAACGAATATCTGGCATACCAAAACTGCAAAGGATAACCAGCCTTCCACCATGGCAACAGAGTTACGGCTAACCAAATTTTGCTCTGGATATCCGGAAAACCAAAACTGAAAACATATCTGGCACACCAAATCTAGCAACGGAAATCTGGCATGCAAAATGCATTTTCGGATATTCAGCTTACAAACCCTGACAACAAAATATCTGGCTTATAAAATCGGGCTGCGGATATCCGGTTTACAGAACCTAACAACGAAAATACGGAAAACAAAATTGGCAACATATATCTGGCATATTAAAACTGGCAACGGAAGCCTGGCATACCGAATTCGGCAAATTATATCCGGCATACATCCCAGGTAAAGGATTTTGGCTTGCAAAATCTTGAAGTAGCTATCCGCAAACCAAAACATGCAAGGATATACAGCATACCAACACTGGCAACGGTTATCCGACCTGCTAACCCTGACAATACCAAAACCAGCAAAGTATATCCGGGCTTCCTCCCTACGCAACGGAAATCTGGTTTAACAAATCTGGATTTTGATATCCGGCAAAGTAAACCTGGCAAAGAATTCCGGTTTACTAAACTAGACAACAAAATCCAGCAAATCAAACCTGGCAACGGATTTCTGGCATACCAGAACTGGCAATGGAAATCTTGCATTCCAAACCTGGCAACGGATATACGGCTTACAAAATCTGGCCAGTTGATATCCGACAAACCAAACATGACAGTGGAAATCCGAAAGCCAATTCTGGCATACCAAAACAGGCATCGGAAATACCAAAACCAGCCACGGATATCAGGCCTACAAAAGCTGGCAATTGAAATCTGGCATACCAACGTGGCAAAGGATTTCTGGACTGGCATACCAAAACCACCAACAGATATTCTGCTAGATAAACCTGAAATCGATAGTACGGCAAACCAAACCTGGAAACGAATACCTTGCATATCAAAACTGCAACGGATAATTGGCCTTCCACCATGGCAAAATATATACGGCTAATTTAATTTGCCACTGGATATACTGCAAACAAAAACTGGAAACACATATCTGGCATATCAAATCTAACAACGGAAATTTGGCATGCGATCTGCGTTTTCGGATATACGGCCTACCAACACTGGCAACGGAATAATTCCGGCTGCGGATATCCGGCTTACATAACCTCTCATTGAATATTCGGAAAACAAAATTAGCAACGTAAATCTGGAACAGCAAAACTGGCAAAGGAAGTCTGGCATAAAAAATTCGGCAAATTTTATCCAACGGATTTTGGCTCACAAAATCGTGCAATAGCTATCCGGCAAACCAAAGCATACAAGGATAAACAGCATACCAAAACTAGCAATGGATATCCAGCTAACTGAAACTGCCATCGGAAATCGTGAAAACTAAACCTGGCATCGAATATCCGGCATACCAAATTTGGCAACGAAAATCTTGTATACCAAATCCGGTAAAGGATATCCGGGAAATCATCCTAGACAATGGATATCCGGCTTACAAAATCCGGCAATTGATATCCGATTAACCAATCATGACAACCAAAATCCAGATAACCAAATCTGGCAACTAATATCTGGCATTGAAAAACTGGCAACAAATCTCAGTCATACCACAACCGCAACGGATATCCGGCTGCTACCCCTGATAATACCAAAACCAGAAAAGTATATCCTGGCTTCCTTCCCATGCAACTGAAATCCGGCTAACCAAATCCGGATTTTGATATCGGGCAAACTAAACCTGGCGGGGCATATCCGGTTTACTAAACCAGGCAACAAAAATTCGGCACACCAAACCTGGAAACGAATATCCGGCTAACAAACCGGCAGTGATATCCGACAAACCAAACCTAAAAACGAAAATCCACAATAAAAATCTGGCAACGAATATCTGGCATACAAAATTTGGCATCAGAAATCTAGCATACCAAACCTGGCAACGGAAATCTATCATATCAAACCTGGCAACGCAAATCTCGCATATCAAACCTGGCAATGGAAATCTCGCATATCAAACCTGGCAACGGAAATCCGGCGTACCAAAATCAGCAACCGATATCCAACTAGATAAACCTGAAATCGAAAATACGGCGAACCAATTCTGGCAAAGAATATCTGGCATACCAAAACTGCAAAGGATATCCGGCCTACCTCCGTGGCAACATATATACGCTAACCAAATTTGAAACTGGATATCCGGCCAACAAAAACTGGCAACACATATCTGGCATATCAAATCTGGCAACGGAAATATGGCCTGCAAAATGCCTGTTCGGATATCCAGCCTACCAGCCCTGACAACAAAATATCTGGCTTATAAAATTCGCTGCGGATATCCGACTTACCAAACCTGAAAAAGAAAATCCGGAAAACTAAATAACAACGTATATCTGGCATTCCAAAACTAGCAACGGAAGGCTGGCATACCATCTTCGGCAAATTATAACCGGACTACAGCCCTGGCAGAGGCTATTCGGTTTACCAAATCTGATAATTGATATACGGCTAACTGAAACAGTTATCCGAAATCCGGCAAACCACTCCTAGCATCAAATATCTGCCAATAACAAACCTGGCAACGAAAATGCTGGCATACGAAATCCGGAGAGGGATTTATAGGGTACAAGCAATGACAACGAATATCCGGCTCACAAAACCCGGCAGTTGATATCCGACAAAAAAAACATGTTAACTAAAATCCGGCACACAAAATCTGGCAACGAATCTCTGATATAAAAAACAGCAACGGATATCCGGCCTTCTACACCTGACAATAATGACAGATGTAACCAATAGTGAGAGATGTAAACCAATAGTTACAGATGTAAGCAATAGTTACATATGTAATTAATAGTTACAAATTTAACCAATAGTTACAGATGTAACCAATAGTTACAGATGTAACCAGTAGTGACATATGTAACCAATAGTTAAAGTGTAACTTATAGCAACAAATGTAAACAATAGCTACAGATGTAATCAATAGTTAAATATATAACCAATAGTGACGGATGTAACCTAGAGTAACAGATGTAATTTATTGTTACAGATGTAACCAATAGCGATATATGTAACCAATAGTTTCAGTTGTATTAAAAAAACGACAGATGTAACCAATAGTTAAAGATGTAGTCAATAGTTACAGATGTAACAATAGTTTTAGATGTAACCAATAGTTACAGATGTAACAATAAGTGACAGATGTAACCAATGTTAAAGATAAACCAATAATTACAGATGTAACAAATACTAACAGATGAATTTAATTGTTACAGATGAATTTAATTGTTACAGATGAATTAAATGTTACATGTGTAACCAGTAGTTACAGATGTAACCAATAACAACAGATGTACCAATAGTGACTTATGTAACAAATAGTTACAGATGTAACCACTAAAGAAAAATTTAACCAACAGTTACAGATGTAACGAATAGTGACATATGTAGTCAATAGTGACAGATGTAGCTAATAGTTACATAAGTAACAAATAGCGATAGATGTAGTCAATAGTCAAAGATGTACCCAATAGTAACAGATTGAACCATTAACGAATTATGTAATTAATAGTTACATATGTAACTAATAGCTACATATGTAACTAATAGTTACAGATGTAACCAATAGTTACAGAAGTAACAAATAGCGATGGATGTAGTAAATAGTCAAAGATGTAGCCAAGAGTAACAGATTTAACCAATAACGAATAAAGTAATTAATAGTAACATATGTAACTAATAGTTGCAGATGTTACCAATAGTTACAGATGTAACCAATAGTTACAGTTGTAACCATTAGTTACAGAAGTAAAAATAATGACAGATGTAACCAATAGTGACAATTAATAGATGTAATTAATAGTTACAGATTTAACCAATAGTTACACATGTTTCCCATATTTACAGATTTAACTAATAGTTACAGATGTTACCAAAAACATTAGATGTAACAAATAGTGACATATTTAAAAATAGTGACAGATGTAACAAATATTTACAGATTTAACCAATAATGACAGATGTAACCAATAGTTACAGATGAAACCAATATTGACAGAGGTAAACAAAAGTTACAGATTTAACCAATAAATAAAAATGTAACCAGAAGTTATAGATGTAACCAATAACGACAGATGTAACCAATGGTAACAGATGTAACCAATAGTGACAAATGTAACCAAAAGTTACAGATGTAACCAATGGTGACACATGTAACAGATAGTTACAGATTTAACCGATAGCAACAAATGTAAACAATAGTTACAAACTTAACCAATAGTGACAAATGTAACAAACAGTGAAAGATGAAGCAAATAGTTACATATTTAAAAACATGTTACAGAAGTAACCAATAGTGACATATGTAACCAATAGTAACAGAAGTAACCAATAATTGCAGATGTAACAATGAGTGAAAGATGTATCAAAAGCTACAGATGTAACCTTTTGTTACAGATGTACAAAATAGCGACAGATGTAACCAATAGTTACAGATGTAACCAATGGTGACATATGTAACCAATAGTGACAAATGTAACCAAAAGTTACAGATGTAACCAATGGTGACATATGTAACAGATAGTTACAGATTTAACCGATAGCAACAAATGTAAACAATAGTTACAAACTTAACCAATAGTGACAAATGTAACAAACAGTGACAGATGTAACCAATAGTGACAGATGTAACAAAAAATACAGATGTAACCAATATTTAAAAATGCAACCAATAATTATAGATGTAACCAATAGTTACAGATGTAACCAATAGTTACCAAAGTAAGTAACAAATAGCGACAGATGTAGCAATTAGTAACAGATGTAACCAATAGTTACAGATGTAACCGATAGTACTGATGTAGCCAATATATACAGATGTAAACTATAGTTACAGATTTAAACAACAGTTACAAATGTAAACATTAGTTGCAGAAGTAAAAAATAGTGACAGATGTATCCAATAGTTACAGATGTAACCAATAGTTACAGATGTTACCAAAAACAACAAATGTAACCAATAGTTACAAATGTAACCAATAGTTACAGATGTAACCAATAGTGACATATGTAAAAACAGAGACAGATTTAACCAATATTTATAGATGTAACCAATAATGACAGATGTAACAAATAGGTACGGATGTAACCTATAGTTAATTATTGGAAATATATTTATAGTTGTAAACAATAGTTACTGATGTAACCAATAGTTACAGATGAAACCAATATTGACAGAGGTAAACAAAAGTTACAGATTCAACCAAAAGTTAAAAATGTAGCCAGAAGTTATAGATGTAACCAATAACGACAGATGTAACCAATGGTAACAGACGTAACCAATAGTGACATATGTAACCAATAGTGACAGATGTAGCCAATAGTTACATATGTAACCAGAAGATACAGATGTAACCAATAGTGACATCTGTAACCAATAGTTAAAAGATGTAACTAATAATTACAGATGTAACAATGAGTGAAAGATGTATCAAAAGCTACAGATGTAACCTTTAGTTACAGATGTACAAAATAGTTACAGATGTAACAATAAAAGACAGATGTATCCAAAGCTACATATGTATAAAATATAGTTACAGATGTATCCTTAAGTTACAGATTAACCAATAGTTACAGATGTAACGAATAATTACATAAGTAACCAAAAGTTACAGATGTAATAAATAGTTACAGATGTAACCAATAGTTACTGATTTAGCAAACTGTTTTAGATGTAACCAACAGTTACAAATAGAACATATGAATACACTGTAACCAAGAGAAACAAATGTAACCAATAACGAGAAATGTTACCAAAAGTTATAGATGTTATCAATTGTGACATATGTCACCAATAGTGATATATGTAACCAATAAAGACAGATGGAACCAATACTTACAGATGTAACAAATAGTTACAGATGTAACCAATAGTTATTATGTAAAGAATACATGTAGATGTAACCAAAAGTTACAGATGTAGCCAATAGTTACAGATATAACCAATAATTACAGATGAATCTAATTGTTACAGATGTCACCAATAGTTACATATGTAACAAATAGTTACAGATGAAACCAATAGTTACAGATGTATGTTATAGTTACAGATGTAACCAATAGTTAAAGATGTTAACAATAGTTACAGATGAAACCAATAGTTACAGAAGTTAAAAAATAGCGACAGATGTACCAATAGTGAAATATGTAACAAATAGTTACAGATGTAACTGGTATCGGCAAATGTAAACAATAGTGAAATCTGTAGCAAATATTGATGGATGTAACCGATAGTTAAAGATTCAGCTAATAGTTACAGATGTAACCGATAGTAACAGATGTAACCAATAGGTACAGATGTAACCCAAAGTTATAGATGTTACCAATAATGATAAATGTAACCAACAGTTACAGATGTAGCCAATAGTGACACATGTAACAAAAAGTTACAGATGAAACCAAAATTTAAAAATGCAAACCAATAGTTATAGATGTAACCAATCGTTACCGATGTAACCAATAGTTACCGAAGTAAGTAACAATTAACCGAAAGATGTAGCCAATAGTAAAAGATATAGCCAATATGTGCAGATGTAAACACTAGTTACAAATGTAACCATTAGTTACAGAAGTAAAAAAATAGCGACATATGTATCCAATAGTTACAGATGTAATGAATAGTTACAGATGTAACCAATAGTTACAGATGTTACAAAAACCAACAAATGTAACCAATAATTACAGATGTAACCAATAGTGACAGAGGTAAACAAAAGTTATAGATTTAACCAATAGTTAAAAATGTAAATAATGTTTATAGATGTACCCAATAACGACTAATGTAACCAATGGTAACAGATGAAAGCAATAGTGACATATGTAACCAATAGTGACAGATGTAGCCAATAGTTACAGATGTAGCCAATAGTTACAGATGTAGCCAATATGTGCAGATGTAAACAATAGTTACAAATGTAACCATTAGTTACAGAAGTAAAAAAATAGTAACAGATGTATCCAATAGTTACAGATGTAATGAATAGTTACAGATGTTACCAAAAACGACAAATGTAACCAATAATAACAAATGTAACCAATAGTGATATATGTAAAAATAGTGACAGATGTAACCAACATTTAAAGATGTAACCAATAATGACAGATGTAACCAATAGTTACAGATGAAACCAATATTGACAGAGGTAAACAAAAGTTATAGATTTAACCAATAGTTAAAAATGTAACCAAAGTTTATAGATGTAACCAATAACGACTAATGTAACCAATGGTAACAGATGTAAGCGATAGTGGCAAAGGTAACCAATAGTGACAGATGTAGCCAATAGTTACAGATGTAACCAGTAGTTACAGATTTAACCAATAGTGACAGATTTAACAATGAGTGAAAGATGTATCCAAAGCTACAGATGTATCCAAAGCTACAGATGTAACCTTTAGTTACAGATGTACAAAATAGTGACAGATGTAACAATAGTTACAGATGTAACCAATAGTTACAGACGTAGCCAATAGTTACAGATATAACAATAAGTGACAGATGTATCCAAAGCTACATATGTCAACAAAAATTACAGATGTATCCTTTAGTTATAGATGTAACCAATAGTTACAAATGTAACCAATAGTTACAGATGTAATAAACTGTTACAGATGTAACTGATAGTTACTGATGTGACATATGAATTCAGATGTAACCAATAGCAACAAATGTAACCAATAACGAGAAATGTAACCAAACGTTACAGATGTAACCAATTTCGACATAAGTCACCAATGTAACCAAAAAAGTCAGATGCAACCAATACTTACAGATGTAACAAATAGTTACAGATGTAACCAATAGTTACCGATGTAACCAGTAGTTACAGATGTAACCAATAGCAACAGATGTAACCAATAAAGACTTCTGTAACCAAAAGTTACAGATGTAACCAATAGTTACAGATGTAGCCAATAGTGAAATATGTAGCAAATCGTGACGGATGTAACCGATAGTTACATATGTAATTAATAGTTACAGATGCAACCAATAGTTACAGATATAACCCATAGTTATGGTTGTAACCAATAACGACAAATGTAACCAATAGTTACAGATGTAGCCAATAGTGACACATGTAACCAATAGTTACAGATGTAACCAATAGTTACAGATGTAATCACTAGTTACAGATGTAACCAATAGTTACAGATGTAATCAGTAGTTACAGGTGTAATCAATAGTTACAGATGTAACCCATAGTTACTAATGTAAACCAATATATACAGATGTAACCAATATTTACAGATGTAACCAATAGTTACTGTTGTAACTAATAATAACAGAAGTTTAAAAAAATAGCGACAGATTTAACCAACAGTGACATATATAACTAATAGTTACAGATGTAACCAAAAGTAAAATATTTAACCATAAGTTACGGATGTAACCTATAGTTACCATTGTAATTAATATTTACAAATGTAACCAATAACGATATATTTAACCAATAATTTCAGTTGTAATCAATCACGACAGATGTAGGCAATAGTTACAGATATAGTCAATAGTTACAGATGTAACCAATAATTTCAGATGGAACCAATAGTTACAAATGTAACGATAAGTGACGGATGTAACTAACAGTGACAGATGTATCCCATAGTTACAGATGTTAACAATAGTAACAGATGTAACCAATAGTTACATATTTATACAATAGTTACAGATGAAGCCAATAGTTACAGATGTAACCAATAGTTACAGATATAGCCAATAGATACTGATGTAACCCATCTATACAGATTTAACCAATATTTACAGATGTAACCAATAGTTACAGATGAAATTAATAGCAGCAGATGAAAACAATAGTAAATTATGTAATTAATAGTTACATATGTAGCCAATGGTTACAGTTGTAACCAATAGTTACTCTTGCGCAAGAGTGTGAGTGTGTATGTGAGTGTATGTTTGCATGAGTGTGTGTTTGTGTGAGTGTGTGTGTGAGTTTGTGAGAGAGTATGTGTGAGTTTTGTGAGTGAGTGTGTGAGTATATGTGTTTCAGTGTGTGATTTTTTTGAGTGAGTGTGTGAGTTTTGTGTGTGAGTGTGGGCGTTTTGTGAGTGAGTGTAAGTTTTGTAAGTGAGTGTGTGTGTGTGTGTTTGAAAGTGTGTGTGCTTGAGAGTGTAAGTGTGTGTTTGTGTGAGTGTGTGAGTTTGTGAGTGAGTGTGTGTGAGTTTTGTGTGTATGTGAGTTTTGTTAGTTAGGGTGTGAGTTTTGTGTGAGTGTGTGTGTGTATGTGTGTGTGTGTTAGGGTGTGATAGTTTTGTGAGTGTGTGTGTTTGTTATTGTGTGTGTGTGAAAGTGTGTGTGCGTGAGATTGTGAGTGTGAGTGTGTGTGAGTGTATGTGTTTAAGTGTGTGATTTTTGTGAGCTGGTGTGTGAGTTTTGTGTGTTAATGTGTGCGTTTTGTGAGTGAGTGTGTGACAGACTATCACTTCATCTAAAGAAGCTGTTGTGAAACTGTAATTTATAAAATTTATAACTGTTTTTCATTTAATGGATCAATCTAGATTCTTTTTTACCTTTGAAATTCATAATAAGCTTACCGAATAATCATGATATTTTATTATGAGAACTATAGTTAAGTATTTAAGTATTAATCTATATAATAATGCGCCTAAGCGCGTCCGTCAGTCAGTCAGAAGCCCCTATACCACGCAACTCTTGATTACTTTTTTTTTAAAATTGAAAATATAGACGTAAAAATCATAATGATTTTGGGTTTGAGATTAACAGAGGGTGTGCTTTTGCGCGCCGTAAAATAAAAAAACATTAAGTGGCGTCATGAAGCTTTTATTCCATTAATTTATTTGATGTTACTTTTTTATCTTGATTATAATCTGATTGTGTGAATATGCATGTGTGTGAGTGTGTTTATGTTTATGTGTGTATGTGCGTCTGTGTGTGCGTGTGACTGTGTGTTTGTTTTAGTTGTGAAATAACGATTTATTTCATAGATTTCTAAAAGTGAAATTAAATATTGAAAAGACGTTACCACGTAATCTTTTATGTATAGTTAAAATTATGCACTGGATTATGAAAAATTCCGTTAGTGTTATGAACACAAGTTTCTGCCGATGCGATCTGCATGGGTGCTTGAATAAAAGATAACGGGAAATCATTGAATGTGACTTAAAAACTGTTAATGAGAAGAACAATCTCCAATGATTTTTTCAGAGATGGTTTTTACATTATGCTTGATTTTAGAAGAAATGAGCCCTTGCGCCGGGATTTTAAATAATATTATGGTACGTGTATAAGTGTTTATACACTGTTGTAAGAGTGGGGTTAAAAAGCGGAATTGTATTTTTTTTTAAAGAGGAGCAATTTTGTGAACTATTTGAAGGGTGCATTTCATTTCTAGGGTCATGATTTTATAATATCACAGATCCCTGAGTGGCACTATTTCTCAGCCACTGATAATATCCTTTTGGAAAAGTTTAAACTCTTGATTACTTTTTTAAAATTGAAAATATAGACGTAAAAATCATAATGATTTGTGTGTGTGGGGGGAGGGGAGGGGCTATGTGCGAATGTGTGTGTGATTTGGTTATTTTTATGTCTGCTAATGTTGCGCCTCTAACATGACAACCAGTATTTTAAAAAGTAAATGTACAAACAAAAATAATAATAAATTTCTACGGTGTAGATAGAAAGGGGTACATTTTCAGCTCAAACCTTGCGATTTAAGGTGTTTCTTTAAAACAAATTAACTCATACATACCTTAATTTAGCATTAATATTCACATAATTAATATCTGACCCATAAAATAATCCTATTAATTTGACTAAGGCCATGCTAAGCCTAGAAACAAAGTCCTAACGAATGATGAAACATCCATTTTAAAAAATTGGGTACGTTTCTCGAACAATGCGGTTGCATGACATACGCTTTAGGTAAAAAATGTTCTTTAAGGTGTAAATATATCAAGTGTAAAGAAATATCACGGGTATTATTACTTATAAGTAGGATATAGCATAAGAAAGTGCGTGTTATGTCGAAAAAAAAAGCACACTGACAACAACTCATTTTGTGCCAAGCTGTTTTGAGTTTATTAGATGAATAATGTACAACGGGAATAAAGATTGATATAAAGTGAATTGTTACTATTAGAAAAATGCGTGGGAATATAGAATGATTGACATAACATTTATAAGGAGATCAATTTCTCATCATTGTCTTAAAAGCAGCATTGTTCTTATGTTTTTATACAAGTTAAAGGAACATGTGCCTTGATATCAAATAAACCATATTTTCCTCTCTCCCCAAGCCACAATATTCACAAATATTATCTGGCTAAGCATATTCTATTCGTATTGAAGTAATATAATGCTTAGACTATAAATGAAATGTGTGTTTTCTAAGAACCAAAGGAATAATGTGGAAAGATATTGTTTTCATGATTTGATTCACGTGAAAAGAAAGTGAGCCTTGCCAGTTAGATTTTTGTAACTGTTAACGACATTTGTTATCCTGGTAGAGTATATAGCATGCGTTATTAAAGGGGTTCGAGCATGGTGAAAGAAAGTCATCAATCGATCTGAATGAAAGGATGTGGTTGAGCAGGTCAGGGCCCTATAGGGGCTGTAGCTGGAAGGATGTGGTGGAGCAAGCCACGGATGATAATAATGATGCTATATTAAAGCAGATATACCAAAATTGATGGGTAATATTTAAATTAATAATATTGTTATTTTTTTCGACACACATAACGTTGTTTTTATTAAAAATGGGTTCGATTTATCACTACCCTACTTTCCAGATGCGTTTACATTCATTTTAAAGTTGAATTTGAGACCCAAAACCAAAATAAAGTTATTCCTATTGTGCCTACCCCGTAGCGTAGCACGGGTATTTTGCTCGT
>MUZC01000372.1:36702-77668 GCA_002072015.1 Radix auricularia | reverse complement strand
GTCTATGGAATGTTTTAGTACTCGTTTTAAACGCCACATAAAGGCTATGGAATGTTTTAGTACTCGTTTTAAACGCCACTTGGAGGCTAGGGAATGTTTTAGTACTCGTTTTAAACGCCACATAAATGCTATGGAATGTTTTAGTACTCGTTTTCAATGCCACATTAGGGCTATGGAATGTTTTAGTACCCCTTTTTAAAGGCTATGGAATGTTTTAGTACTTGTTTTAAACGCCACATGGAGGCTATGGAATGTTTAAGCACTCGTTTTAAACGCCACTTATAGGCTATGGAATATTTTAGTACTCGTTTTAAACGCCACATAAAGGCTATGGTATGTTTTAGTACTCGTTTTAAACGCTATGGAATGTTTTAGTACTTGTTTTAAACGCCACATGGAGGCTATGAAATGTTTTAGTACTCATTTTAAACGCCACCTAAAGGCTATGGAATGTTTCAGTACTCGTTTTAAACGCTATGGAATGTTTTAGTACTTGTTTTATACGCCACGTGGAGGCTATGAAATGTTTTAGTACTCGTTTTAAACGCACCATAAAGGCTATGGAATGTTTTAGTACTCGTTTTAAATGCTATGGAATGTTTTAGTACTTGTTTTAAACGCCATATGGAGGCTATGAAATGTTTTAGTACTCATTTTAAACGCCACATAAAGGCTATGGAATGATTTAGTACTCGTTTTAAACGCTATCGAATGTTTTAGTACTTGTTTTAAACGCCATATGGAGGCTATGAAATGTTTTAGTACTCATTTTAAACGCCACATAAGGGCTATGGAATATTTTAGTACTCGTTTTAAACGCCATATATGTTTTAGTACTCGTTTTAAACGCCACTTAAATGCTCTGTAATGTTTTAGTACTCGTTTTAAACGCCACTTGGAGGCTATGGAATGTTTTAGTACTCGTTTTAAACGCCACATAAAGGCTATGGAATGTTTTAGTACTCGTTTTCAATTCCACATTAGGGCTATGGAATGTTTTAGTACTCGTTTTAAAGGCTATGGAATGTTTTAGAACTTGTTTTAAACGCCACATGGAGGCTATGGAATGTTTAAGCACTCGTTTTTAATGATACATAAAGGCTATGGAATATTTTAGTACTCGTTTTAAAGGCTATGGAATGTTTTAGTACTTGTTTTAAACGCCACATGGAGGCTATGGAATGTTTAAGCACTCGTTTTAAACGCCACATAAAGGCTATGGAATATTTTAGTATCCGTTTTAAATGCTATGGAATGTTTTAATACTTGTTTTAAATGCCACATAAAGGCTATGGAATGTTTTAGTACTTGTTTTAAACGCCACATGGAGGCTATGAAATGTTTTAGTACTCGTTTTAAACGCCACATAAAGGCTATGGAATGTTTTAGTACTCGTTTTAAACGCCATATATGTTTTAGTACTCGTTTTAAATGCCACTTAAAGGCTATGGAATGTTTTAGTACTCGTTTTAAACGCCATATATGTTTTAGTACTCGTTTTAAACGCCTTTAAAGGCTATGGAATGTTTTAGTACTCGTTTTAAACGCCATATATGTTTTAGTACTCGTTTTAAACGCCACTTAAAGGCTATGGAATGTTTTAGTACTCGTTTTAAACGCCATATATGTTTTAGTAATCGTTTTAAACGCCACTTAAAGGCTATGGAATGTTTTAGTAAAATTCAATGGAAAAGACGTAAACAAGGTATGGGTTAGCATGACCGGACGTAACAAAACAGCAATCGTTTCGGCAAAGAGCCTTTATCAACGAACATACAAGACACAAACAAAACGAAAATAAAAATGAAAAATGAAGGAACTTAGCTGCGGTGGAATCCGAAGTATCCAAAGAAAAAGTACTCGTTTTAAACGCTATGGAATGTTTTAGTACTTGTTTTAAACGCCACATGGAGGCTATGGAATGTTTAAGCACTCGTTTTAAACGCCACATAAAGGCTATAGAATATTTGAATACTCTTTTTAAAGGCTATGGAATGTTTTAGTACTCGTTTTAAAAGCAATATATGCTTTAGTACTCGTTTTAAACGCCACTTAAAGGCTATGGAATGTTTTAGTACTCGTTTTAAACGCCATATATGTTTTAGTACTCGTTTTAAACGCCACTTAAAGGCTATGGAATATTTTAGTACTCGTTTTAAACGCCACTTAAAGGCTATGGAATGTTTTAGTACTCGTTTTAAACGCCACTTAAAGGCTATGGAATGTTTTAGTACTCGTTTTAAACGCCACTTGGAGGCTATTAAATGTTTTAGTACTCGTTTTAAACGCCACATAAAGGCTATGGAATGTTTTAGTACTCGTTTTCAATGCCACATTAGGGCTATGGAATGTTTTAGTACTCGTTTTAAAGGCTATGGAATGTTTTAGTACTTGTTTTAAACGCCACATGGAGGCTATGGAATGTTTAAGCACTCGTTTTAAACGCCACATAAAGGCTATAGAATATTTTAGTACTCTTTTTAAAGGCTATGGAATGTTTTAGTACTTGTTTTAAACGCCACATGGAGGCTGTGGAATATTTTAGTACTCGTTTTAAAGGCTATGGAATGTTTTAGTACTCGTTTTAAACGCCACATGGAGGCTATGGAATGTTTTAGTACTCGTTTTAAACGCCACATAAGGCTATGGTATGTTTTAGTACTCGTTTTAAACGCTATGGAATGTTTTAGTACTTGTTTTAAACGCCACATGGAGGCTATGAAATGTTTTAGTCCTCGTTTTAAACGCCACATAAAGGCTATGGAATGTTTCAGTACTCGTTTTAAACGCTATGGAATGTTTTATTACTTGTTTTAAACGCCACATGGAGGCTATGAAATGTTTAAGTACTCGTTTTAAACGCCACATAAAGGCTATGGAATGTTTTAGTACTCGTTTTGAACGCTATGGAATGTTTTAGTACTTGTTTTAAACGCCATATGGAGGCTATGAAATGTTTTAGTACTCATTTTAAACGCCACATAAAGGCTATGTAATGTTTTAGTACTCGTTTTAAACGCTATGGAATGTTTTAGTACTTGTTTTAAACGCCACATGGAGGCTATGAAATGTTTTAGTACTCGTTTTAAACGCCACATAAAGGCTATGGAATGTTTTAGTACTCGTTTTAAACGCCATATATGTTTTAATACTCGTTTTAAACGCCACTTAAAGGCTATGGAATGTTTTAGTACTCGTTTTAAACGCCATATACGTTTTAGTACTCGTTTTAAACGCCACTTAAAGGCTATGGAATGTTTTAGTACTCATTTTAAACGTCATATATGTTTAAGTACTCGTTTTAAACGCCACTTAAAGGCTATGGAATGTTTTAGTACTCGTTTTAAAAGCATATATGTTTTAGTACTCATTTTAAACGCCACTTAAATGCTATGGAATGTTTTAGTTCTCGTTTTAAACGCCACTTGGAGGCTATGGAATGTTTTAGTACTCGTTTTCAATGGCACATAAGGGCTATGGAATGTTTTAGTACTCGTTTTAAACGCCACATAAAGGCTATGGAATGTTTTAGTACTCGTTTTCAATGCCACATTAGGGCTATGGAATGTTTTAGTACTTGTTTTAAACGCCACATGGAGGCTATGGAATGTTTAAGCACTCGTTTTAAACGCCACATAAAGGCTATGGAATATTTTAGTACTCGTTTTAAAGGCTATGGAATGTTTTAGTACTCGTTTTAAACGCCACATGGAGGCTTTGGAATGTTTTAGTACTCGTTTTAAACGCCACATAAAGGCTATGGTATGTTTTAGTACTCGTTTTAAACGGCACTTAAAGGCTATGGAATGTTTTAGTATTCGTTTTAAACGCCATATATGTTTTAGTACTCGTTTTAAACGCCACTTAAAGGCTATGGAATGTTTTAATACTCGTTTTAAAAGGCATATTTGTTTTAGTACTCGTTTTAAACGCCACTTAAAGGCTATGGAATGTTTTAGTACTCGTTTTAAAAGCCATATATGTTTTAGTACTCGTTTTAAACGCCACTTAAAGGCTATGGAATGTCTTAGTTCTTGTTTTAAACGCCACATGGAGGCTATGGAATGTTTAAGCACTCGTTTTAAACGCCACATAAAGGCTATGGAATATTTTAGTACTCGTTTTAAAGGCTATGGAATGTTTTATTACTTGTTTTAAACGCCAATTGGAGGCTATGGAATGTTTAAGCACTCGTTTTAAACGCCACATAAAGGCTATGGAATATTTTAGTACTCGTTTTAAATGCTATGGAATGTTTTAGTACTTGTTTTAAACGCCACTTAAAGGCTATGGAATGTTTTAGTACTCGTTTTAAACGCCATATATGTTTTGTTTTAGTACTCGTTTTAAACGCCACTTAAAGGCTATGGAATGTTTTAGTATTCGTTTTAAACGCGATATATATGTTTTAGTACTCGTTTTAAACGCCACCTAAAGGCTATGGAATGTTTTAATACTCGTTTTAAAAGCCATATTTGTTTTAGTACTCGTTTTAAACGCCACTTAAAGGCTATGGAATGTTTTAGTACTCGTTTTAAACGCCATATATGTTTTAGTACTCGTTTTAAACGCCACTTAAAGGCTATGTAATGTTTTAGTACTCGTTTGAAACGCCACTTTAAGGCTATGGAATGTTTTAGTACTCGTTTTAAATGCCACTTAAAGGCTATGGGATGTTTTAGTACTCGTTTTAAACGCCACATGGAGGCTATGGAATGTTTTAGTACTCGTTTTAAACGCCACTTTAAGGCTATGGAATGTTTTAGTACTCGTTTTTAACGCAACATAAAGGCTATGGAATGTAACCAAGCCGCCATCAATGCGTCTCATTTCACACAGTAACTAACAGCATACTTCCAAAAATATACTATTGTGCTGTAGTAACTTTTACTCCTGCTATAAATGCATCCGCTATACTTGTAAACTAAAACTAGAATAAAGTGAACATTTAAACAAAACGTACACAATGACGTCAATTCAGTAAGGTGATAGAGAACAGCAGTTAGGCGGTGGTCAATGTCCCTTCTTAGGTTCGTTGGTACCAAGTTGAGTATCTAGAACTTTTGCCGCCCGGGGCGGTCTCTTATATGCCTCCCTTTTACGGATGCCCATTATGACGTCACGCACGGGGGGGGGGGGTTCCACACATTTGACGTCATTCAAAACGCGCAACTTTAAAGAAATGTTACACACGATTAACGACACTTTATTAATTGACGTTTTACGTGGTTTCACGCGTGTTACGATATTAAAGGGCATCCTTAAACTAGAAGCATAATAAAGTGACAAGTACTGATTTTAAACATACTCATTTTCAATTAGAAAATACCGCTTGTACGCGGATAAGGGACGGGACTTTGTCACGTCACATTGATGTATGGGTCTAAGTTTTCGTTTCGTGACGCCGTGTGACGAAAAGGCAGGAGGGGGGGATTGCAAAAATCAGCCGAAATCACGTGTCGTCATTAATGGGCGGCCCCTTAAGTCAATCTTAGGATGGGTTTTTATCAATTAATAAACATGAATAAATAATTGTAATTGAAACGAAGTACATTGTGAAAGGTGGGGAACATTTTTACCCTATTTATGTAAGCAGTAATAATAGACCTATAAAAACATTTATAAAAATACAAGATAATTGTTTTGAAAGCCACAAGAAACTTATAAGATCGCGCCCCTCCCCCATAAGACAAAAGATATTCCAAATTTGCACCCAAAAACATTACCAATTGATATGCTTTGTTATATTTTTAAATATATCAATTCTTTTAATTAAATTGTATGTAAACAAATTTTTATTATTTATACATTACTTACTTACCTAATTTCATAGTAGAAGAATCGTGTATTATGTTATTAAACTTTAAATTATTTGTAATATCTTGTTCTATGGACAATATTGCAAGATTTTGTAGACTTAAATGACTTATTTAGAAGCAAATATTTTTTTAATTTCAACTTCAGTTTGGAGAAGCTCCTTTCACAACTAGATACACTGATAGCCATTTGTTGAAAAAGCTCTTAGCAAAATTATAATGTTGGGTAAAGAATTGTCCAATATTTACTGTTTTATAGATGAAAGGGGCATTTCCCCCCGTTTTTTAACACAATGCCTCTTCTCGTAGTGTAGGTACAGCCAGGGTTGATCCTGGAACTTTTGCGGTCACAGTGGGCCCCGGGCTTTCATAGGCACAACCTATCTTAATTTTCACTTATTATCCACATTAATACCTTATCCCTACACATACTGGGGCCCACGCAATCTTTTTGCATACTAAGCTGCATAGGGGCCCGCAATTGCTAAGACCGGCGCCGTGTACTGCCATAAAATCCTGGATCCTTTCTCTTAAAATCTCTTTATCAATGTAAATAAAGAAATTTATTTGATGTTTAAAATCTTCATTTAGTAGGCTAGATGGTATTATACACGTATTATTTCTTGCAAGGACTTGTTACTCATCACCGCGTTATTTGCTTTTCTTTTATAATTACATTTATTGATAAAAACATTTCTTGTTGTAATTTTTGCTCTAAAGATAGAACCACGTCTTCTGAATTTCCCCACTAATATTTCTCTCCTTTTAACTCGGTATTCAAAAGGTATCTCCAAGTCTCTGTAACAGCGTCTGTATTAGCACATATCTTTTTTCTATGAAATGGGTTTGCATAATTTGCATTATTTTAAAAAAAAGACGGGTTCCCATTAATTGAGATATCAACAGAAAAGAAAAAGATTGCATTGAACTGAGTAAAATTCCAGCTTCTAATCTCGTTTTACTAATTACTTCAGATGTCAGTTTTTCCAAGACATTTGAAATTTTTAAGTATGCCTTTTTCGGAATTATTTATATTATTGTGGTATTTATTAACGGATAAATTTATTCACGTTCATTTTTAATGAATAACCGTATTTTAATGAAAAAATACAAGCTATATGTGCTATTTTAATGAAAAAAATATTTTTTAAAATAAGTTGCCTTACAATAATTTTATGAAACCTGAAACAGTAATATAAATTACTACTTGCAAGTTAAACACAATATTTGAACCACCATGTCATGTAGGTGCTTGTTGGCGCATCATTCTGCTCAAGTCGAAATTCCACGCAAAAACTCTCATCGCGATATTAATACTACATATGTATTCGAACCAGTGGTGATGTGTAGTTGTTTTTTGTGCGGTTTTCTTCACAAATCGTTTCCCTTTTTTGAGCGATTTTAAATTTTTAACGGTTTTGCGTTAGTTATGAACAACCACTATGTAATAAAACAAATGTTGCACGAATCGTTTAATAAAACTCAAAATTTAGATTTTTTTTTCACTATCGTTTTCAGTGGTTTTCGGAAATGGCTTTAATTATCAAATGCCCACAAATAACGCCTTTTAAATGAGTGCCGCCCGGGGTGGACCGCCCCCTAGCTACGCCACTGTTGGTACCTGTACAACTTTAAAGTAAAAATAAGTCATGAGCTAAGTTGCAAATCATCCATTTTTCCCCCCAAAGCTACACAATTTGCTGCGCGGTTATTCTAAACCTCTGCGTGGCGTCGGCCAGAGAACATTGGCGGTGGTAGTAACTTTTAAATTGATAACTTTACATACTGACAAGTTTGTACTACTTATTAAAATCAGTTCCAGTGCTATGCCTACAGAAGAAACAGCATGAAATGGGTGCGTTTTTGTTAAATTTTTTCAGCAGGGGGGGTCAACACCTGAGGGTGGGGTGGTACCAGTTATTACATCATAAACCATTTAAAAAAATCAACCTATAACTTAAAAAAAATTAATCGGTCCAAATTAGTTTTTTTTTTTAAAGGAAAGGTCAAATATTTTTTTTTTGTTATTACAATAATTGTCTTTGAACAACTGAAATGCAATTTTAAGGGAGGACTGGTTGCCGAGGATTCTAGGAACATTTATCTTTGTTATATGTTATTGCAAAGCAAATTATGTATCTATAGCAATTATTTTCTAAAAAATATTTCGTTGCTTTGTGTTTATAAAAGCTTTCTGTAACTGTAACCTAATATTAGATTTTCTGAATATGGAAAAATTTAAAAAAATACAAGGTTTTTACGATAAGTTGACCCTCAGCTCCCCCCTCCTTAAAAAACATTTAGACAAGGCTTGTAACATGCCCACGATTGCAGTGGAGAAGGGAATGAGAAAAAAGGGGGGTGGTAGATTTTAAAAAAAACAACAACAAAGAAACATTGTCTCGTCTCAACTGGTAACTACTGTATATTCTCGATCTATAGCCCAATCGCTCTGAGTCATAAGCCGAGCCCACAACTGGTAACTACTGTATATTCTCGATCTATAGCCCAATCGCTCTGAGTCATAAGCCGAGCCCACTCTTTTGGACGAGAAGTAAGTGGAAAAGACGTACAGGCTAAGGGTTAGTCTGACAGAACGTAACAAAATAGCGAACGTTTCGGCAAAGAGCCTTCCTCGACGAACAAACAATACACAAATAAAACGAATTTATAAAATAAAAATAAAAACAGCTAAAAAGAATGTATAAAAGTAAAGAAGGGAAAGAGCAGTGCGAGCCTATTTAGGAAAGGAGAGAGTGGGGTGGGGGGTGGGCGAAACGACTAGGTGGTCAGCGTGAACACAACATTCATCCCATGTGGTGCAAGGGCCCCATACTCTTTGTGCAAGAGACAATGGCGGTGACTGCCAGGTCCTTGACACCCATATGGTCGCGTCTATTGAAGTGTCAGGAGACAGGACACTGTTTGTCTTGCGTCATCGCTCAAATAATTTCCTCGTCTCACCTATGTATTTCAAAGGACAGTGCTTTAACACAATGGTATAGACCTCATTGCGGCTAATCTGAAATATTCCCTTAGGGAAGGCTATTTGGTCAGTTTGTATAACAAAAGGACATGTCTTCACCGAATACTACAAACTGAATATGAAACCATGATTGTTATTTTGTACTATTTATCTTTGTCTTGGTGACCTTTTTAGGCAAGAGTTACCGAGTAACTGTTTTTTTTTTAAATTAAAAAAATACATTATTAAATAGTAATGAATTCGTTGAAATTTTATTTAAAGAATAGCTTTTATGTTAGTTGTGTGACGTCACATTTATTTAACCCCCTCCTCATTGTCACACATAGTCACAAATGCTTAGCCCCCCCCCCCTTCTCTAGGCGCATGACGTCATTTATGGACTGCCCATTACTTTTTAACCCAATTACAATCGACTTCAATATAGCATAAAGAAGATTTATCAACATATTGAATTGCTGATTTTCTGGAATAGACGCACTTATATGAATTATTAAGGCAGCTATTAAAGTTATAATCCTACAAAATATTGGCTGTTAAATCTACATTTTGATTTTTATCACAAAAGGCTTACCCGAATGTCATTGAAAGGTCATGATCTCCTCAACACAATCCCAGGCCCATACTTTGATTTGATCAGATTCCTGGATAATTAACTAATAAATCCCTGTAGAATTGAAATAAATGGGATCTTATTTTCTCAATAACTCTACTAGCTCAACATGCAGTATATAAATAGATTACTTACTATGTATTAATAGTTTGTCAAATATTGGGTTAAAACTTTAAAAAATTGTACCATTTAAAATAAGATGTAACTGAGTTCAGTGAAGAAAAAAAAGAGTAAAATTTTACAGAAAATCCATGCATCAATTTACACTTAAAAGACTTAAATATTTACCTGTAATTTTTATAAAGCCCAATCAATTACATGTCTAATCAAATAAAAGAAGTCAATACTCAATGTAAGCATGTATATTTTATTAAACTTTACAATAATCAGTCTATATACTATTTTTTAGTTGTTGATTGCATAACATTGTTAACAAATATATCATACATTTTCTTAGATTATATATATAATGCTCTTTTTACTTATCACTGAACAGTTATTTATTTGCTTGTTACTAATTATACTTAAATTCCATTTTGGTGGATGTAATGTTGGAGTTTTGCTTTGATTTTTGTAAGTTCTAGTCTTTCCTAAGAAACGTTCTACTCTCGTATATACATACAGTTGTCCTCATACTGACCTGTAGTAAATACATACAGTTGTCCTCATACTGACCTGTCGTATATACATACAGTTGTCCTCATACTGACCTGTCGTATATACATACAGTTGTTGTCATATTGACCTGTCGTATATACATACAGTTGTTGTCATATTGGCCTGTCGTATATACATCCAGTTGTTGTCATATTGGCCTGTCGTATATACATCCAGTTGTTGTCATATTGACCTGTCGTATATACATACAGTTGTTGTCATATTGACCTGTAGTATATACATACAGTTGTCCTCATACTGACCTGTCGTATATACATACAGTTGTCATATTGGCCTGTCGTATATACATCCAGTTGTTGTCATACTGGCCTGTCGTATATACATACAGTTGTTGTCATATTGACCTGTAGTATATACATACAGTTGTCCTCATACTGACCTGTCGTATATACATACAGTTGTCCTCATACTGGCCTGTCGTATATACATACAGTTGTTGTCATATTGACCTGTCGTATATACATACAGTTGTTGTCATATTGACCTGTCGTATATACATACAGTTGTTGTCATACTGGCCTGTCGTATATACATACAGTTGTCATATTGGCCTGTCGTATATACATACAGTTGTTGTCATATTGGCCTGTCGTATATACTTACAGTTGTCATATTGGCCTGTCGTGTATACATACAGTTGTTGTCATACTGGCCTGTCGTATATACATACAGTTGTCATATTGGCCTGTCGTATATACTTACAGTTGTCATATTGGCCTGTCGTATATACTTACAGTTGTCATATTGGCCTGTCGTGTATACATACATTTGTTGTCATACTGGCCTGTCGTATATACACACAGTTGCTGTCCTCATACTGGCCTGTCGTATATACATACAGTTTCTGTCCTCATACTTGCCTGTCGTATATACATATATTTGCTGTACTCTTACTGGTCTGTCGTATATACATACAGAGTCTGTCCTTATACTGGCCTGTCTTATATTTCAAGTTGTATCGCATTAAACGCCTCCCATCCGCTTAACGGTGACCTCTCTTATCCAGCCCTCTACATTACAGTCTTACACTCACTGGCGCCTCCGTCTTCCAGTTTCTTTGATTTAAGAATCAACCAGGAACACTGAATAGCTTAAGGCTTTGCTGGAGCCTGGCTGTGGATTTGTCACGTCCTCTTGTTGACTCATCCAATATAGCACAAGGTTTGGATTTCACAGGAAAACAGCTTCCATACTAAACACAAAGACCATTAGCCTCTCTATTATACCCCGAATACCATTAGCTGCTAGACCATTAGTATACATCCTAAACTGAAAGTCAACGATTCTTTCAATTATACTCTAAACACTCTCAGACACATGACACGGGAGAATGGGAGTCAAAGAACGGTTTTAGGTTAGCGAATGGCAGCATCTAATTGATTTTAATTTTTTTTAAATATATTTCTTTATTAATGATGAAATGTTATGATAATTTAATTATTTATATAAAATGGCAAAGCAGAAAAATCAATTACTGCGGTATGTATCACAGTTTGGACCGGATTTACACTTGATGGGGCGTTAGCTATTTGAATTATGGGGGATCTTTTGAAGTCCAGATATTCTATGTTAGTGCCAAATATGAACATAAAAAATATTCCAGGAGCCCCAAAGAAGGCATGGGCCCCAGGCTATAGCTTGTTTAGCAAATAGATAAACCCAGCACTGATCACATCGTAACCAATAAATAGACGAAAACTTGACGAAAACACATTTTATTTGGCTAAGTATTTGTACTCACTTATGGTACACAGACACATCTTGTTCACAATCATAAATGACAGCTTACAACCCTAAATGACATGTTTACAATCCAAAATGACATGCTTACAACCCTAAATGACATGCTTACAACACTAAATGAAAGCAAACAACTCTAAATGATAACTCACTTAATGAAGTATAGTGCGTCTTGGTACAGTGGCATCATTCAATTAAAATGTCCTTTACAAATACACTAATGACGTGAAAAATATTGTGGTGGGGTGAGGGATCAAATGATCTGATTGTTCCCAAGTCAAAGTGGGGGTGGGGGAGCTTGACTGGGGTTTATTGGGCACGTCACCCAATGTTTCAAACAGAGCTGTGTGCAAGGTATAGCGTACCGCCATACACTGATTCAAATTTCAACTTAAGAAATACGTGTGATGATATATATATATATATATATATATANTATATATTTCACCCAGAAAGAGCGAGTATGTGCAAATAAGCATGACGTATGACCCTCGTTGGGGTTGACCAGGGGGGATCATGTCCCGAGACCAACAAAGCTTCTTGCGTTCACTAGTGTTGTTCCTTCACAACATAACATTTAGTTCGAACTGTATTGATTATCATAACCGCCCTACACGCAGTAGGTACTGGGTTCAAGCCTCAGTGAAAACATTATCTTTTAATTATTAACAATGTTTATGCCCTTTTTTTCACCATCTTCTGCGAACATAGCTGATCATCGATAGGGTCGGCCAATCAAAGCTTATGTTTAGCAAGCTTGGTTGGTGCAACTTGAAGGCAGACAAATAACTGCAGTGCGCATACCTCGAGACCATCAATACCAACGCGATATACACCTCCCCTCCCCCGTTCATTCGCGTTGTTCTAATTTCTTCGTGCTGTAGTTTTTGTCCGTTTTTTCCATCCTTTTTTTTGCACTATCTATGAGCAATTCTGCGGCGTATGCTAACGCTAGGTAAAGGGTCGTTTCTAGCTCAAAGTAATCTAGTAGTCTTGGACGAAACGTAAATTCTAATGAAAATCTAAAGAAACATTTAAAAATAAATGTAAAAGTTAAAAAGACTTTAGCCATTTAACTTATCATTAAACCACTTATCTTTAATCAATGTAGCAAAAGAAAGTGACAAATACAAAAAGATGGAAGAATTACCAAGGGAAATGTACAGATACCACTAATGTTCTATTCATGTTTCACATATTCTATCTTTTCTGGGTGGTAACAATGTCAATGTTTACTTTGATCTGATCACCGCGATATCGCTGTTCGAATGAGTGCTCTCATCAACTAAGTAAATAGCCCTTGTGTTGAGATAGCTGCTAAAATATTGACCCAATGGACACTCGCTCGAAACTTTCCAATATTTGCAAATATCTTGGAAAGACAACCCAATGAAGAAAGAAATGATCAAGGTTTTATATCCCAACTGTTTGTCTCCGTGCCTATTTTATGTGACCCTACAGTGGTCATTTTATCTAGACCCCATGTGTCATTTTATATGACCATACAGTAGTCATTTTATCCAGCCCCATGTGTCATTTTATGTGACCCTACAGTAGTCATTTTATCCAGCCCCATGTGTCATTTTATGTGACCCTACAGTAGTCATTTTATCCAGATCCCATGTGTCATTTTATGTGACCCTACAGTAGTCATTTTATCCAGCCCCATGTGTCATTTTATGTGACCCTACAGCAGTCATTTTATCCAGATCCCATGTGTCATTTTATGTGACCCTACAGTAGTCATTTTATCCAGCTCCATGTGTCATTTTATGTGACCCTACAGTAGTCATTTTATCCAGATTCCATGTGTCATTTTATGTGACCCTACAGTAGTCATTTTATCTAGACCTCATGTGTCATTTTATGTGACCTTACAGCAGTCATTTATCCAGATCTCATGTGTCATTTTATGTGATCCTACAGTAGTCATTTTATCTAGACCTCATGTGTCATTTTATGTGACCCTACAGCAGTCATTTATCCAGATTCCATGTGTCATTTTATGTGACCCTACAGTAGTCATTTATCCAGATTCCATGTGTCATTTTATGTGACCCTACAGCAGTCATTTATCCAGATTCCATGTGTCATTTTATGTGATCCTACAGCAGTCATTTATCCAGATTCCATGTGTCATTTTATGTGACCCTACAGCAGTCATTTATCCAGATTCCATGTGTCATTTTATGTGACCCTACAGCAGTCATTTATCCAGATCTCATGTGTCATTTTATGTGACCCTACAGTAGTCATTTTATCCAGATCTCATGTGTCATTTTATGTGACCCTACAGTAGTCATTTTATCTAGATCTCATGGGCCCATTTCTTCAGTTTGAGAAAGTTTTTAGTTGTCTGTATATGTTAGTCAAAATGTTTGGTTTCATGTCACGTTCAGTCGAACGATTTATTATTAGTAACATTTGATGAGTGTTCGTTTCTCCGCTATTGACTTACATTTTTAAAGGAATTTGCCATCTAAGAAACTTAAAACGCTAATTATCATCCCCATTAGATTCTTTAATTTATGAAGGAAATTGGCCCAGTTTTGCTTTTTTGATACTTAGCTTCTTCTATTTATCTGGAAATAACTTGATTTGTTTTTCTAGTTTGATCTGTAATCGCTCTTTCTGATTAATTTCATTGTAAATGCAGTTAGAATAGGCTAATTTTAAGGCAGTGGTCCCAAAACTATTACCCACGGGCCAGATGCGGCCCCTAGAGCATATGAGCCATTGATCGCATTTTAAAAATTTGGATGAAATGAGTTGAATTGTTTCCCATTAACAAGTCATATGTGCTGAATATTCTACAGTGGTAATGTGAATTCTCTTTGTTCTTTTTCATAAGTACGCAATATTTTGCAACAGAGGCCCTAAACATCTAGTTGCATAAGGTTTCCACATCCTGTTACAAAATTGCACTATAAATTATTACAAAAGTGTACAATATCCTGCTACATAATTACATATACCCTGTTACTTTGTACACCATATATTATTACATAAGTACACCTTATCCCGTTTCATAAATACACCGTGTCATGTTACTTGAGAACACTGTGTCATGTTAACACCGTGTCATGTTAACACCGTGTCATGTTATTTGAGTACACTGTGTCCTGTTACTTGAGTACACTGTGTCATGTTACTTGAGTACACTGTGTCATGTTACTTGAGTACACTGTGTCATGTTACTTGAGTACACTGTGTCATGTTAACACCGTGTCATGTTACTTAGTACACTGTGTCCTGTTACTTGAGTACACCGTGTCATGTTACTTGAGTACACCATGTCATGTTACTTGAGTACACCGTGTCATGTTACTTGAGTACACTGTGTCATGTTACTTGAGTACACCGTGTCATGTTACTTGAGTACACTGTGTCATGTTACTTGAGTACACCGTGTCATGTTAACACCGTGTCATGTTAACACCGTGTCATGTTACTTGAGTACACCGTGTCATTTTACTTGAGTACACCGTGTCATGTTAACACCGTGTCATGTTAACACCGTGTCATGTTATTTGAGAACACTGTGTCATGTTAACACCGTGTCATGTTAACACCGTGTCATGTTATTTGAGTACACTGTGTCATGTTACTTGAGTACACTGTGTCATGTTAACACCGTGTCATGTTATTTGAGTACACTTTGTCCTGTTACTTGAGTACACTGTGTCATGTTACTTGAGTACACTGTGACATGTTACTTGAGTACACTGTGTCATGTTACTTGAGTACACCGTGTCATGTTACTTGAGTACACTGTGTCATGTTACTTGAGTACACCGTGTCATGTTACTTGAGTACACCGTGTCATGTTAACACCGTGTCATGTTAACACCGTGTCATGCCACTTGAGTACACCGTGTCATGTTACTTGAGTACATCGTGTCATGTTAACACCGTGTCATGCCACTTGAGTACACCGTGTCATATTACTTGAGTACACCATGTCATGTTACTTGTGTACACCGTCTCATGTTAACACCGTGTCATGCCACTTGAGTACACCATCTCCCATACCATGAGTTCACCGTGTCCTACAAGTTGAGTTCAAGCATTCCTTTGAATTGATTTCCAATAGCAGCGAGTAGTAAGCGACCGACGGGTGGTCAGTAACAACATCTTGGCCAATAATTCCCGGCATGCGAGTATCTATAAGTAATCGATACCGACTACATTAATAATTGCATTTACGTCAATAAGCATCGATTATCTCCAGCATATTAACGGCATCATTGCACCTATTCAAGTGATCAATAAAATACCTTGTTAACAACGATCATAAAAGTGTTAGAAAGAGCAGGTAAAGGGAATGATTTTATTCAAGATTAACATCTTTAAAAAAAAATAATAATAAAAAAAAAAAAAAAAAAATCAAACATCAGCAGTTAAACGAAGTTAATAGATTTTAAAGTATAGATTTTATTGATGAAGTTTTGGCTCAATATTGAATTTATAGAATGAATGACGCAGAGTTTAGAGCATACTTGAGCCAACACAAACAAACAATTGAATAAAACAACAATACAGGATGCATCTTATTTGGATCACACAAAATAAAAGACAGTTTTAGTCACAAACAAGAAACAGATCGTAAATGTTTTAATTTTTTTTTAACAATAGCAAACAGTAATAAAAAACGATTGTCTGTGAATAGAATCTGGTAATAGTGAGAAGTTGTTAATTAAACAATACATATATGCATTGGTGCTTCGGATGAGGAATGCCTATAGTCTCGAACAAGTTGGGTTAGATTTATGTGTGTTTGTGTGTGTGTGTGTGTGTGTGTTCTTTATGTTGGTTTTTGCGTTATTTTACCATTCACAAAACTTACGTGAGTTGTGGGAATTGATTTTGCGTTGTTGCCGTAATTTTCTCATATTAACTAACTAAAGTAATTAGCTAACAAAAGTTACTTAGGTGAATGTTAATGCATGGGTTAGAATCAGTGTGTCCGACAAAAATTGGAATGTGAATAAGTTTAAAAAAATATTATGAGTAATTCAATTTTAGTCTATTAGAATGATTTATTTTCCATAAAATTTCTCTATATACAACATTTCGAGTAAAGAAACGAGCATCGTTTAGTATTTGACGTTGCTGTGTGTCCCTTAGCGTTAACGTCAGCTTAACTATTAGTTGCTCTTTTTAGATCGTCCCCTTTTCCAAAATTAAAACATACGCTCAAACAATGACGTCAATTTTTTACGGCGAGAAACGCCCCACGCTCTGTTAATCTCGAAACCAAAATGATTATGATTTTACGTCGTCTGTATTTGCAATTTTAAAAATAGGCTTACTACGTCCCTTAGCGTTACAGAATGAGTGACCTGGGCTTTTAAATTATATAATTAAATTCCATTGAGAATAGAATCCCACTGGGAGGCCTTACAAATTTCATTAAAAGTTTACTTATCTATTACAGACGAATTAAAAGTTGACTTATCTATTACAGACGAATTAAAAGTTTACTGAACTATTTCAGAAGCTCCTTTTATACAGAAGATTAGTGCTGTTGATAAACTTATGAAATGAAAGAAAAAAATGTTTTCGAACAATTTACGTATTTCAATTATTACTATTATTATTACTATTATTATTGTTATTATTATTATTATTATTGCAAGACATTTGTCATCTTTTCCAATGTGACGAGCCACGCTTCACGCGTGAACGAGAGAAAACGACTGTTCCTGTACCGGAAAATCTTGTAATTTTTTTTTATTCGTTAGCCACCAAACGTGAAACAAATTCTCAGCAGAAATCTACAAAACAAGACAGGCTCCTCGGTGTAGCATTCCAAGGATACTTGCTCATTGATAGTGCAAAGAAAGAGGGGCGGGGGAGTAAGGAATTAAACTACACCACTAAGAAATCAAAACAACGTTAGTGAACGTCGGTGGGGGGAACGCATTGTTGGTCTCAAGACATTCGCACTTTAGTGAAGGTCAGCCATGTTCGCAAAAATAAAGGGGAAAAGAACAGGCTAAACACACATTTTTAAAAATTATATCTGGTTGTGGCTTCAACCTAGGGCCGCGTGTAAGGTGGATGTGATAATAACTACACTATGAATCACTCGTTATTCTGTGAACAACGCACCCGAACGCAAGAACCATTTTTTGGTCTCGAGACCACCTCTGCTTGCCTGATTGGTCGACCCCAGCGAAAGGCATTCTTCGTGCTTGTTTTTCACAACTGGCGTTGGGGAATTATATTTATAGATGAGCAGCGTTGCAACGAAAGTCGTTTACATATACATGTACTCTTCTTTTGTGTTTGGTAAATGAGATGTAGTCAAAGGATAAATGCTTGTACGTATGGTCTTGGTTCAAATTTTATGGCGTTTTTATAACTACAATCCTAAGGTTCTGTGAGGCGATAAGGACTTGTTTCATATAGCTTGCGTGGGGGGGGGGGGAGCTCATGTAGACTGAATTAATTGTGATAAAAGATGTTATAATCGTACATGTATTTGTGTATTGTATTAAACACCGAACACGAAATAATGTTAACATGACTGTGATACTTTCATTCAGCACAATTTTTAACTTAATTAAGATGGGTTGTATATTTTTTTAAAGTAATATAATATGATTGTTGATCACACTTGTCCTAAAAATGTAATACTGTATGATATTTTGAATTGAACGTTTCGACATCTGACGTTGAATTAATTTGAGTTCTTGTTGATTCTCCATTGATCTGTCATTAGACTTATTTTCCTACCAAATATTGATGGAACGCTGGGCTCATAGCGACCGTTTGAATGTCCGGCCACACTGAGCAAGTCTGTTCACTGTTCGATCAAACAAGGCATTCATAGCCAACATTAACACTTGACCTTAACACAACACTACGCAAGACGAGTAAATAACATACGATAGAGAACATGGAGGGTAACTCAGGACCCTGCCAATGATATTTCAAAGTCATGTGCTAGTGAATGTTTCCATAAATAGCATAATATTGATAAATATTAATTTGTTGGTGAACGTTTCATTAAATTTCACTGGCTTAATTATAGGAGCCTAACGGCTAATGTCTCGCTACATATCATGGTATTGATACCACTTATCAAATGAATATTTTAACAAATGGCTTTAAAAAAAAAATTAAAAAAATATTAGGCAGAAATATTTGTAAAGATTATATTTCTTGTAAAATATATCAGTTGAACCCCAGGCCACTAAACGGTATAATTTGTTACTGTCAAAACCACACATATGACAGCTGTGTAGGCCACGTTTGAAGATCCATAAATCAAGTGGATATGTCAGTGTAACTTGGATACAAATCAACATTGATTTACGTGTAACAAATAGAAGATATATTAAAGGGATTGATTTAGAGATGACCTTCACCTAATGGCAGTTTCTACATTCATTCTTACGAACATAATTGTCAGAACCTATACAAACTCAATATGACTACATGCACATTTGTTTATTGACCCTACATATCGATAAGCGTCACTTTTAGGCAATACCAAATAACTTCACATTTTTTGGAGCTGAATTCTACATCACCTTCCTACACATTTGTTTAGTGAGATTCTACACATCACTTAGCTACACATTTGTTCAGTGAGACTCTACACATTACTTAGCTACAGATTTCCTCAATGTGACTCTACTTATCAATTAGCTACACATTTGTGCAATGATACCCTACACATCACTTACCTACACATTTATTTAATGAGACTTTACACATCAATCAGCTACACATTTGTTGTGTGAGACTCTACACATCAAGTATATCCGGCATCCTTCCGTCTCGCGAGACGATGGTGCATCACCGTTGGGTTGGGTTGCATTTCCTCGAGTGACTGTGCAGTCCTATCCTTGAGTGACAGTCTTTGCCACAGTTTTTACACACGAGTTCTGTGCTTCCAAATGTTTTGGCCTTTCTCCTAGCTCTTCTGTCTGCAGCCTCCTCCATTCTTCGCTCCTCGGCTACTATCACGCCCTCTTTGACAACTGTGCGCCACGTAGATCGGTCTTCTGCCTTACACTCCCAGTCACTTGTATGTATTTTGGCTGCTTTCATGTCCCTTTGACAGACATCTTTAAATCGCAAGCGTGGGCGACCTGTTTTCCTCTTTCCTGAAGCAAGTTCACCATATAGGAGGTCCTTCGGGATGCGGCCGGGGCTCATTCTTTTGACATGTCCTAGCCACCTCAGGCGTCTTTCACTAAGAATTGAGAACATGCTTTGGGTACTGGCACGCGTTAGTACCTCACTATTAGGTACTTTTTCTTGCCATTTAATACCAAGGATGCGGCGCAAGCATCTCAAATGGAAGCTGTTAAGCTTACGCTCTTGTGATGTATAAGTGGTCCATGTCTCGCTCCCATATAGTAGTGTACTGATGACACAGGCTCGATAGACGCACAGTTTGGTTTTCTCCGTTAGCTTGGTGTTTTGCCAGACCCGCTTATTTAGTTTAGCCATTGTTGCGGCTGCCTTGCCAATTCTGCTGTTTATTTCTTCTTCAATGGACAGTGTATTGGAGACCTTGGATCCCAAGTAGGTGAAGCTGTCCACAACCTCCAAGTTTTCATTATCGATATTTATGGTAGGAGGAGGTCGAGTGTCTTGGGCCATGATGTTTGTCTTTTTCAAGCTGATTTGCAGACCAAATTCTTTGCAGGCATTGGAGAAGCTTGACACGAGTTGTTGCAAACCAGATTCTGTATGTGCTGTTAGTGCCGCATCATCCGCAAATAGTAGCTCTCGAATTAGGACATCCGTCGTTTTGGTCTTGGCTCGGAGGCGGGCAGTGTTGAAAAGTCCTCCATCAGCTCTGGTATGTAACCAGATTCCCTCACTGCTATCCTTGAATGCGTATCGAAGAAGTACAGAGAAGAATATTGCGAAGAGTGTTGGTGCGAGTACACAACCTTGTTTAACTCCGCTGCTGACAGGGAAGGCCTCTGACTTAGCTCCATCGAACTGTACTGTGCCAAGCATATTTTCATGGAACTGTCTGATGATGGCAAGTAGGTGAGGGGGACATCCAATTTTTGCCAGTATTTGGAATAGCCCGTTGCGACTGACTAAGTCGAAGGCTTTTGTAAGGTCCACAAATGCAATGTATAGTGGCATCTGCTGCTCTCTGCATTTTTCCTGGAGCTGTCGTATGGAGAACACCATGTCTATGGTAGACCGACCGGACCGGAAACCACACTGAGATTCTGGATAGACGCGGGATGCTAGGCTTTGTAAACGTTTTAGTATAACGCGGGCAAAGGTCTTTCCTACAATACTAAGGAGTGAAATGCCGCGATAATTATTGCAATCACTCCTATCACCTTTGTTTTTATATAGTGTCACTATATTTGCATCCTTTAGGTCTTGGGGGATGTAGCCCTGTTCCCAGCAGAGGGACAGAATCTCGTGCAATGGTTGGAGTAAAGCTGTCTTGCCACTCTTTAGAACCTCTGGTGGTATTCCATCATTCCCAGGCGCTTTTCCACAAGCTAGACTGTCAATTGCTTTGCTCAGCTCTTCCTGTGTGGGCACGACATCAAGTTCTTCCATGAGTGGCATATCTGGGATGTCATCTAGAGCGGTGCTGGAGACTGTGGTAACTGTTGAATACAATTCCAGATAATGCTCAACCCACCGTTTTAGCTGTGCTGCCTGGTCTTGAATAATTTCTCCATTTTTGGACTTTAGGGGAGCAGCTTTTGACGTCAAGGGGCCCGTTGCCTTTTTGATGTTTTCGTACATGACTTTTGCATTGCCCATGTCTGCAGCTGATTGTATACTGGAACAGAGCTTAAGCCAGTAGGTATTGACACATTTACGTGCAACCTTTTGGGCAAGTGACTTAGCTGTTTTTAAAGCATGCAAATTGTCAGGTGTAGGCTTTTCCTTGTAAGCCATAAGAGCTTTCCTTTTTGCTTCAGTGACGGGTTTCATCTCGTCCCAATGTTCATCAAACCAGTCCGTGTTTTTGTGAGATTTTTTGCCAAAGGCTTGTATTGCGGATGTATAGATTGTGTCTCTCAGTTGCGTCCATTTGGAGTCAATGGTGACGCATGGGGACATCTTTGAGAGACTTTCCTTCACCTTGTCTTTGAACAGCTGCGCTATCGCAGGGTCTTTCATGCAGGAGGTATTGATGCGTGGACTTCCCTTTTTCTTTGTGTGGTACGAGTTTTTCCTCATTATTCGTACTTTGCTGGCGACAAGGGAATGATCCGTGTCACAGTCGGCACTGTGATAGCTGCGAGTGAGTAGGACGCTAGCTAGTTGTGCACGCCTGGTGATAATGAGGTCCAGCTGGTGCCATTGGTGGGATCGAGGGTGTCTCCAAGATACTTGATGTATATCCTTGCACTTGAAGAAAGTGTTGGTCACACACAAGCCTCGTGAGCAGCACAATTCCAGAAGCCTTTGTCCATTTTCATTTAACTTTCCTCTTCCAAATAGTCCAAGGCAGGTGGGCCAGGCTTCGTGGTCGCTCCCCACTCTAGCATTGAAATCTCCTAGGNTGGCCTCTTTGAGTGAACCGTTGTCTGGGAGCCTGGTCTCCTGAAGGCATGCTATGTCAATCTTTAGCCTTTTAAGTTCTCTATCGATTATTCCTGTCTTCCGTGTGTCGTTTATGGACTGCAGATCATCAGTGATGCCGGGACACATAGTCCTCACGTTCCAGCTAGCGATTCGAAGAGCTGGGGTCTTCTTTTTCTTTTTTGTATTTCTTGGTGCAGGGCTTAGTGGCCCACTTGTTGAGTGGTACTCTAATCTCCACGCACCCAGTGGAGAAGGCAGGCCATGACGGGATAGCACCTATTTGACTGGGGGCTGCCCAGTTTGAGGCGGGCGGTAGCTGTCCAGTGAGACATTGGTAGTCTCTCCCACCGTCGGAAGCAGCCCCTGGCGCCTAGCTCTACGTCAATTGAGCTTTGGCTTATAACCGGTAACTGCTGCTTCCCGTGTTTTGTCGACACCTTGCGGCGACGCTGGAGTGTCCTCTCCAGAGGTGATGCAAGCCTGGGCGGGTATTATGGAGAATTAGCTGCTGCCCATACAGCATATCCCCCCTCTCCACGTCAATGGTGTAACCAAGGGAACGACTTGCGTCGATGCAGCTTGGCTGCCATTGGCGTCGCAGGAGCTGCCGGTATGTACATAAGTCTTATGTATAGACCGCCTGTAGGTGCTCCAATTCCTGATTTTCTTTCAGGGTTTACTCCCTTAGCCTTTCCCGCAAGGCAGGTATAGCCGCAAGGCAGCGGAGGATTTGTATTCGGAGTTTCCTTCTCCTAGATGAACTACCAGCCAAGGTTTTAACGAGCATCATCTACCCGTAGGGGTGCCAGAACCGGGGTTTGAACCCGTGACCGATTTATATTTTTATTTTAGAATTGTTTTGTACCGCAGCGCACTAACACTTTGACCACCGCGCCCCCCTGGCCATGACATAAGGAATGCTAAAAGAACTATTTTGGGTGGTAGCAGGTAGCAACAGAATAATTTATCAAATTTATTACCATGATTATTTAGTGAGAGACTATTTTAGGTGATGACAAAAAAAGACTCAATTTTTTAGGGGGTAAAACTTAAAATTTTAATAGATGAAATACAGGGACCAAAATATTGCTTCAATCTTTTATCGTCAAATATGACATTGCCTCAAAGCAGCATTCATAAGTATATTTTTAAAAAAAATTACTTTGCACTTAAAAATGGCATGTCCCTATCAACAATAAATGAGTGAGGTAAAAATCTGAAACAATGAGAAGGGTCAATTTGATCTTGTGTATTCATAAACCTAATTGTGATTTGAAAGAAGAATTAAGGTGGATTCACTAAAAGTCTTTGGTAGGGCTTAGGCCACAAAGAGATACATTTCCATTATGTTTTAAGAAAATGCAAAGGAAAACATAAAAAACAAAACAAGTTAACATTAATAAGTCATCTTGTGTCAAGGTAAAAATTTATCATAAGCTCTGCTGAAACATGAGTAAGCGTAAAATGTCATTGTAAATGACAAGCTAACAAAATAGTCAGTGTGACTTTATTTATATACCTGCCCAATGTGAAATCTTGAAAAGCAACCTAACAAATTGTTTTCTTTTCTTCGGTTTAATCTAGATCACGAAACAACTCGTATGAGAATGACATATTTCTCTTTGAATGGCTCTTTTAATTTCTGATATTGCGTCAATGAATCTAGAATGTGGATGTCAATTATTGTCGAGAGACCCCATATTAAAAATCAATATTACCAGTAAGCGTGTCAATGATTACAAAAAGAAGACAATTAATAAGTTGATTAGTTATAATAGAGAGAAAAAAAACCTAAGAGGGAATAGGGCTTGTTGTTTCTAAGACAGGAAAACTTCATAACCAATCCAGTCGTAGCTATTTTTAGGAATTGAGGTCAAACTTTTCTCAAATATTCATAACAGCGTGTTTCGAAACATTGATCTCACTAAAAATGATCTTATAGGTGCAATTTTGTACAAAAAATTATTTCTTCACACTTAGTTTTTTCAGCTGAATAAGTAATAGTAATTATAATAATAATTATAATAACCCCTTTTCAGACCATGACGACCTATGGGGCAAATGAAGCACCAATTCAAAACAAATGTCAATACTTGCTAGTCAAAATTTGTCAAGGTTGTGTAAAATCAAATGGGGAATAAAATGACATTGTGGGCCTACGTGTGAAATCGAAGGGTTAAAATTTCTTAAACATTTAGGAAAGAGAAATTAGGGGCTCCAAAAGAATGACAAATATAATTTTAATGCCCTTTAGTATTTTAATATTGGCCAACAAGTTTTTATATTTCAAGTTTTGTGAATATCCATTTACACAGCATCCAAAGCTTAAACAACTTTTATTTTATAAGGTGAAAAAAAAATCTACAAGTGAGTTTAATTTAATTTTTTTTTTACCATTGCGGGAGGGTTCTTAACAACTTACCAAAGCCTGATGCTCCTAACTACAGATTTAATGATGAATCTGTTTTATACAGCTCACATAAGGAAAAAACTACATTTGGGCCTACAGACCCTTATGAGTGGGAATTTTAAAATTCTCCAACTTCCCGTGTAGGTAGAAGCAGGAAACTTAGGAAATTTATTGAGCACACTCTCACGACGATAATCGATATCAGCCCTAGTATAAACAAATTATTACTAGGTGCAAAGTTTGATTACCAGCCAGAGTTATTAAATATGTACATAAGTGAAAGTGTATCTGGTCATTAATAAAAATATAGTTATATTTGTTAGATGACCTCATATGTTTGTGTCAATAGCTCAAAGTAGCCCCCAAAGAACAAAACTGATAAGCTTAAGATAAATTGAATAAAAAATTTAAAACCTATAAAAAACCAAGTTTTTGTCAATAAATCCTTTATCTACGAGACATAACTATAAGGATGTTCATTTTAATACGCAGGGCAAAACAATTCGAAAATACAAAATTCTAGTATAAAACATGTTTATTATGTTTATTGCGCGACAGGAAAGGTTGTGGAACAGAATACACACCAAGACACTCTATCTCAAAAATTAATGTTATACATAGAGATAAATAAAATAATTTAAAAAACTCAATTACAGTACATTTGATTTTTCTGAAACTTTGATACCTAATTTTTATCAACGGCACGAGTCTGCCTGCAAAATTTCAGCTTGCCAGCTTACATTAATCCAAAGTTTTTTCGGTACGCATGCATGGCTCAGAAACCACAAGTTAATATAAAGGATTTTTAAAATATCTTGATAAAAACTTACAAGTAGCTACACATTTATTCAGTGAGACTCTACACATCAAGTAGCTACACATTTTTTCAGTGAGACTCTACACATCAATTAGCTACACATTTGTTCTGTGAGACTCTACACATCAAGTAGCTACACATTTTTTCAGTGAGACTCTACACATCAAGTAGCTACACATTTGTTGTGTGAGACGCTACACATCAAGTAGCTACACATTTGTTCAGTGAGACTCTACACATCAAGTAGCTACACATTTTTTGTGTGAGACGCTACACATCAAGTAGCTACACATTTGTTCAGTGAGACTCTACACATCAAGTAGCTACACATTTGTTGTGTGAGACTCTACACATCAAGTAGCTACACATTTTCTCAGTGAGACTCTACAATTCAATTATCAACTCATTTGTTCAATGAGAATCTACACATCATTAATAGTAATAATGATAATATTCATTATTGCACATTTCGTTAACAGCATTCGACACATCCATTTGCTGAACACTTGTGTAACGAGCCATTCTTTCACTCTTTAATTATTGTTAATATTCCTAGTTGTGTATTTCCTCTTCCCATCCCATTATGTCTCTCCATTTTTATCTGCGAGATTTTCATTTTATTTTCCAATTTTTGGTCATCTCTGGTTGCCAGATAATTTGCCAAGTAGCGTGCAGGCAACTAATGGCCTCCAGCCATTGGCTCGGCTCTGAAGGAACAAGTAACTAAGGAAATTGCTAATGGTTTTATTTTTTGTTATCATGTAATGGTTTGCGTTTGTAAATGAGGTCAGCTGGATTGTTTTGTTTGTAAATCATGCAATAGATTGCTATTTAATAATTGTATGATTTGTGTTCTGCAAATATGGAAAAAGGTTTTGTATACCAGACCATGTTTGTAAGTAAAGATATATTTTATTTTGTTCTATTCTGAAAAAGTATTGTTGTTTGCAAATAAGGTCAAGGTTTTATCACTGTCAGTTGCTTTTTGTGAAATCAGCAAGTGTTGATAGATTAGTCGTCTCACTAGGTTTTATTTGATCTCTTTTTGTTAGTTTTGTTGTTGTTGTTAGCCTCTCCGAGTTCACCTCACAACACAAGGACCGTACACACAAATAATATAACCACAACAAACACGATACTTACATCTCCCTTCTAAACAAACTAAATTATTGAAATCTACTGTCACAAATGAAAGAATACAGGTAAAACATCAAATATATCAATATACACACATATTCTAATCTCACTTCAAGTCTCTGTGAAACAGTACAACTTTATGTGTCTATATCTGAGAATAATACAGTACACTTCACTTCAAGTCACTGTAAAACAGTACCAATTTATGTGTCTATATCTGAGAATTGAACAGTCGGCTTAACCTGCCCCCCGTATCACTTGGTAATGAAACATTTGTTCCGGTGTCACGAAATAAAGTATCCCCCTAAATAAAATACCCCCCTAAATAAAGTATCCCCCTAAGTTAATATCCCCCTAAATAAAATATCCCCCTTATGAAACGATCCCCATAAGTAAAGTATCCCCCTAAATAAATTATTCACCTAAATAAAATATCCCACTAAATAAAGTGTCCCCCTAAGTAAAGTATCCCTCGGAAAGTTTATTTCCAATAAAGTCTCTTATACTTTCAGATGCTCCTTCTTTACAGAAGATTATCGCCGTGGTTGAAATAAAAAAAATAGAACAAAGCAGAAATGGTCAAAAATAGCGTGACGTACTTTATGGACGGCCCCGTAGTTAATTAATTCATTGGTCACATGAATTTTATAATAAGTTCTTTTAAAAATATACACTCTTAATCTGTCTCTGACCTAGTAATCGTAAATATACTACATTTAAACTTTTCAAAAATATCAAGAAACTCTTCTTTAAATGACATTAAAATGAGTTGTTCTTACATGAACACGTTCCCCCAATAATGTTTAATTGTTTGGTGGGACCACGTAGCCAAATGGTATGCCATTATAATGATATTCCGAAAAGATTCCATAACGCGATGCCATCTCATCAGAACCACAATACACGGTGCTTTCATCCTATTCTCCGATGTGACCCAATTTCATGACCGTCTCGGTGGATTCCATTCCCGTGTCTAGGGCTGTCCTACTCTGGTGGTAACTTACAAAGGTTATAGAAGGGAAGGTAATAGGGAACCTCATACCATAGATATAGATATTGTTGGAAACTTAAGAGTAGATTATCTATAATAATAATAATAATAAGCTGTGTAAAGATGAAACAGCACACGGTATAGTGTTTAAATTTTCATTATCAATTTGATACATAATAGTTCATTGTAGGAAGTTCATAATAGCTCATTTAGTTTAGTAAATTGTAAACTCAGTTCAACGCTCAGCCGCTCCAATCATTTTTCCACATAGTTAAGACTTGGTTGTGGCACATTTGTCAAGATCCAATAATCTGGGTAAAACTAATGATATGATTAACATTTTATTAGTTGAGTGGATTTTACCAGCTTTATACCTTGTGATATTTTATGTGGGTCGATCAGTTTTATCTACTAAAATCAATCTAGATCCACACATTCAATATCCAATGTTCAAAATAATATTATAATATTGATATAACTTATAAGAATAAAACAACATCAACGTAAGCAGTGGCGTAGCTAGGAATTTGTAGGGGGTTGGGGGCCCGGGGGGTTAACCTCTTTTGGGGCCCCACATACATGGTGGTAAAGTAATATATAATACAAAAGAAATATCGGACACTAATTTGGGGCCCCCTTAAGTGTGGGCCCGGGGGACTTTCGAGTTTTACAACCCCCTTTTCCCTCTTGTAGCAACGCCACTGAACGTGAATATAGTACATTATGTCAAGTGCTGCCTCACACCTCTCTCCCATATATTTGTATCTACATTACGTCGTGTTCTGCCTCACACCTCTCTCCCATATAATTGTATCTACATTACGTCATGTTCTGCCTCACACCTCTCTCCCATATATTTGTATCTACATTACGTCGTGTTCTGCCTCACACATCTGTCCTATATTTGTTTCTAGATCATGATGTATTAGTAATTAGAAAACCAAGTATTTTCAAGGTCAATCAATACGCGTAGAAAAAAACATGGAACAGTTTACTTTTTTACCTTATTATATATAATGTATTAGACAAACAGCGAGACGGGCAACCAGATGGGCAGACAGATAGATATATGGATAGACGAATGGATAGCTGGATGGGTGGGTAGATAGATGGATAGACGAATGGATGTCTGGATGGGTGGGTAGATAGATGGATAGACGAATGGATAGCTGGATGGGTGGGTAGATAGATGGATAGACGAATGGATGTCTGGATGGGTGGGTAGATAGATGGATAGACGAATGGATGTCTGGATGGGTGGGTAGATAGATGGATAGACGAATGGATGAATGGATATATGGATGGGTGGGAGTGGGAGGGGGATAAATGGATGGATCTTGAGGTAGGGAGATATTGTTAATAATATTTACAGGTGTATAGAACGTAGAATGTGAGACGCTATTTCGATTAAACTGATTTTACATTATCCAAAACCTAATAGTAATAGCCAGACTACAGATAAGGAAGAAAATTAGTAGGAACAAGAAGAAATGTTGTTGCTCCCATTTAACACCTTAAATCGACCTTTACCCATTATGCCCTGCTTTACCCCGTATGCCCAGTTTTACCCCGTATGCCCAGTTTTACTCCTTATATCCAGCCTAACCCACATATCCATTTCCCTCCTCTATATCCAGTCCAGCGTCCTCTATCCAGTCACACATGAATGGGGACATCGACCCTGCTATGACGAAAATCAATACTCTGATCACGGCTAGTTAAAAAAGCGTAACTCAACACACAAGACAAACAGAAGATGCGACATAAAACGGGCATCATCCCATAACCGCCAAGCCTTAACTGGAATAATGGCATAGCTACGTGACGTGACGGCCAACACGCTACGGCAATGTGTGTGTGCTTCGGCAATGTGTGTGTGCTTCGGCAATGTTTGTGTGCTTCGGCAATGTGTGTGTGCTTCGGCAATGTGTGTGTGCTTCGGCTTTCTTCACTTGCTGTCTACTGTCTTACAACTTAAAAGAGAGGTCCATTGTACCTACACCAATGTGCAACGAACAGTGGGCTCCGCTGTACATAAACAAGCATGTGAGTGAACACAGTTGATTGTTCCAATATAACGTAGATGTGCACTGACATTCATACCAAGGATACACTGGCTTCTGTACAGATGGTTTTATAACAAAATACACTAGGATTTGTACACATGTTTTTTCTATACACTTGTGCAGATGTTTTTTCAAACTTGGATATACGTGGATTTCTGTACACGGAAACTTGTATATAAACACTAGTTTGTACAACAGGACAACTGGTCTGCTAACAGTTGGATGTAAACACTCGTGTGTACAAGAGGACCACTGGTCTGCTAACAGTTGGATGTAAACACTCGTGTGTACAAGAGGACCACTGGTCTGCTAACAGTTGGATGTAGACACTCGTGTGTACAAGAGGACCACTGGTCTTACAGGGAGGTGACTGCTATCAGTTGGATGTAAACACTAGTTTGTACAAGAGGACCACTGGTCTGCTATCATTTGGATGTAGACATTAGTTTGTACAAGAGGACCACTGGTCTTACAGGGAGGTGACTGCTATCAGTTGGATGTAAACACTCGTGTGTACAAGAGGACCACTGGTCTTACAGGGAGGTGTCTGCTAAACACAGTTGGCAGTTGGCTTTAGACAGAGGTATGTGTAAACACGAGTCCACAATTTTAGTAAATAATGTATGTTGAGAGTTTTAGTTTAGATAGCATGTAAAATGTCGCGAGCATTTATGGGGTTTTAATAAAGTATAAAGATGTTAGGGAGTATGACAGGTAGTAGAAAGGTCCCAGTGATTTGGTATCGTGTATTCAAAGATGATAGTGATACAATGGATGATGAAAGGGGTTTACATGGAAATGAAATTGGTGTACATGGAAATGAAAGTGGTGTACATGGGAATGGAAGGGGTGTACATGGGAATGGAAGATGTGTACGTGGGAATGAAAGGGGTGTACATGGGAATGAAAGGGGTGTACATTGAAATGAAATTGGTGTACATGGAAATGAAAGGGGTGTACATGGGAATGGAAGGGGTGTACATGGGAATGGAAGATGTGTACATGGGAATGAAAGGGGTGTACATGGAAATGAAAGGGGTGTACATGGAAATGAAAGGGGTGTACATGGAAATGAAAGGGGTGTGCATGGGAATAAAATTGATGTATATGGGAGTGGAAGGGGTGTATGTGGGAATGAAATTGGTGTACATGGGAATGAACATGGAAATGAAATTGGTGTACATGGAAGTGAAATTGGTGTTCATGGGAATGAAAGGGGTGTACATGAGAATGAAAGTGATTTTAATATAAATAAAACTAGTTAACATGGTAATGAAAGTAGTTTACATGGTAATGAAAGTGGTAAACATGGGAATGAAAGTGGGTTGAATTTGAACCGACGTGAATTAAATAAGGATGGAAGTGGAGTAATTAAGGATTGATTAGTAGCAGACGAGATGGGAATTGAAATAAAAGAGAAAGTAGATAAAGAGGAATAAGAGTTGCGTAGCAGTTTTTAAAAAATACATCATGGTGCAGTGCAGACCTGATTATTACGGCTAATTTTTTCTAGGACCTTTTCTACCCTCGATTAAACATTATTTGAGCTACCCTAGCAATTTTCAATGATTTTACGTCGCCAAAGCTTAATTTTCCATTCATTAAACAAATTGCAAAAAAAAAAAATAACTATTTATTAATAAGTGATTTAAATAATGTTCAAAGGTAAAGAAATCGATTTTTCTAACGTGCCTTAATTTTTTTTTAATGATTAAATTTTAAATTGCATGCAACACGCAAAGCAATTGGGATTGGTTGTTTTTTTAAGGCGAAAATAATTACGATCCTAGTTACACAATCCATTTTGCATTTGTTTAAAAAGAAATAATGGAAAGAGCTGTAGTCGTAATCGCGTGCGTTGATTGAAAGATTGGTGCCACAATACCATGAAGAGTTAAATAAAGGACAAAGTTTAATTTTTTTTCACTTTGCAAAATACACCAGAGCCTCGCTCGAGCGTATATATAGGCGACGCATGCCCGTAAGGCTTACGGTCAGGTATATGGTCAGGGAAAGTGTGTAATAACTACATGTTAGGAATGTCAACAAGACTTCTACTTTCCCCTTAAAACATGTTGAAATTTTCATGATTATTAAATAACAGGGGTTGTCTTAAGTCGTTCCACATAAAAGAGACTTTTTATTAGCTTCAAACCAGGGCGCACACAATGGTAGCTGAGCACAGCGGCGTAGCATGACTTTCAGCCGCCAGGGGCAGATTGGACGTTTGCCTCCACTCCTCACCCCTTCATGTATAATATATGTTTATTATAAAGAAAATGATTTTACTTCAATTTATGTTTCAATCATTTTATTAGAGAGTGTTAATTACGAGGACAAATTTTGTAACATTCTTAAATAAATCAAGCGGACCTGAAGTAATCAAATAATTTTATTGTCCCTGAGCTCAAGAAAGCATTTTTGATCAATACTATGTCAGAACTTTTCTCTAATTTTAAGCTCTCAACGTATATTTGCTCAAATCACAGCAGCAGCATTTACCGTTTCCATTTGTTCCTCTGTAACTAAGGACTAATTTTGGAGATCATTGAAGTTACGCGATAATTTTGTTAAAGGCCCCCCAAAAAGTTCAGAAAAAGATCCCTCTGCGACTAACAAAGTTCTTGCACGAATTCTCGTTTTTATCTTTTCCTCTGCTCCGATAGTTTTAAACAGCGGTCAAAATAACCTTCAAATATCTCCACGTTTTGTGAATGCATCAACTCGTGCACACCATCTGTACCCAGAATCCTGTTTAATGCCCTGTCTGCAGTGGCGTAGCTAGGGGAGGGGAGGGGGTCCAAATTTTAATTCCCCCAAAGGTGTGTCCGATTTTTAAAAAAATATTAAATATTACACAACCGCCATGTATGCAGCCCCCCCCCCCAAAGACACGAACTCCCCTGTGCCCCCGAATCCCTACAAATCCCAAGTTACGCCACTGCTTGTCTGTAGCAGCAGTTAGCACTTGTCCTGTTAGTTAAATGGACAAGAATGGGTAACAATATTATAGTGTAAACAAATACTTCAAAGTTCGTTTAAGTTGACGCAGCCAGCGTGTAAACAAATAAGGTTTAATGAAGTGTTTTATCATTAAGATTTATATTTTTGAGTCTTTGTAGAACGCCTGCCATGATTGCAGTATTATTAAACGTTTGAACCTTGCAGTCCTTTATATTCATCTCATCAGCTTTAAGCCTACTTTAAATTATTATAGCAATATAAAACTTTAAAAGCAGTCAACGATTTCTACTTTAATTTATTTCCATTCTTTAGACATGGCACCACTTGGCTTGATAGGACCGTGTGCGCAATATTGGGATTATTATCAAATATAAGAGAGTGGTATTTGGTTATTGTTTTTTAAAAACCTTGCAGGAGATTTTTTGAGGGCTTCATCATCTAAATTTGAAGTGGGATCATTTTAAACCGTAATAACATACGAGTTATTGAATGTTTTCAAAACCATTTTACATGGAGTTCTTGGGGGACCAGATCAAACTGGATCAAATTTTGCAAACAGATTCATCAGTTGGGAAACAACTTATAACAAAGCAAATAATTTCATAGAAAATAAAATAAATGAAATCATGAACAGTCTAAAAAAGAGAAAAGCTATTTTAAACATAACAGCAATTGAAAAAAAAAAGAAAAGAACAAAGTGGCAAGAAGTTTTGTAAGAATTAGAAATCTATAACATGTTTAAATTGCTGGCTATTCCTTTTATTTGCTGAGAGTTTGGTTATGTTGAGCTCTTGATTCAAGTATGGCCAATTTGAGATTTTGGTTCTGTCAGTTATTAAATCCTTAGATGAAGAATTGGATTCATTATTTTCGTTTATGTTATAAAATAAATGACATTAAAATAACTATGGTTAAGAAGAAAAAAGGCCATTTGACGCTAGTAAGATTTTCCATTAGCTGACACATGGTAAAATCATGATCGTGTAGGCCGACTCATCGCTATGTCAATGTAAACCTAACGCCTGACTTTGTATAAATTAATGATCAAATGATCCAATATCACTGCGCTAGTAGTTGAAAAAAAAGTATTTTACCCATACACGCGGTCTGATTTAATTCTACCGTTTAAACCCCTTTATTTTGTTGTCATTTTGATCGGTTGTTATTGGAATTTGATATCTGTTGTTGGAATTAGGTTGGTTATTTTTGGAATTTGATTGGTTGTTTTTGAAAATTGATATAGTACATTACTTTTTGTTATTACAAACAGATATCAGCACCCAAGTGTTTCTTCTCATATTACATTATCTTTTGATTTTTTTATTTCAGTAAATAGAATTGGAGAAATTCTCTTCAATATGAAATTTGCATTAGTTCTTCATTACTTTTATCCATTGATTTAAAATTTATTTTATGGAATAAAAAGTTAACATACTTTAATTTTAACATTAATTTATATTAAGAAGTACAAGAAATTGCGGACCTGATAAAGTGCCGCCGAGGGAATTTGCCCTCCCCCCCCCCCCCCCCCACCAATTGCCACCTCCAATAATTAACGTCACTGGGTGAAAAAGGTTGGCCGAATCAGCTTAATATTTAACACTACATGATTACAGACATAGTTGGTCTAAAAACAACATTTAGGACAGGGTCACTTGGCTTAGACAAAACTAAGGACATGGTCAGTTTAGTTGAGACAACACTAAGGACCGGTCACTTTAGTTGAGACAACATTTAGGACAGGGTCACTTTAGCTTAGACAAAACTAAGGACAGGTTCAGTTTAGTTGAGACAACACTAAGGACCGGTCACTTTAGTTGAGACAACATTTAGGACAGGGTCACTTTAGCTTAGACAAAACTAAGGACAGGGTCAGTTTAGTTGCGAAAACCCTTAGGACAGGTTCAGTTTAGTTAAGACAACACTTATTACAGGGTCAGTTTAGTTAAGACAAAACTTAGTAAAGTGTCATTTTTGTTGCGAAACCACTTAGGACGGGGTCAGTTTAGTTAAGACAACACTTACGATAGGGTTAGTTTAGTTGAGACTTCAATTGGGACAGGGTCAGTTTAGTTAAAACAACACTTACGATAGGGTTAGTTTAGTTGAGACTTCAATTGGGACAGGGTCAGTTTAGTGGAGACAAAACTTAGGACACATGGGCGTAGGCAAGGGGGCATGATGGGGCTTTTACCCCTCCCCCTACATTTTAGAAAAATGTCATAAAGTTGTTACAATAAAACTGAACTAAATTCCCTGCAAGTTTATTACATTGAAAACAGTGTACACATCAAACATAAAAATAATTATATCTGCAATTATAACTGATTACATTTCTGATTGTTCTAAAAAAATTTTTTTGTCACATTGTCAGAAAAAATACGCAAGATTTGATATTTATGTTTGAATCTAGTTTCACATAACAAATGAAGATTTAGATTTAGTTTTCTTCGCTTATTACTTTCTCGGAAAAAAACGTTTAATTTATTTTATTCTTCCTCTTGTAATTTGTACAGCTTTCACATTATTTAAATCGTTAACGACAAGATTTAGTTTATGTGAACTGTAATGTACACATGCTGCTATTGGGTATTATTTCGAATTATTGCTAGGACTCCTCCTTTTTTACCTGCAATTGTAGAACATCCGCCGTATCCTTTATCCACAAGCTTTGTCATATCTAATTAGAATTCCTAGTAGTTTTTAATGTTGGTATTGGCTAAACCTTCATCTGTTCTATTGACAAATGAAATATATTCCAGGAATTCTTCTTTAACCATCATTTTCCCATTTTGTTCCTTGACAAATCTAACACCAAGTGACATCTGCTCATAGCCTGAAATGTAATTTTTCTTGTCGGCTCGTATAGCAAATGCAACGGAATTATTTCCTTCACGAACAATGTCTTCACGCAATAGAGACCCACACATTTCGATTATAGTTTTTAGCGTAGTTGCCGAGATATAACTGCCACTGCAAGAACCAATTGACAAAAGATTACCCAGAACATCATCGCCAGAATCAACAGGAAACTCTAACAGATCATAAAAATTACCACAATTTGATTGTTTTCCACGAAGTACTAAATCATGCATGCCGTAAAATGGGATTGATGAAATGATTTGATCCAGTTTGTTGCGATGTTCATGAATTTGTCTTCTAAATGATGAGTCCAACTGCTCATCTATATAGAAACTGCTTTGGCTTTCAATAATGCAACAAAATTGCTTGCATCTTCGTGAGGGCCTTTGTGTCATTTGCTTTGCATGTGGCTGCGTGCATCTTCGTTGAAATCTGTTTATTTTGTGCATTGTTTGATGACAAATGCCAAATGAATTCCTCAAATTACTTTTTTGCGGAAACAACACGCAATATTTTTAAAATGCACATTTTAACATTTTCGAATATAAAAGCCACGATGAATAGTTTGATAACTATATTATATATCTAAAAACTAAAAACTCTGTTTACCTCACTGTCAGCTCTCATCTCATACTTTTTATCAGGGGTCCAACAATCACGAATCGGCTGCAATTTCAACTCATTTGAAAGGTCGTGGATCCAGACATGCCTTCCAATATCCAATTTAGGAAATAAATAAGGGTTGGGCCACACGTCAATCTTTGCTCGCAAACATTCATGCAAGCATGACCAAAACGCACTATTTTATTGGCGATTGCAGATTTAAAAGAAGTAAATATTTGTCACTTGACTTGACTTCACAGCTGATTTAAATTTTAATGGCTGACACTTTCTTCTAATCTAGTCTAATTATTGTGTATCAACTCTACTTATTCGTGGTAAAAACACGGATAATAATGGAATAATTACAATGAAAACAAATCCTTAGCATACCTAACGGTCTTTAAAATCTAATAATATATATGCGAAGTCTTCACTTTAAAGGACAAAATTTGAATCTGATCATAGATCTACTAGTTTGCTAGTCCTACAACTTCCTACTAGAAATACTCTCTGCTATTACTGATCACTGATAACAAGTTACCAAGACGCTGCAAAATGATAATGGTAACTTCTGTTATTATTACTATTTTTTAAATTATAGCTTAATTTGTAAGGAAAGCACACATATATTATAGTATGATATAATTATATAATTAATGGTAATCCTGCAGTTTTGACACGTATATAATTTCACAGCAAAGTTTAATATTCTCTTGAGAACTTACTAACTTACGTTTTTAATTTATCAAATGCATTAGTATATGTTGTAGTTTAGCTATTACAGCGCTAATTTGTAAGTCTTATTAATTTCTATGGCATTTTAAAAAATACATAAATTTAATAGTCGAAGGTTATGTTGTAATTAGTAATTTTAATACAACCAATTGTTTTTATTTTTATTTATTTATTTATTTTTTCTATCACCCTACTTGCCGGGTTGTCACAGTAAGATGCCGTCTGAAATTGTCTCCCTTAAAAGTAAAGAAAATAAGAATCAAACATCTAGTTACGGAATAAATCGTTACATTTTCTTTAAAATATTTATTAATCTTCGAGGAACGTTCAAAAAGATGAATAATACTTTTTAAAAAATATCTCCAGTCAGTAAATTCATTTTAAATGGAGAAGACGTAAACAAGGTAAGGGTTAGCCAGACAAAACAGCGAACGTTTCGGCGAAGAGCCCTTTTCAACGGACAGAACACAGCAGCCATGTTATATTATAAGCTATGAACTATAAATGTATTTATTTTTCTCCGATATGAGAAGCTAAAAATATTTATACTACGTTAATTAAACCAGTTGTTTCTTAATTCACTGTAGTCGTAAATACTCGCAAGGTACCGACTACTCAGAATTACTGCATACTTCAGTTCCATCTTAACAAAAACAGCCGTACCTCGTTGTCACCATTACACATGGCTGCTGTGTTCTGTCCCAAGCTAGACTACTCAGAATTACTGCATACTTCAGTTCCATCTTAACAAAAACAGCCGTACTTCGTTGTCACCATTAAACATGGCTGCTGTGTTCTGTCCCAAGCTAGACTACTCAGAATTACTGCATACTTCAGTTCCATCTTAACAAAAACAGCCGTACCTCGTTGTCACCATTAAACATGGCTGCTGTGTTCTGTCCAAAGCTAGACTACTCATAATTACTGCATACTTCAGTTCCATCTTAACAAAAACAGCCGTACCTCGTTGTCACCATTAAACATGGCTGCTGTGTTCTGTCACAAGCTAGACTACTCAGAATTACTGCATACTTCAGTTCCATCTTAACAAAAACAGCCGTACCTCGTTGTCACCATTAAACATGGCTGCTGTGTTCTGTCACAAGCTAGACATGTTATTAAATGTTTGGTAAAGTGGAAAGATTATATTTGTGTTTCTTTTTATATATATATATATTTTGTGTTTGCTAGTATTTGTTTGTTAAGTACGGTAGGCTGGTGTTCTGCGGTAGAAAACGTTGAATGTTTATTATTTATATTGTCCTCGGAAAATACAAATATTTGTGTCTAAAACTGGTATAGAATGTTTCTAAAAAACGAATTGAGGTAAAGAGGAGGCTGTGTTAAGTAACTGAGTGAAGGGATGTTGAGTAACCACAGGGGAGTCACTCCGATACAGACGTGGATAACTGTCTTTGGCTGTGTCCAATCAAATTCTCGTGTCATACAATCCCACGTGACTGACGGGTGGTGAGAGATAGAAATGACCGAATCGTGATCAGAATAGATCGTTAAACATTGGACATTAAACATATTTACAAGTAACATTTATTACATTAGGTGACATAATAAAATAAGATAGAAGTTAACATTTACTGGATTGGTTGACATAATGAGACATATAAGTTACATTTACTGGATTGGTTGACATAATGAGACATATAAGTTACATTTACTGGATTGGTTGACATAATCAGACATATAAGTTACATTTACTGGATTGGTTGACATAATCAGACATATAAGTAATAATTACTGTATTGGTTAATGAGTAATAAGATAGAAGTAACTATGACTGTATTGGTTGATGAGTAATAAGATAGAAGTAACAATTACTGTATTGGTTGATGAGTAATAAGATGGAAGTAACTATGACTGTATTGGTTAATGAGTAATAAGATAGAAGTAACTATGACTGTATTGGTTGATGAGTAATAAGATAGAAGTAACAATTTCTGTATTGGTTGATGAGTAATAAGATAGAAGTAACAATGACTGTATTGGTTGATGAGTAATAAGATAGAAGTAACTATCACTGTATTGGTTAATGAGTAATAAGATAGAAGTAACTATGACTGTATTGGTTGATTAGTAATAAGATAGAAGTAACAATTACTGTATTGGTTGATGAGTACTAAGATAGAAGTAACTATGACTGTATTGGTTGACTTAATTAGACATAGAAGTAACTATGACTGTATTGGTTGACTTAATTAGACATATAAGTAACTATCACTGTATTGGTTGACTTAATTAGACATAGAAGTAACTATTACTGTATTGGTTGACTTAATTAGACATAGAAGTAACTATGACTGTATTGGTTGACTTAATTAGACATAGAAGTAACTATGACTGTATTGGTTGACTTAATTAGACATAGAAGTAACAATGACTGTATTGGTTGATGAGTAATAAGATAGAAGTAACTATCACTGTATTGGTTGACTTAAATAGACATAGAAGTAACTATCACTGTATTGGTTGACTTAATTAGACATAGAAGTAACTATGACTGTATTGGTTGACTTAATTAGACATATAAGTAACTATCACTGTATTGGTTGATGAGTAATAAGATAGAAGTAACAATGACTGTATTGGTTGATGAGTAATAAGATAGAAGTAACTATCACTGTATTGGTTGACTTAATTAGACATAGAAGTAACTATCACTGTATTGGTTGACTTAATTAGACATAGAAGTAACTATGACTGTATTGGTTGACTTAATTAGACAAACCTGTTAAACAATCGACTCAATGCTCTGTTGTTTATAGGCCGCCATAATAAACTTTGACTTGACATAAAATCATCTTCTGACTAATATAACCGTCCCAATGATGAACGTTTCTGTCTGACAGTTAAATTATCCGATTAATATTTGTTATGGAATATCATGAACCCAAGAGGTTGTTTTTAGCTGCAACGAAACTATGAACACGCATTCATCTTCTTTATTGTTCGATGTATCTGTCTCCAATAAAAAATCAATAAATTCCCAGCAACAGTTATTAGAGCACTGAGGTTCTCAGCACTTTTCCTCCGATATTGAAACAAATGTCAACTTTATTATGGAGACTAATGTTAAAAAACATTCAATTTTCTTCACCGTGACCGGAATGCCATTCCATACCAGAGCTCACCATGAGATATTCTGTTGGGAAAGCGGTCGCCTGCCATTCTCACAAATTGTCCTGTCTAGCAAAGCTGGCATTGCATTAAATGGAGATTTGCCAAAGCGAGTGCATCTCTGTCGGGGATCATGTTCTGCCAGTTATACAAGGTTATGGCTCGAACATGGGCAGACTTTACCAAATTATTAACAAGTATTCTCATCATATCTCTATAATGTTGTCACTAGAATGCCACGTGAGGCCATCGCTAGTGAGACTATTCTTAATGACATGATCAATGACCGTACACAATGCCTCAGAGGACAAGCCCCGTGGACCAGACACACCTATAATGTTGTCACTAGAATGTCACGTGAGGCCATCGCCAGTGAGACTATTCTTAATGACATAATCAATGTCCGTACATAATGCCTCAGAGGAATAATGGTCAAACTTGTCGTTCCGGGGGCCAGTTTAGGCTTCGGACAAGCCCCGTGGACCGGACACACCTAAAGATTTAATTCACAATAAGAACATACGGGGACGTATGAACATGTTTCAGAAATTCGACGTTAAACCAGATTTCAACCCTTCGAATGTTTTCTCAATCACATATTTTCCAATGTGTCCCAGAAATAATGTTACAGTGGTCTAGTATTAACAGATTTAAAGGAACTCTTATTGCGTTTTGTGTCAGTAGTGACGCTTAAAACTGCATTGATTATATTTATGGGAAATATGAAATCTAACGTGGTTAACAAAACGAGTTTAATGGGATAGGAAACTAATAGTTGTTTAACATGTATAATTTTTTTTTACGTTTAAAAAAATTTATTTACTTATCTATTTATTTATTATCATTATTATGGTTTTTTTTTTTTTTTTTTTTTTTTTTT
>MUZC01000372.1:20042-36669 GCA_002072015.1 Radix auricularia | reverse complement strand
ATATTTTAAAAACGTTTTTATTTTTTCTGTTCTCATAGTTTTTACAGCTAACATGTTACAACAGTTGATATTGAAGTAATGCTCTGTTGCGACCCGTAGAAAACAAGGAGAAAAAATATTTCGTTCCTAGGCTTAGGGAGGTACAGTGACTTAAGAGAAGTAGTAATAATAAAAAAAATACTATGGTTTTACCGGGATGAAGCAACAGTTCATGTGACAAACATGCCAGTGATGATGTTATTGTTTTAGTAATAAACACTGTCATTTATATGGTCATTAAGAAATTTCTTGTAAGAATAGCTTAGACCATTTTCGGTTATTCTTAAAGTAATGATTTAAATAGAATTTTGATGTTACTCAATAGTTGAAAAATCTTGACAACCTCTATACATGGTACATTTTTAATGAAAAAGTTATAATGGAAAAGTATTGATCAATTTGTATTAGATTCTGTCCCCTGTTATTATTACTTGTTGGATTTATTTAGCCTGAAGAAACGGAGTCGGGCGGGGAGGGGCGATCATTGCCCTGTCCCACTCTTTGTAAGAACCCCCCCTGCCCCCTCCCGTGTGGCTGACGGCTCGTGAATGGCTGCCTGGGGGTCCACAATTTATTGACCATGATGGAAGAAAGACGAATCTGATGTTCTCAACAACTTACATTGAATTGTTTAGAAAATAAATCCTGAAATAAGTTTATAGTAAAGAAATGTTTGATAAGGTAAGGAGAGATAATGATAAATGAAAAGTTGAAGAAAGACATACTAGAGCGATTTCCCCGAGTTTAGTTTCTGTTACGTGTTTCCAAACGACAATGTAGCCTAATATATCCCATATACAGACTGAGGCTAAGAGACCTAGATCGTGATCTATGAACAAAAAAATATGTTCAGAGTTTAGCTTAGGTACTGTCTGTGTTTGCTTAAAATTGCGCTCACAAAAATTATTATTCATTGTTAGCTCTATTCCCACCCATGTCCTCTCTAAACTCTAAACGCTTGAAGCTTTACTATCTAGCATGTGACCCACTTGCTATTCCTCTCAATTCTACCAATTTAACCTAAATAAATTTTAGTATGAAAAACCTACTTTAATAGATTTATAGCTTGAACGTTTGATATCCACGCCGTCCAATTTCTCAAACACTATTTCAATTCTTTATTTCTCATTAATAATTACAGGATTTTAACTCATCTGAGAACGTGCATCCATCATGGATCATGATCTATATTAGGATCTAGATGGGTTTTAAACTTGAAAAAAAATACTCACATTAAAATCTAGTTAAGAAAAATATGGGAACTGTTTTCACTTTCTTTGCTATTCTAAATGCACTAAACAATGTTAGTAGTGAGTGGCCATTAGGCTAACACTGTCTCCACCACAACACTGACTGCCCTAACCCAACTGATCTCTTCTGACACCACTGGTCTCTACTGTCACCACTGGTCACTCTGACCTATCGCGTGACCTCTGACCACAACACGCGTGATCAGAGTTCAATAAAAACATCATCCCTGTGATCTCTTGTAACACATCCACCATGATCGTTCGGTAGTTCTACTAGGAATATCTGAAATGAATTGGCTGAACTCTTGTAATACATCCACAATGATCGTTCGGTAGTTCTACTAGGAATATCTGAAATGACTTGGCTGAACTCTTGTTCGGTACTTGTACCAGGACTATCTGAAATGACTTGGCTGAACTCTTGTAACACATCCACAATGATCGTTCGGTAGTTCTACCAGGAATATCTGAAATGACTTGGCTTAACTCTTGTAACACATCCACAATGATCGTTCGGTAGTTCTATCAGGAATGTCTGAAATGACTTGGCTGAACTCTTGTAACACATCCACAATGATCGTTCGGTAGTTCTATCAAGAATGTCTGAAATGACTTGGCTTAACTCTTGTATCAGATTTCTAGAGTCTCTTGTTGATTATAATTGAGTTCCTTATTAATGTCTATTTGCGTGTAGTCATCAACGTCAACTGTAGGAAGGGTCATATCCACCATTAAACTCTTTCGTCTTCTGTAATAACAGCTGCCACCGCTTCATGTCTTATATCGTCTTTACCCCTGTCCAGAAATCGACTTCTTCTCTTCAGGTGATACACTTTATGTTTACGTCCCCTTTTAATTTTGTTGTTGAACCTAGATAACTTCATCGTTACTTCAAATAGCAACGTGGAGAGATAACGGTTTTCATCTTTTTTCTTGTTCGTGGGTAACAACATTCCCGTAATGAGTTCTGGCTCCGTCGTGTTGATCGAGATTTCCTATGATGATGTCCGCGACGGGTTTCTCAAATAACGCGTCTAAGTACCTACCACTAAAATATAAGGTTTCAAGATCAACGTATGCTGTGTTTTATATCCTTATATCACCATCTATACGTTTGAGCGTGTAATTCTGTTTAGTTCTATAATACAGCCTATTATGGTACACCCTGTGTCCCTGAGTATGGTGGCTTTTTTCCTAAATATATGGTCTACTTCTATGTTTAGAAAACCCACTGATTTCTTTCGTATAACTTCAATTTTAGTGAAAAATTACATATGACACTCTATTGGTGAAGGAGAACTGCAACCGGGCTTTCCCTTGTCGTGTAGTTGTACCCATGTGTGATTAGTGTGGTCCAAGTGATTAGTGTGGTCCAAGTGATTAGCGTGGTCCAAGTGATTAGTGTGGTCCAAGTGATTAGTGTGGTCCAAGTGATTAGTGTGGTCCAAGTGATTAGTGTGGTCCAAATTAGTGTGGTCCAAGTGATTAGTGTGGTCCAAGTGATTAGTGTGGTCCAAGTGATTAGTGTGGTCCAAGTGATTAGTGTGGTCCAAATGTTGGGCTTGTCAACGGGTACCCATGTGTGATTAGTGTGATCCAAACGTTGGGCTTGTCAACGGGTACCCGGGAACCCGTGTACCCGTTGCCAAGCATTTACCTGTGCAGTAAAATTGCGCCCGGGTACCCGTGAAAATTTTACTGCAATGTCTTTACCAACGGTGGTCGAACTGCATCTCTTTTGTGTTCACATTTCCGCTCGCGAATAATTTATTCTAATAAAATTTTTCATTTGAAATTTATACTGTGAAATACGCCTTAAGATGAAAACGCTTGAAAAGAAGTAAGTGTTAAACAGAAATAAACATGGTCGAGACAAAATACTAAGTATTTTGATGCACTCCCCCCCCTGAAACCAGCTATCATTTGAAGAATTGGCCAAATTCAAAGTCGGTCAATTTGCATTTGTGTTTTTAATCAGAATATTTGTATAAAATATTTCTGCTTGAACCATATCTATAGAAATCATGATTGAGTTCACAAGTCTGAAAACCTTTTATATTGTATTCCTTTATTCCCTTAAAATAGTGTTGTTGTTTTTCATCCTACATGTAGACGACTTTAAGGTTTGGACTCTCAAAAAGGAAGGGACATAATTCAAGTGATGGAAACTGTTTCTGAAAAAATTCCAATGGCCAGCACTCAGGTCAAAATGACCTCGCCAACGTACAGCTCCGAGTTGTCATTGAGTGACAGCTTCATCTCGCTGTCCAACAGCTTTTCTCACCAGACAACAGGACTGCATGACCGAAGCTCAACCGTTGACAGCTTTAAAAGTGGTTGTTCTTCAGAATGGGAACATCGCAAAGAACAGGTAAACGACTGTTAAAACACAAAAGATTTAAAACAATATTTTTTCTTTGTCTTCACAAGTGTTTTCCTCCTTCTCATGTTATTATCCAATTTGCATGTTTTTAGGCACTACCGTGTTACCTTTAAAGATTCATTAGTTAAATTTCTAAAGGAATGAAAAGCGTGTGAAGGCTATTTTACAATCAATTCAATAAATACGTGTGAGTTTAATTATGTATACACATTTTTTTTTTAATTCAAGACATTTTCCTTGGTAAGACAACTTACAGCAGGGGGCAATAGAAGTATCCTCAAATGATAAACATGCGCCATTAATAGTAATTGTGAGATGAACGTATTTCGTCTTAAAGGGCGCTGAATACCGATGCTTCATGAATCACTGTCAATCTCCAATTATTTATAACTGTCGTCGTCAATACGACTTAGAATGCGAGCTGCACTTTGTCAATAACATCTATGTCATGATCCAAGAAATGTTTAGAGTTCTCACATAGTACGTGATAATGTTTACATAACTCAGTATGGAGCACCATTTCTTGCATAGTTCGTAATATTGGTTACATAACTCAGTACAGAGCATCATTTCTCACATAGTAGGTGATAATGCTTACATAACTCAGTTGGGAGCACAATTTCTCAAATAGTTGGTAATAATGGCTACATATTTTAGTAGGGAGCACTATATCTAACATAGTTGGTAATAATGATTACATAACTCAGTTGGGAGCACCATTTCTCACATAGTAGGTGATAATGCTTACATAACTCAGTTGGGAGCAGTATTTCTCACATAGTTGATTATAATGGCTACATAACTCAGTTGAGAGCACCATTTCTTACATAGTAGGTGCTAATGGTTACATAACTAAGTTGAGAGCACCATTTCTCACATAGTTGGTAATAATGGCTACATAACTCAGTTGAGAGCACCATTTCTCACATAGTTAGTAATAATGGCTACATAAATCAGTTGAGAGCACCATTTCTTACATAGTTGGTAATAATGGTTACATAAATCATTTGGGAGTACCACCATTGTGTTTGCTGGAAGGCCTATGTTGCTAAATTGACCTTTCTCTTGCACAAAGTCTACGGTTTTTGGTCCATTACATCGGGATAACTGTGTAACACGTTCCTATTACTTATTAATGTCGCTCTGAAATCAAGTGGCACTTGGTTAGCGGGGAGACTTGGAAACATCAAAATAAACAACGTTACCGTAGTCTGAAAGGGGATGTCACTATTTTGACGTCATTTCTAAAGTATTAATAGACATAATTTGCTATGCGAGGTAACTCCCGATTTTTAAATAGAGGAAATATAGACGTAAAATAATTTTTAAAATGTTTGTTTCTAGATTAACAGATCGTGCTTCTCGCCATAAAATATTGTGACGTGACGTCATTATATAAGCTTTTATTAATATGTAAAGTGAACAAAGTAAAAAAGAGCCATTGTTTACTTGATGTGATTAATAATATAATTTTTTTGTATTAAATGTCCGTTTTTTATGAGTGCATGTTAATATTATGTACGTAATTCTAAATTTAATTTTCTATAATAATGTATAATATACGTTATTCGCCTTATTAGAGTTACAATTTTTTTCTTTTTTTCTTTTTTTTTTAAATTTATTTTTATATTATTTTTTTTTTTTGGTTGCCAAGTTTCTATGCGTTTTGAGCTACAATGACATTTTTTATTACTGCAAATAAAGTTTGTCAACTTATGCTTACGTTTAGCGCTTGTTTTTCTTTTATATTCTACGAGGGTTTATATTTGTGTCTTTAAAATATAACATTTTTAAAGATTGGAGTCCACCCCCTCCCACAATAGTTTTTGTTTAATTGTCATTTACATGCATTGGCGCATCTAGGAATTTGTAGGGGCTTGGGCCCCGGGGGGGCTTAACCTCTTTGCGACCCACATACATGGCGGTAGCGTAATATGTAATGTAAAAAATTGTGGACACTTATTTCGGATTTTGTTCCCCTCCCCCTCCCACTGTTACATGTAATATTTTAATGCGTCTTAGACTATACTTGACAATAAACTTCCTTTATTAAAGAACTGTGAAAGTAGCTTACTTGAAAATGATGAAAACTTTTATTTGAATTCCTAATACGTGTTTATTACATTATAAATACGAATAGTTACTGGTACTTTAATATTTTCTTTTATCCTGTGATGATAAAAAAAAGCAACTAGGAAAAACAAAATACTAGATTTATTCCTAACAAACAGACCTGGATTAGTAGTAGACTGCACAATAATTCCTGGGCTGTCTGACCATGATATTGTCAGGGTAACCAACACAATAAAAACTAAAATAAATAAGATGCCTAGAAGAACAATATATCTTTGGAATAAATGCAACTTAATAAAATTACACCAATCAGCTTCTAATTTCCAACAAAATTTCCTAAGTAAATTCAGCATAGTTAGCCCTGTAGAAGAAATATGGAAGGAAATAAAAACAAATCTAAAAACCATAATGGATCAGAATGTTCCAACAAAAACAACTTCAAATAGAATTAATAAATGCTGGTTCAATTTTAAACTTAAAAAGTATTGCAAACTAAAGGAGAATTTATTTAAGAAATTTAAGGCTACCAATTTAGAAAGGATACACAAAAAATACTTAAAAATTAAACACCTCACACAGAAACTTAGCCGTAACCTCCAAAATAATTATATAAACAGTGTGATAACTAAAGATAACAATAAAAACTTATGGTCCTTTATCAAATCCAAAAAAATGGAGCCTTCAGGTATAGCCACACTAAAAGACTCAAATAATAAAACCTATAGTGATAATGAAAATAAAGCTAATATCCTTAACAAATATTTTGCATCATCATTTTCTGCCTCAGGCGACAAGGAAATTTCAATAAATTTAAATAAATTGGAAGAAATAGGTAACATAACTGTAGATGAGATAGGTATACATTCACTCCTAAAAAACTTAAAAATAAACAAAGCTACTGGCCCAGATGAATTACCTGCCAGGTTATTAAAAGAATTAAGCAATGAACTGTCCCCAATCCTTGTAGTTCTTTTTCAAGCCTCTCTAAACCAGGGTAAAGTGCCCGAGGATTGGAAATTAGCCTATGTAACGCCGCTCTTTAAGAAAGGTGATAAGTCAGACCCTGGTAATTACAGACCTGTATCACTTACTAGTATCACATGTAAATTACTGGAACACATAATATATAGCAGAATAGTTAACCACCTTGACAAATATAATGCCCTATGCCCACACCAACATGGCTTTAGAAAGAACAGATCATGTGAAACACAATTGATAGGCCTAATAGATGATCTATCAAAAGGCTTAGATAATAATGATCAAATAGATACAATATTACTAGACTTCTCAAAAGCATTCGACAAAGTTCACCACCTTAGTTTACTCAAAAAACTTAAATACTTTGGAATCTCAGGTCCCTTACATCACTGGATCCAAGATTTCCTATTGGGTAGGGAGCAAACTGTAATAATTAATGGTTCTAAATCTACACCAATAAAGGTTAACTCAGGAGTTCCACAAGGAACTGTCCTAGGTCCCTTACTATTTTTAATTTATATAAATGACTTACCCAACAATATCTCAACAGGAACTAAAGTTAGGTTATTTGCTGATGATTGTATAATCTATAGAACAATCAAGTCAGAACAAGATAGCAAAATTTTACAAAAAGACTTAGATGAATTAATAAAATGGGAAACTAACTGGAGTATGTCCTTCCACCCAGAAAAATGTCAACTGCTAAGAGTAACAAAGAAAAAGAAACAAATAAATTCAAAATATTTCATTCATGGAAAAGAACTAACCCAAACTAAAGATGCGAAATACTTAGGAGTCATAATAAATGAGAAACTATCTTGGAATCCCCATGTCAATGAAGTTATTAAAAAATCAAACAAAACCTTAGGCTTTATAAAAAGAAACTTTTACAAATGTAACAAAGATATAAAACTAAAATGCTATCTCACCCTGGTGAGACCTATACTAGAATATGCATCTTCAGTATGGGACCCATCCACCAAAGAAAATATTGATAAGTTAGAACAAATACAAAAAAGAGCTGCCAGATTCATTACTGGAGAATATTCAAAACTGACAAGAGTAACACCATTAGTTAAATCATTAAACCTTGAAACACTAGAGGATAGAAGAACCAAGAGTAAATTAGTAATTATACATAAGGCAATTAATTCTAATTTTGAAATACAACACAAAGATAACCTAATACAACCCTCAAATAGACATAAAGACAAAAACACCTTTCTTATTCCATATGCAAGAACAAACACATACAAGTTTTCTTTCTTTCCGTCCGGTATTCGGGCGTGGAATGGGTTGCCTGAAGAAACCAGGAAAGCCACCACTTTATCATCTTTTAAAACTCTAGTAAGAATACAGGACTAAACACAAACCATAGAAATACGTAGGACGCAATAATCTTCTGTACAGAAGGAGCGTCTGTAACATATAAGATAAGATATAAGATAAACATTACTTCAAATGTTTTTAATGCATAATAAATACTTCTTTGTTCTTCACATTTGAAGAACTCAAGATAAGAAACATATATGTGACATCTGATAGAATATAAGAAATAGAATGTTCTGAATAAGGTTTAATGGAAAAAAATATGTATCCGACCCAATTAACAATGCAAATCTATTTAGTTAATTTCAATGAAATCTGTAGAATTTTGAACATTACCACTTCATAGTCTCAAACCTATAAAAATGTGACGTAGCCATTACTTCCCTTTAGCTCTACATTGGTAAATAATTGCATTGTTTTGTTTATACGTTTTTGTAGACGCAATGGGCGCATAAACTGACAAATCATAATAGTAATAGATCTGTAAAAGGTGCTAACTTGACAGTAATGAAAGTTTTGTTGTGAATTCTCAAAACGTGTATATTTAATTATAAATACGATTGACTGTTAATATTTTAATATTTCCTTTCATCATGTGACAAACTTTGCTTATTACGTTTCATGCAAAATAAATAGTTCTTTGCTATTTACATGTGTAAATAGTTAAATTTTATTTTTTACGTATTTTAATAATGTTGTTGTTATAATGTATGGACAAATGGTCGAATAAACTGACAAGTCATAATCTTCAATGAAGCTCAAACGGCTTCAAATCACAGATGTACTTCGATATGGATCAAATTATAGTCACATATTTTATTTTTAATACACTGTGTTGTATTACAGGTACAGTCATAATTGGTACGCACTATTCAATGCTACAGTTAACAATATTCTTGAATACATCGAACATCAAAATATTTTGCTGTAATATTATTCTATGCTATGTGTAATTCACAATACATTTACAATTATCATGATTATGTCATTATTATTAATGCAAACTTATGTAGCGCGCAGCCTAAGCCCTGACGTTTTATCATTACATATATATTCGTATATATAATCAAAATATATAATTTGCTATGTATGTCTATTCGCAACGCTAGATTTTAGAAAACGCACTGATTAAAAGCTTTGAACAAATAATTACTGCGCCAAAAATAACTCTTTTGGAACGTCCGCATACAATTAGTCAATCAGGAAATGAGATTTAATTTTTCTCTCTTTGTCTCTACATTTTCCGAATATTAACTAGAATCTAGACCGTTTTCAGGCAAAAGGGACAGTTAAAAAACTGAAAATATTTATTATGAAAATTTTCTTCATTTTTGACGAGTAATAAACTAGTGGCATAGAGTCTACAGATTTCTGAATAACTTAAATAACGAGCCAATATTGCTACTACTACATAAATTCTATATAAACGCTAAAAGAAAAAATTTAAAAAATATTCAACGTCTCTATCAACGAGCACATTTGAAATATGTATTGCCTCTACGGGGTTCAATAATTGATTACTATACTTTTTGTTGTGGAAAAATCTTTATTGCTAAAGGTAGAATGTTCAAAAGAAAATATTGAACGCCTCATGACGTGGGATTGTGGAAGCCTATGATGCATGTATCGGGGATAATTAGTAGAGTCAATACGGGTCACGTGCACACTGTATGTGGGAGGGGAGGGGAGGGGGGAAGCTAATGGAAAATTATAATTTGACACCCGACTTCACCACCATAAGAAAAGATTGCCACATCACAGAATGCCACCAGAGCAGGCAATCGAGCGTGAAAGATTCTACATACGTTTTGTCATGTGAAACCGACCGTGACAATATTAATTATCATTGTGTGTTTTTCATTGTGTGCTCCCAGTCGGCTGATGATATAGATCCCAGTCGGCTGATGATATAGATCCCAGCTCGAAACGTCCACGGGAAAACTGGAGGGTCAGGGGGAGACAATCTCACATCATTTGCATCAAACCACGAGAGACTTGTAAGAATGTTATTAAATAGGCGAGTAGGCCCAATGGACTTCTCTTTGAAGGGATATTCCCGTTGCGTTTGTCACATTAAAGACCGTAAAATGCCATATCCCAATATGTAATGTTAAATAAATTTGGTTTGAACACAAGGCAAATATTTGGGAAAATGTGGTACCTAAGTGTCCTTATCAACAGTGTACTCACTGAAAACAACATTGAGCGTATAGAGATGTTTGTCCACTCAGCTATACAGTTAAATAAATGGATGAACTAAAGAGGTAAGTGTGTGTAAAGCTATTGATAAAATTTTATTAATAATAATGACAATGACATTAGTGACTACAATGTCATCATTTACAAGGATTAAATTTCTGTAAAATACTTGTACCCAAACTTGACGATTGTTGTCGGTGAGAGAGACTGATTGCTACTTATAATTATTACAGAATACCATTGTGTAATTGTAACCACTGTTGGTAGATCCATTCAAAATGTATTTTGTAGAAACACTGGTAATTATAAATGCAATAATATTTTTTTTCAGAATTGAGGTTTTTATTATTACCTACCACAAACAAAACTTTAAAAAAATTTTTTTGTATTTTTTATGTTTTTTTTTCTTTTGAACAAAATATTGACTGATTTCCAAGAAAATAAATTGAATTGTAGCAATGAATAGACAAATTAAGTTTGAATGACAGGAGCCATAACCTTTTTTTTTAAAAAAAAAAATTTTGTCTTCAGTATTATTATGTAGAATACAAAATACACAAATTGTGTAATGAAAACAATAAATTTTAGCTTCATTTTTAAACCAACACAACATCCTATATGATATATTATTATTTTCATTAAGTGGCTTTGGGAAACGAATAAATGAAAAAAATGTAACTTGTAGCAATACAACTTGATTTTCGGATGTTTCTAGTATCATTTTGGCCATTAATAAATGACGTCACGCACCTAGGGAGGAGGGGGGTCCATACATTTGTGACGATGTGTGACGAGGGGGGGGGAGTTTAAAATTTGTGACGTCACGTCAAAACACGCTACTTTAAATCAAAGTTCCACTTAAATATTCGATTTCTTACAATTTACTTTCCGATGTTTTACATGATTTCACTCGTGTACGATACTAGAGTGCAGCCTTATTACACTAAATAGCCTACATACTAAAATAACAATAAAGTGATTTGAAACATGCTCATTTTCAAATAGAAAATACGGCTTGGTAAGGGGAGGCGCAAAGCTTTGTGACGTCATTTTGGAGAGGGGGTCTAAGTTTTTGTCACAAACAGTGACAATGGGGGGGGGGGGTAAAAATCGGCCAAAATCGCGTGACATCATTTATGGACGGCCCCATTATAATTTTGAGTCATTAAAAAAACACTTCCTGTATCGATTTCGATTCTACAAATTTTATATATTACGGGGAAAAAACCTACGAAACTATTTATTGTTTTTCTCAAATAATAGACTGACTTAACTGAATTGTTATATTTTAGTTACGCTCATTTTAAACAATTTGGTTGTTAAAAGCGGTAAAATTAATGGATTCGCCCTATTAAATGGCCAAGTCATTTCTGTAGGGGAGTGGCTAGGAGGGGTGGAAAAAAAACGTTTTGCCTCTCCTTGTTTGGGGACTCCACTGTGGCTAGAAGGAATGAAAGTCCGCCATGCCTGCTCCAACCCCTTGTCCTACATCAAGGCCCAACTCCCCAATGAGTATTTACTTTATTAAACTGGCGTGATGGGGTTTGGGCTTGTAACGAGACTTGCACGGCGTGGTGCCGTGGTAACGGGACGAGTTACAGTGTAACTCACGCACTCCTGTAACAGTGTTACTCAGGACTATTGTAACAGTGTAACTCACCACTCTTGTAAGAGTGTTACTCATGACTATTGTAACAGTGTAACTCACCACTCTTGTAAGAGTGTTACTCATGACTATTGTAACAGTGTAACTCACCACTCTTGTAAGAGTGTTACTCAGGACGAGTTACAGTATAACTCACGCACTCTTGTAACAGTGTTACTCATGACTATTGTATCAGTGTAACTCACCACTCTTGTAAGAGTGTTACTCAGGACAAGTTACAGTGTAACTCACCACCCTTGTAACAGTGTAACTCACGCACTCTTGTAACAGTGTTACTCATGACTATTGTAACAGTGTAACTCACCAATCTTGTAAGAGTGTTACTCATTACTATTGTAACAGTGTAACTCATGAATCTTGTTACATTGCAACCCACGTATCTTGTGACATTGTCTCTAAGGAATCTTGTGGCAGTGCTACTATGGAATCTTGTGGCAGTGCTACTATGGAATCTTGTGGCAGTGCTACTATGGAATCTTGTGGCGGTGCTACTATGGAATCTTGTGGCGGTGCTACTATTGAATCTTGTGGCAGTGCTACTAGGGAATCTTGTGGCGGTGCTACTATGGAATCTTGTGGCGGTGCTACTATGGAATCTTGTGGCGGTGCTACTATGGGATCTTGTGGCGGTGCTACTATGGAATCTTGTGGCAGTGCTACTAGGGAATCTTGTGGCAGTGCTACTAGACTTGTCAAACGAATTTTCTTATCTAAAAAGACACCTAAATAAATAAATGTCTCTCTTTACAAAATTCAAAACTGTTAATTGTTGATGGTAAATTTCACATGTTCTTGATTTACATTGCTGTGTCGTGAGCTAAAGTGTTGCCAAGTATTTACTTAACTGGCTGCAGCTATTCAGAATGTGGCCAATGTGGTCATCATTGTATTCGTCCAATCAAATGATGCCCCAAAAGTCTAATGACTTTTAGATTTCTAATATTTTGTTTAGTTATTAAATGTAACAAGTCTTCATGTAAATCTTCAGAGCTACTCTCATTTTAAGTGTGTACATCTGTTTGTGTGTGCTTATGTTTTGAAAAACAACAAAAAATTCACCTACTTATTTTGAAACGTCTTGTATCACAAAATGAAAGTCACCAAAATGAAAATGATGGAATTTGTCTTGATTGAGAGTTTGGTTCATACTTGCCTTAACATGTCCTCATATGAATTGCCCATTTTATCAGCTGACTTTTCCGAGGGAAATTGTTCGACCAGAAGTAACGTTTCATTTAATTGAACAAATATTGTGATGGTGGCAGGGCTTTGGGGTGTTGTAGCGATAGTAGCTGAGATGTTGGGGTCTATATCTGGGATGTGAGAGATGGTAGCTGAGATGTTGGGGTCTGTATCTGGGATGGGAGAGATGGTAGCTGAGATGTTGGGGTCTGTATCTGGGATGAGAGAGATGGTACCGATGGTAGATGAGATGTTGGGGCCTGTATCTGGGAAGAGAGATGGTAGCTGAGATGTTGGGGCCTGTATCTGGGATGAGAGAGATGGTAGTTGAGATGTTGGGACCTGTATCTGGGATGAGAGAGATGGTACCGATGGTAGCTGAGATGTTGGGGCCTGTATCTGGGATGAGAGAGATGGTAGCTGAGATGTTGGGGCCTGTATCTGGGATGAGAGAGATGGTACCGATGGTAGCTGAGATGTTGGGGCATGTATCTGGGATGAGAGAGATGGTAGGTGAGATGTTGGGGCCTGTATCTGGGATGAGAGAGATGGTAGCTGAGATGTTGGGGCCTGTATCTGGGATGAGAGAGATGGTAGTTGAGATGTTGGGGCCTGTATCTGGGATGAGAGAGATGGCAGTTGAGATGTTGGGACCTGTATCTGGGATGAGAGAGATTGTACCGATGGTAGCTGAGATGTTGGGGTCTGTATCTGGGATGAGAGAGATGGTAGATGAGATGTTGGGGCCTGTATCTGGGATGAGAGAGATTGTACCGATGGTAGCTGAGATGTTGGGGTCTGTATCTGGGATGAGAGAGATGGTAGCTGAGATGTTGGGGCCTGTATCTGGGATGAGAGAGAAGGTAGCTGAGATGTTGGGGCCTGTATCTGGGATGAGAGAGATGGTAGCTGAGATGTTGGGGCCTGTATCTGGGATGAGAGAGATGATAGCTAAGATGTTGGGGCCTGTATCTGGGATGAGAGAGATGGTACCGATGGTAGATGAGATGTTGGGGCCTGTATCTGGGATGAGAGAGATGGTACCGATGGTAGATGAGATGTTGGGGCCTGTATCTGGGATGAGAGAGATTGTAGCTGAGATGTTGGGGCCTGTATCTGGGATGAGAGAGATGGTACCGATGGTAGCTGAGATGTTGGGGCCTGTATCTGGGATGAGAGAGATGGTACCGATGGTAGCTGAGGTGTTCGGGTCTGTATCTGGGATGAGAGAGATGGTACCGATGGTAGCTGAGATGTTGGGGTCTGTATCTGGGATGAGAGAGATGGTACCGATGGTAGCTGAGGTGTTCGGGTCTGTATCTGGGATGAGAGAGATGGTACCGATGGTAGATGAGATGTTGAGGCCTGTATCTGGGATGAGAGATGGTAGCTGAGATGTTGGGGCCTGTATCTGGGATGAGAGAGATGGTAGCTGAGATGTTGGGGCCTGTATCTGGGATGAGAGAGATGGTACCGATGGTAGCTGAGATGTTGAGGCCTGTATCTGGGATGAGAGAGATGGTACCGATGGTAGATGAGATGTTGGGACCTGTATCTGGGATGAGAGAGATGGTAGCTGAGATGTTGGGGCCTGTATCTGGGATGAGAGAGATGGTAGCTGAGATGTTGGGGCCTGTATCTGGGATGAGAGAGATGGTACCGATGGTAGCTGAGATGTTGGGACCTGTATCTGGGCCCCCAAAGAGGCCAAGCCCCCGGGCCTCCAAGTTCCCAGCTACACCACTGAATTGCGGTGTAGTGAACTTCTACTCGAATGGAGATGAGGGAGGGAGTCAAATTGAGTGAAAAGATTCCACCACAAATTCATTACAAATTAAACTAATAAAAGCTTTATTGAGAAATGTTATCGATTAATTAATGTTTTTATAACGCATATATAGATCCCGTTAAGTGGCAATTAATTATTTCGCGAAATCGGTTAAGGCGCGGTAATTACATAGCTCCCAAACTGTGTGACGTAGCACAGCAAATTAGTTCTGCAATGAAAAAAATATTGAAGAAAACCTAATTGTTTACGAATGTACGTCTATATAAATTACAATAATACGAGGGAATAACAAAAAATATAAATTATTAATAAATGGGTGGAAAAATAATAATTTTAATCGAATCTTTAATGGATAACATTATTTTTTATCGATTAAAAATTTTAGGATTAATCGTTTATTTCCGCAGCCCTACTTTTTAGTCATTGATTCTCTATTATCCCAAATATTAGTACCTTATTCAAGTTGTAATATATCCCTTCACACTCACCACTTCTTTCAACACAGTACTGCACCGCTTTTGTTGAGATACTTACATTTTCTTTATAGCGTAACACACGAGAATGTTCTTGGTTGTAGCAGTTTGTTTTATTGTGTTGGGCTTGAAAACATGCCCAAAGGTTGTTGTTGTTTTTTGTTTGGTACAGGGTTTGGCTATTTTAACAGAGTCTGTGTTAAATAGATAATGATGCTATTTCTGATCGATAAAACAGGTTTTAAATTTTAAAAAAATTGAATATTACTTGTCACAACGTTAAAATGTTAGAAATAGTGTATACTGAATTGTTCTTTGGTCAAAAGACAGATACATACGAAGGGTATGTAGTATGTTGATCATAAGACGGAGACATATGGAGGCTATGTTGTATGTTGATCATAAGACGGAGACATACGAAGGCTATGTTTTATGTTGATCATTACACTAAGACAGATGCAGGCTTTGTTGTATGTTGATCATAAGACGGAGACATTTACAGGCTGTGTTGTATGTTGATCATAAGTTGGAGTCATATGCAGGCTATGTTGTATGTTGATGATTAGACTGAGACTTAAGAAGGCTATGTTGTATGTTGATCATAAGACTTAGACATACGCAGGCTATGTTGTAGGTTGATCATCTGATCATCATATAATTTTGAATGTATGTGTAAATCTATTTTTCTTACATTATATCAATGAATATAAATACTTTTTCTTTTATTTCCAAGCATTTCGGCAAGCAGCGTCCCATAAGTGAAATGAATGAAATGTTATCTTTACCATCGTCGGAGATGTCGGGACCACTGACAGGTGAAACGTCTCGTAGATTGTCATCACACCAAGCCATGCAGCACGTGCTGGGAACTAACGTGTACGGCGAACAACAAGACCAAGTGCAAACTGCTGTACTGCTCTCTAACCAGGGCATAAAACATGAGGTACATAAAGTGTACACAGACGTGACATTAAACATGTGGTACACAAAGTGTGAACTGACGTGACATTAAACATGAGGTACACAAAGTGTGAACTGACGTGACATTAAACATGTGGTACACAAAGTGTGAACTGACGTGACATTAAACATGAGGTAAACAAAGTGTGAACTGACGTGACATTAAACATGAGGTAAACAAAGTGTGAACTGACATGACATTAAACATGAGGTACACAAAGTGTGAACTGACGTGACATTAAACATGAGGTACACAAAGTGTACACAGACGTGACATTAAACATGTGGTACAAGTAGTGTACA
>MUZC01000371.1:238181-262836 GCA_002072015.1 Radix auricularia | reverse complement strand
TTAAGTCTGACTTGAGTCATAGTTTGCATGTTTTTGTTCACTCTTCATTAGAAATATTTATCGATATTTATTTCAACTATAAAAAAATTATCCCTGTTAGTAACAGTGTTACTAATTTAAGTTTAAGACAATCTTGCCTAAATTCATGATTATTTGATAATACCTCTTAGTTAGTTTTTTTTTTTTCATTTCCTTTTACAGCCTATCATTTCAAAGAGACGTATTCCATCTTTTGTTGATTACTTACAAATTCAAGCATGTGGTGGTGCAGGGGGTCAGGGTCTACCAAAGTTTGGGGGATTCGGAGGTGATGGAGGCAAAGTTATCATAATGGCCAGTTCAAAAGTTTTAACTCTAAAACAAGTTCTTCAGAAATATCCACGCCAGATGTGTAAAGCAGGCACAGGAGAAAACAGCGAGTAAGCTATAAATGAATAATATTATAAATTATAATGTCAACACACTTGTTTTTTTGCAGAGTTGGTTAATAGATGACATATAAAGGAGACATTCCAGTGTTATTTATATTTTCAACTAGAACGTTTTATGAGTGTTACTTATGACATAAATTTAAATTTTTGGCTTTATTGTAATTATCAATTGATTGTTAATTTTTCAAAAGTTAACAATTAAATTTAAATGAACCTTTTAACAGCCCTAATATCCATATATAAATATATAAAGTGCATTACTTGTATGCATTATCTGCCTAGTCACTTAAGATTATTAAGAATATCGAAATCTCATATATTGCAGATGGCATTATTAAAAGGCTATACTAAGCTATCTGGAATTCATAAATTTAAAATATTAAGGTAAAATTTAAATCGAAAATAATGCTATTGTCAACCTGTTCCTTTTCTTTTTCTCTCTTGGCAACAGGAGGTTCCATTTATTAGGGGAGAAAGGAGCTGACTTAGTGATTGAAGTGCCTGCTGGTGTATTGGTACATAAAACTGATGGAAAGATTGGTATTTATTACCTCAATAGAAAAATCTCAACTTATAAATTTTTAAAAGTTAAACAATTTTTTAGTTCAATGTAACAAAAAAACTATTTATCAATGTTTAGTTTTGGGTTAGCTCAAACATTATTTTACAAATTTCATTGCAGTGGATTTGAACAAACCAGGGGATGTATGTGTTGTGTCAGAAGGTGGCACAGGAGGTAATCAGAAAACCAATTTTCTTGGGTTGAAAGGAGAGCAAAATCTCATAGCTTTAGAGTTAAAGCTATTAGCAGATGTTGGTCTTGTTGGGTGAGTATAAGTTTAAAGTATTAAAAAAGAACAAGATCTTTGTTTAGGGACTAAAAGATCATCTTGATTCACATCCAGTTGATCCAGTTTTATTTTATTGTGGTATCCAGGTATCTGTTGTGAGATCTTGCTGATCAGCTAGCTGCCTGAAGTATTTATTTGCTATCTGAGAATATGAAAACATGACTTATTTTTCTGGGATAGGTTGTGAAAATCCTTTAAATTTGGTGAAAGTGAGCCAACCTCAGTAGCTTCTGCTGTGTAGTTACTTCAGAGTACTCTATGCTTGCAACAAAAACTGCATATATGAAGTTTTGAAAGCTAATCCATATGTGTATATTTTAAGCTTGCTACCGGTTAACTGGTTAATCGGTTAGCCGGTCCTCAGATCAGGACCGGTCATCTTTATTAAGGACCGCAGGACCGCGTAACCGAAAAGAAAAAAAAACAACAAACTAGCGGTAACGTAGTAAAAATAACAACATAAGCCTTAACGCGCCTCTCCCTCTCCCTTTGTCACGGTGAGTAAAAGCGATACCACGATCCAGCTGACAAGTAGGTTGGCCTTCAGTCTCCTAGCTGTAAGCGTGCGTACATGACGCGTTATAGCCTTGCTTCACTGAAGTTCACAACTAATAGTACTAGCTACTGCTAAGGAATGATTTTTTTTTTAAATTTTAATTTGCTTAGTTGTCGAAGCACTGTGACTGTACGAGAGCTAACACAGTGCGTGTTTGATGTCAACAACGGTCAAGACAGAGGCTGTTTCTATTTATATTAATTATAGTCTGTTTCTTATTAAGACAAAGAAAGCTATAAAAGCATATGACCCCGTGACCTATCGGGATTTTCTGATTTCAGTTTATAGTCTGTTTCAGGCATTCAAAAAACTTATCGGCGCATGCCGCTTAGTGAAGTACATGTACCTATATTACGATAGGTATTTGAAAGACGTAGCGAAGATACCGGGCGATTAATCGGCCCACAAATTCGAGTTTGGTCTTTTAGTGACAGTTTTCCTGCTAGTCCAAGGCATTTGATTTCTTCATTAATAGTAAGGCGAGTGTAGCTCAAACCCTATTTAAAGAGAAAAAACGGGGAGGGGTAACGTGTGCCAATTATTCAATTATTCTGGCGAGTTGACGATTGAAAAATAATATTTAAAAAAAAATAAATTCCATTTTATCATCATTGTTTACTCCGTAGCTTTATAATTTTATCATTATTATCAATTTTAATATGCGGTTGACCGAGTTGACCGGCATCACACACAAGAGAGGTAAACATGACGTCACAACGGACGGTGCGAGGCGTTGGTTTTTTTAAACTAATGAAAAATACATCGCTAACTTTAGCGAATGATTGAACCGGTCCTCTTATTTAGACCGGTCAACTACTTGTCCTCAAAATAAAATATAAAAAAAGACCATTAACCATCACTGTGTTTAATTAATTCTTTGGATTTTTTTTTAAAAAATGCGTTGAATTGAGGGCAATGCGGAAAGAGCTGAACGCAAGCGGGGGAAGCAGGCTTTGATGCCATCAGACGACGCCAGGAGACAACATTCTCTTGTTAGTTCTCAAAAAATTAGGGATATACGAATGAGCGGTTAACCAGACTTTTTTTGAATGGTTAGCCGGTCCTCAAAAACGAACGGTCTTAACAACCTTAGTATATTTCAATTTTATCCTCTGAGGAGGATGTTTTGATTATTTTTTTTCTGTAGCTATCCTTTTTTATTTGTGATTTGTACTTTTTAAATTTTCTATTATAGAAAAAGCAACAAACTTTACCATAGACAATGGATCTCTACAAATTTTATCATTTGTTTTATACAAAAACTTTGGGCAGAATGAAAAATATTTTCAAACCCAACATGAAGCAGCTTTTAAACATTATTTTTGTTCTCTTTTCTATGCAAAAGTTTCCCAAATGCTGGCAAATCAACTTTCCTAAGATCAATATCAAAAGCAAATCCCAGAGTTGGTGATTATCCTTGTAAGTTAAAATTAAATGCATTTTTAAAGATATTTATTAGGGCAAAAGTGACCTTCCTTTAAAGCTTTTGCAAAATTAAATTTGTTCAAATAAAATTACTCTTAAAATTTACTGGATATAATTTGTACTCTAAAATTATTTTATGTACAGTTTAAATTTAATACTTTTGGCTGTAAATGTTTTCTTTATTTTTAAAATTGATAAGTTCACATTGTTTTTAGATTTTCAAATTAAGCCTATCAGTTATTTAAATTTAATATCCTTTCTGCTTTCTATTTTCAGTTACTACTTTATCTCCTCAGTTAGGCATTATGGAATATGATGATGGGCGAATGGTGAGGATAGTTATTTTTAAATGTCATTTCTTTTTCCTGTAAGTAGGGACCAACCGGGTAGACATTTTCTACTGGGTACCAGATCCGAATAGTTAGATGTACTATTTCCCGGATCCGGGTATGATTCCGAGTACTTAGACACGAACTAAAACATTAGACGAAAGGTCATTCTCTTTTTGTGCAGCCAAACAATGGAATTCTCTACCATTACACTCACACATTCATAGTTTTTCAACTACTAAGTCCTTCAAGAGTTCACTGAAGACACATCTTTAAAAAAATATAAAAAATTTTAATTTATGAAACAAAATTTCTTTTAATGATTAACATAGCTTATGTGTAAGTGTAACGTACCGTCATTTATGTGGTTATTATGATATGAATGTTTATTTAATTATTACATGTATGATTTTAGCTCCATTTAAAGCGCTGTGAGCCCAGTTCCTTGCTGGGATACTGCGCTATGTAAATTACCAATTTATTATTATCATTTGTTAATAATATTATTAAAAGAAAATAGGAAATTCTGATTAATTTTGGTGTTGAAAACAATTAATGATTGCTTTAATTTGCAAAACCATAACTGCCTTGTATTTAGCTTTCAAGATTTCTACAAATAAATGTTAATTTAAGCCATTCAATTTGGTTTATTAAATTATTATTGACTGTTTTTTTTAGTGTTAATTTTACCACCATCTACACTCTTCATACAAAGTGCAATAATATTATAATTATGGACACAAGAAGAGACTATTAATTTATTAAAATTCAAAACAATAAATTCATTATATATTACTATTATTACCTGTAAATTTGGTTTCTCTTGTTAATATGTTACTTATTTACTTTTTAACTGTTAGCCCAGTGGTTCCTTACCAGTGCTGCACGGAGCACTGGTGCTCTGCGAGGTAGTTGCAAGTGCTCTGCGAAATTATGAAGTTCAAAATTTAATGTTCACTTACTTACTTTATCTGATTGAGCTGAACAAATGCTTATAATAGGTAGTCCAAACGGGCAAAAATCGGCCTTTTTGCCTATTTTTACTGTTTTTTTTATAACAATTGAAAGCTTGGCTTTTAACCTAATTTTTGTTGTAAAATCAAATCAGTGTGTAAATTTCACTCGGAGCGCCGCCGTTGAGAACAACGCTACCCACAATTGAATTTGATGTAAACTATAGCAGAGTCTTTAATTATATATGCATCTTGTGAAATGGTTAAAATTATGTTTGTTGATGAAGCAATAAAGGAAATAATAAAAAATTCCTCGTTCAAATGATACAATAAAAAATAGAATTAAAATATGTCGGAGGATATTGAGAAAACATTTGCCGATAAGCTTTCCAAACGGCATTTTGATCTGCAAATTGACGAGTCCACTGACATAAGTGGAAAAGCTTATATACTAGGATTTGTTCGTTTCATTCATGAAAACAAAATAGTGAATCAATTTCTATGCTGTCTTGAGCTTACCAAACTTTCGACCGGATAAGATGTCTTTGATTCTATTTCTTCCTATTTCGAACAATTCAAAATATCATGGGAGTTGTGTTTAGGAATTTGTACAGATGGTGCTCCATCAATGGTTGGCTCATTAAAAGGGTTTGTGACTCTTGCCAAGAAAGGAAACGCCAATATTATATCTACTCAATGCTAGTTGCACAGACAATCACTGGTGTCCAAAACATTACCAGTGGCATTAAAACCTGTGCTAGACAAAGTTGTAAATATGGTAAACTTCATAAAAACGAGACCTTTGAAAATACCCGTCTTAAAAAATCTTTGCATCTCTATGGAAGCCAAGTACGAATCTTTGCTTTTGCATTCTGAAGTGAGATGGTTATCCAGAGGAAAAGTTTTAACGTCGTTTCTTAGAACTGAAGGATGAATTGATGACCTTTTTCCAAAATGAAAATATGGATGATTTTGTGGAATATCTTCAAAATGACATTTGGTGTGCTAAATTGGCATATTTAGCTGATATTTTTGATTATTTAAATTGTTTTAATACCAGCCTTCAAGGGAGAAAATAAATTGTTTTTAACATCGACCGACAATTTGACAGCCTTTCGGAAAAAAGTTATTTTTTGGAAAAATTGTTTGTTGGAGATTTAGAAAGTAGATATATTTCCTTCTCTTAATGATAACACTACCGACGAATTTATTTCAGCAGTAACAGAGCATTTAACTTTATTAGAAGAAAAGATTGAATTTTATTTTTCATCAATAAACGTAGAAACATATGACTGGATACGGATTCCCTTTGCCACGGTTAATACATCAAACAGTAAGTTGTCATACCAAGAAGAAAAAGAATTAATCAACCTATCATCGGATCGTACACTTAAAATAAAATTTTCCGAAATGGTTCTGGAGGAATTTTGTATCTTTGTGCAAGAAGAATACTCAGCTCTCTCCATGAAGGCATTTAAAATCTTGTTGCAATTTTTAACATCATATTTGTGTGAACTCGGTTTCTCGATATTCACCAACATAAAAACTAAACAACGAGCAACACTTACTAATTTGGATGAACAATTGAGGGTAGCTATTTCTAAAATTGGGCCTAATATCACTGAAATGTGAAAAAACCGTCAAGCTCTGGTTTCACATTAAATCTTTTTATTTTTCTGAATTACATTTTGCTCAATGTTATTTTTTTACTTATTAAATTTATGTTTATTAAAAATTTGTTTGTCATGTTATAATTTTTAACTCGTATATTATAATGTTTTATTTTCAATAAAAGTCGTACGTATGTGTATTTGTTTTTTTTTTACTCCTTGATTTTGGTGCTCCCCAAATACTTGTCATGATCAAAAGTGCTCCCCGACTTCAAAAGGTTAAGAACCACTGTGTTAGCCACTGCAAATTTTAGTTAAAATTTTAAATATGGTGGTTTGGTGCTAATTGCTAGAATTAAACATGAAACTGTCGTAGAAAATCTGTTTATTAACTTATATTTTTTATAATTTCAAATTATTAATTTGTATCCTTAGGTTACTGTTATATTTTAACAATTTGTAGGTATACTAATCTTTATATTTTTTAAATTACAAAATTGTATTTTTAAGTATTTTTTAGATATTTGGCAACTTGCGTGAGCACTATTTGCCGAGGCGAATAGTTCCAAAAAACCCGATAGCTGGCCGGGGCGAATGTCTGGAGCGGTTTCCGGTTGGTCCCTACCTGCAACCATCATAAATAACATTAACAAGCTTTAATTGCTATCTTCTATAACAAAATTACATAGTCTCTGTTTTACTTCCCCAGATATCAGTTGCAGATTTACCAGGATTAATTGAAGGATCTCATAAAAATTTTGGAATGGGCATCAAATTTTTAAGACATTGTGAAAGAAACAAACTTCTATTATATGTTGTGGACATTAACCCCTTTCAGCTGTCATTTGACTATCCAGAACGATCAGCCTTTGAAACACTGTTATTGCTTATACAGGTAATTGTCAAAAGTATCCAAGTTTCTTTTTATATTTCTGACTTGATGCATTATCACTGAACATTTTGTGATTTGTTTTTCATCAATTTTTTGACAGGAGTTGGACCAGTATGGCCATGGAATGTTAGACAAACCTTCAATATTGACTCTCAATAAAATAGACACAGACTCAACACAATCAAATGTCACAAAACTTTTGGATCTTGTGAAAAACTTACCAGGTAACTAATAAACCTGAACATCATTGGATTTAGATTTTAAGTCATTTAAACAAAGCTCTGTACCCAAGTGTTATCTGGTTTGCTGAGGTATAACTAATGATGTTGAGGTAAATAAAGAATAACAAATTATGTTAATAATGCGCAGACACTAAAAAATCTTACCAAAAAAAAAAGACAACCTTTCAACTCTGGAGCTATCTCTGTTAATTACTTATATTTGGTATCCCAAACTCGCGCTATTCTGGAGTTGATCAGAGTGCGTAAGGGTCAATATTTAATATTTACCCATTTTTCATCCAACGATAACTCGGCTCCAACTTAATCAATCTTAACCAAATTTTAAAATATATTAGTTTAACATATGTTTTCAGCAAATATCAAATCAATATCGCCAGTCCTAATTTAGAAACAGCGTAACAAATAGTTTTGTACAGCCATCGCAATGCCCGTAAAATGCGATCTCCGCTGCCATTTTACGCTGGCTGAAGCATAGGAAAAGGAGGTGGTTTACAAAAACTACCCGCGCTCCGCGGCTTTGCGTGCTATCGTGATGAAACCAAGTGTGTTAGAACCCCCTTTAAATGAGCTTTCACGTGGTACCTATTTTTCTTTTCTAAACTGAGCCGTTGACCCAGAAATTCAGATTTATTTAACCTAATTTTAGAACGTAAAATTCCTATACTTAGCAATGAGTGATTGGAATGAAAACGATATCACTGGAAACTAGAACATTTCAAGTGTGTCGTGTGTAAAAATCATAACGATTGGTGGAACAGCTGCGCACCGCCACCGACGTAGAGAGGGGGGGGTCACACAAACTTCCCAAGACCTCCTACTACTTTGTCCGCCTGCCTACTAAACCGTAACGACGTCGATTCGCTGACCTGTTTTGATACGACAGTTTCTTTTGTGCTCTGTCTTGAATTCGTTATTTTGAGGACAATTTCATTTTCAAAATGGACATGGATATTCAGGAGGTGTGTGGTAAGTTGGTTCTTTGACAATTTAGTTTTTATTAGAAATTACGAGCTGTGTGAGCTGCGGTAACTAACACTGGAGGCCTAGGCCGACATGTTATTACCCTGACATACAGCGACTTTTTGCAAGAGCCTTCTAATTAAATCAGGGCATGCTAGTGCTGTGATTTTGGTTTGGCTATAAAGATAAAAGGCTCAATTTTGTTGGAAAACTAAGTAAAAACATAAAAAATACGCATATTGGTCAGAATATCGTTTTTATTTACTGGTCACGTGACCCTACAGCCTACTCGACACTTTCAAACTAGCGACTTTTTTTTCCGACGAATGAACTCGCCTTCCACTAGGGGGGTTGTATTCTAGTTTTGCACTAATGAAAATTGTAGGTTGAAATTCACTATTATTTTTATTTTAAAAATTATCAAAATAACAATAATAATTGAGTGGGTGTGTTGTTATAGCCAAGAAACAAGTCCTTATGTTACAGGTAATATATAGGGACATACCAGTCTCAAGCTGATCAAGAAATTAAATAGACTCGCCCATTTTGTTGTGGAATGTTTAACTGAATTAACTCACTCAATGGCTTTATTCGGTTAGAAGTTTTCTACCTTTAATGCCCCCTCCCGTTTAATTAAAAGTAAAAGATGAAAAAGATAAAGGTGGTTTTATCACCTGTACCCAGTCAAAATTAGAGTAATGGACTTAGCATTGTTTCATTCATAAGAATTTGCCGTGTGCAAAAGCCATTTAACTATTGGTTAGAATTAATTAAAATATGTCAAAGTTGAAGGTTCAAAAGGAGTACCTAATTTATTTTTGTACGTTTATATAGAGAAGAGTTCGCTTTGTCATGAGTTGTATATAGGTCACGATAGACCATTCTGAGTCCATTGTAATATGTAAGCTGAGGGGACGGACCCAAAGAAGATGATTAGGAAGAGAATGGTTCGGGGACAATGAGGGGATGTGTAGGTTACTTATTTGTGTAGCTTGTAAGGAAAATCAAGCAAGTGGCTTTGAAGGCACAGTATCGCTCAATCTGGGAATCACCGCAAAACGACGTTATATTTAAACTTAAACGGTCTTTAAAAACGAACGCCGTTCTCTGGAGTTCTATAAATTATAAATTAAAGTTCCGAACGGTCTTAACAACCTTAAGAAAGAGTGAAGAAATAGGGTCCCGATATTCCAATACGATTCTGATTAATCGTCCCATCACTAATTAACGCACAACACGTACATAAAGAAATTTCAAGCGCATGTTAATATTTTGCCGCCATATTGGTTTTCGCTTTAACTCGATCATCGGTTATGTCAATGCCATTTTTCATACCCCAACGCCGTTGGCTTAAGCGGTTTCGACTGTACTATAGTGATACAGTATTGTAGTCAGCCTTTTCTTCTCATCATTTCTACTACTGCCATTGCAAGTAATTAGGGCTGTGTGTTTGTGTCATGAATCTTATGCAAGTTATATATCAACAGCGTGTCCCAGTCCTATTCTCATTCATCAACTAACCCTTACAGCCTACATATGCTAATATTGTTTCTTATTGTTGTGATGTTAATGGACAATTTGGTTATGCAGTGTATGCTTTTGCATTGTAGCAGCCTTCTGTTTGCTTTGATCACAGATTGTTAATATTAGTATTATAGTATTAGTTATTTTCTTTTCACTATTCACTTTCAGGTGGAAGAGTGGTTCTGCAAGTTGTTTCCGCAATCTGCATACCCTGTGGATCGATTGTGGAAGCAAATCCAGCGGACAATGGTTGGGGTGAAAGGGCGCCGAGTAAGAGAGCTCGCATCAAATAGACAAAAAAACCTTCTACCATAACCAGTATAATGTACATGTATTGTGTGGTTTTTATTTTTGTACTTTATTATACTTTTATTATACCACATAACAGTGTAATGTGTCTGATAAACTGTTTAATGCTTCATATTGTGACAAAAATAACAACAGATTGTAATATTATATTCAAAGTAGTATATTAATTTTTTCTCAATTTTGATTGAATTTTTATGACTGGAAAGAAAAGTGGGGGTCATATTTGTGAACCATGTGTTTAAATGTCTCACATTATCTTTAAAATGCTTCATGCTATCACAAAAAGGATTGCAAAATTGTGTTCCTGGCTAAAAATTACATATTCATGGCAATTTTCATTAGTTTAATCCAATTTTTAGACATTTTATTGATAAAATTGCATGGGTCGCTCACAATTTCTTCATTTTTTTCGCCAAAGTGCAAAATTAGCCCCAACGCCAACTTTGGCTGCTTGTAATTACTCTAATATTTTTATTTTTGCTTAGAAAAAAATTGTGTGTAATCTATGGGCTACTGTTACCAAGTTTATAAGAAATTAGCCTTGTGTGGATTCATTTTGAACAGTTATGTAACCTTGAAATTGCAATTTTGATCTATTCCATAGTTTACCATGGTGATTTTTTCTAATTTTAACACATTATAATTCTTGAATTTGACTTTGCAGCACCTTGTAATTGTATTTATGCTTTGTATTCTTTATTGACACCAATAAAATGATAACAGAATGAGAATATTCCATAAATTGTCCAAGTTGTGTGTGTTTGAACATGGCTACGCTGAACATTTCGGCGGTTGTACATAATTTTTTTATATTTTGCCAAACTTTGGCATGCTATAAAAAGTTTATTTACTGACCAATTTTGATGAAATAAAAAGTGCTCTTCATGTTTTTTAAAGCTTTCATTGATACAGCTATCAAAGATGAGCTATCTCTAATTTGAAATTTTAGTTTGGGATACCTACTTATATGGGATTTCTTCATTTGTACTATAAATCAGAATGATTAAAAATAAATTACTATGACATTTTAAAATATTAAATATAGAGCATTAAATTTCATTTTTAAGCTCTTGATTTATTTGAAATACTTTCAGGCTAAATTTACATAAATTTCCCTATTGTCACAATGATTCTTTTATCATAATCATTTTAACTAAATGAAAAATCCTCTTTGCATTACATTGGTTATAATTCTCAGTGTCAAGTTTCTAGGAATCATTCATTCATTGGTATCTCTGGTTTTCAGATTCCCTTGACAAAGTTTCACAAGAATTTCATCCATCAAGGTTACCGGTATTTGATGATGTCATTGCAATGTCTGCCATGAAAAAGGAGAATATTTTAATGGTCAAAGAAAGAGTGAGAGAGGTCATGGATGACTATGCTGAAAGGAGGAGAATGGCAGAGTTGGAGACCAGGAAAGCTTTGATGGATGCAAGTGATGATGTGGATGTCCACAGGGAGCATTTGAAGACTATTTTGGTGTAGTTCAATAAAAACTCAGTGTTTTATGTCAAGAAAAGTTGTTCTGATATCTCCTATTTTCACAACAATAGGCTGAAGGACTGCAACTGTGATAAGCTGGTTAAAAAAAAGAGCATTTATGGTTGATATTTTTGTATCTATAAGAAGATTAAAATTTGCAGTCTGCCAAAAAAAAAAAGTTTTTTGTTAATTGAAGAATTAGAAGATGCATTCTCGTAACCTAGTTACTAACCCATCAAATCAATAGAACAAAATACAATTACAATGGTACCTCGGGATATGAATGCTTGAAAATACTAAAAAAATCCAAGAGACGAAAGGCTACTCAAAAAAGTTTTTGTTCCATAGATACGAAAAACGTGCAGCTGTCAGCATTTTGCATCGTGCGACTGCATTCAATGTGCCATCAACTGTTGCTGCGCGCAGCAGCTCAATGACATTTGCCTGACTCATTTCAGAAACATTATAAAATGCAGTCAAAATCAAGCTTCCTTGGATCAACATTTGCTAAGAGACCATTTTAAGTGAAGTTTTTTTTTTAATCTTTAAAATGAGACAAGAAGATGTTGGTTGAAGGGAAGCAAAGGAAATGAAAGGTGAAACAAAAAATTAGAAAACGCAAAACATACTTTTTTTTTAATTAAAAAAAAAAAAATATTTACAAAAATTTAATTATGTTATGTTTATTTGGTGTGCAGATTTACTAATGTAAGTGTTTATTTAGCATTATTCATACAAAGCTTGTGCTCAGCTTTTCATTTTCATAAAGTTAAGTGTTTGTATGTAATACCATAATGCTATCCGTTCTACTCCCCTACTACCTTCTCTGACACTTTTCCACATGGCCTTACTTGAAAGGTACATTTGTATACATACTATTTTTCATTTATTTTATTCTGTTTTCATTGTTTTGTTATTTTTTTTTTTTAATTATTAATAACACTTTTAAGGATTGAAGAATCCTACTTTGTTTTTCCATAGTTTTCCATGATATTTTCAATTTTAAGTGTTGTTCTTGTGTGGCTTTGAATGGAATAAGTATTTTACATGTAAAACTTAGTTCGAGATATGAAAAATCCAGGATATGTAATTTTGTCGCTAGATGTACCACTGTATTTAAACATGACATATTTATGTGTAGGTTTCATCTTATACATCATTTTGAATAGTCTCTAACATGTATTAGATGTGTTGCAGTAATGAAGAGAGTATTTTCTACATCTAGTAAAGAAGTAACTTCTTTAAAGTTTAAGCCTACTGATTTATACTTAAATCTCAACAAATGACTTAATGAAAAGCAAGATTTATTTTATATTTGGTCCAAATCCAACAGAGCTTTTAAAAAAGTTGAAGCCATCATTTTAAAAACCTGTTACCCCATTTTCTTTTTTTTTTCCTTCTTTCAACCCCCCCCCCCCCAATAACTAATAACTTAATAATCAACCAAGTTAACCATGTTTCGGCATGTTTTCTCATTAAAATCAAGTTATCTCCCTTGGGTAGCATCATCTAGTAGTTCCACCAAGGCCATCCTGTTGTTTTCGCTGAGGACAAATTTAGCCAGGGCATCCTCAGAGTCATCACTAACAAGAGCTTGTACCTTCCTCAGGAGTTCATCTCTTTCTGCCTGATTCATTTCCTGTAGAACCTGTATTGTAGGCTGGTATTCATTGCTCATGATGAAACCAATGACAGAACCTTAGTTGGATACAGACACATACAAGAAAAAAAAAATGTAATTTAAAATTTTAACTATAAAGAGTGAGAGTAATACATTTTGATTGAAATTCAAAGGGGAGTAAGTAAGACAAATGTATATTAAATAAAATCAGGATGGATAACCGGTAATTCATTTTCTTTGATTTCACCTACAAAGTACCAATGATCATACTAAATTTTTAAAAATAACATATTACAAATTCACCTACCAATCATTCCCCCCAACAAAGCACCCTCTGGACCATACACAATTCCTCCTGCAACCGTCCCGTGTGCTAACCATAACACCGCTTTCAAAATACCTGTACAAGGGCAAGTGATACAACAGTAAACATGAGGTGGTTTGAGAACAGTTGCAACACAAATATTTGCGGAAGCCTTGGATTGTCAATACATTCAATAATGATATAATGCAATACATTTTACATAATTCTACTCAAGCATTGTTCTTACCTAATAATTATAGAGCCAGATGATGATGCCACCAAAAAAAATGGATTCTTCTGAAGATGGTTTTAATAACATACCTAATACTAATAGAGCCAGATGATGATGCCACACAAAAATGGATCCCTCTGAACATAGGCTTAATAACGTTACATCATTTATATTCGGATAAAATAAATCTCATTTGAAATAAACATGTTTCTCAAACAGCAAATGTCATATTAGTAGGATAATGTTTTTTTTAATTAAGTACAAGAATATTAGAAATACCTGTTGTACTCTTGTGAAGCTCTGGATTTCTCCGTATTATTTCCAACAGCTGCTCAAAGTTGGATTTCACCATCATTAAATGGGATAATAAGGATTTGATGTAACCATAGCTATCTCAGAAAGCTTTTTTTTAAAATGTCTGATTTCAAGGATTGTTCACGGATTTGTTACCTTTTTACGGAACATAAGCGGTTTTCTGAAACCAATTGGGAAAAGATACTTGTAGTTACTATTTCTTTTTTTTTTTTTTAATTTCAATGAAAATTGAAGTTTTTTATTTTAGTTTACATGATTGGTCTTAAAAGTACATATGATCTTGCTTATTATAAGAGCATTTTCAAACACAGTGCAAACCTTCGTGTCCCAGGCAAATCTTAATGTATCATTCATATCTCATTTGTTCAAAAATGATATTAAAAATTAATATTTTAAAGGCACTACTGGAAAAGACTGAAGAATCCTAAAGTACAATAGATAAATATAATAAAAATAAAATAATATAACCAACAGTAAAGTAGGGGTCTTATAATGGTGTTAATCAATTTAAGCCACAAAAAGGAATATCAAAAGAAATATTAAATTTTATGAAGATAATTTCAACTTATGCTTTAAATGGAATTTTTCTATTGGATAGCAGAACACTTTGACCTCTGGGGGTTTCACTTTCGACACATAGATTGTTAGACCATTGACACTACATTTTGACCCACATTTTTAATATCACATTCATTTTAATAATTGTGGTTATTACTGTATTTTTTTTTTTTTTTTTAAAGGAGTAAAAAAAAAAACTTAAAATGGGCAAAGAAATAGTGTTGGGCCCTCGGGCAAAGAACTAGTGTTGGGCCCTGGGCAAAGAAAGAGTGCGCCCCTGCCCCCTTATTCAGGAATAAAAATAAATATTCATGATTAATAGATATAAATATCCCCATGGGGCCCCTATGCTCATGGGCCCCCGGGCAAATGCCCAACGGGCCTATGCGTTAAGACATCTTATCTTATCTTATCTTAGATATACAGACGCTCCTTCTATGCAGAAGATAATTGCGTCCACAGACCATGAGAGATGATCTGTTGGCAAGTGATGCAGCGGTCACAGGCCACGGCTATAGGGGTTCCACGCATTACCCCAGCCACCTAACTATTGTCTAGTTAGGTACCCATTCGGAGCTGGGTGACTCGGGGACTCCTCAGGCCGCGAGAACAAATCCTCACCTTCGTGTGGATTCGAACCCGTGACCATCGGTATGACAGTCGAGAGCGCTACCTCTCGACCACCACGTCCCACCCTGCTGATATCCTTAAATTTTTTGTACTCAAATTTGTGTGCGTGTTAAAAACTTTTTCCATTTGCAATTCTGGCTCTTACTGCTAGTAAATTTAAAATAATGTAGTTAATTTGAAAGTACTCCTCAACTAATGCAAAAATTCAGTCCTCTAATAACATGTTGTTAGTTATTGAAACCAAATAATACAAGCATTACCTTAAATTTACAATCAAAAAGTGCCACTGTTTTCAGCACTACACGTGTTTGTGAGGTTCAATTATTTCTTTTTAAATATGCATTACAAAATTTTAACTATACCTTTCAACTGTATTGGATATACTAAGAAATATACCTGATACCTGTCTTCAAAGGATATTCAATCAACAAAATATTGCATCTTATTTTACGTGAATTATCTTTTTAAATATATGTTGTTTTTTAATTGACACCCTCCACTTGAGCTTGGCGCCCCAGAGATTACTTTCTGTTTATCCAGTATCTATGTCCATATCTTGGTTCCAGCTGTTACTTGTTTAGATTTTAGATCATGATGTGTTATGTTATTGTTGTTTGGTAACACATGTGCGTCCCTTTTTTGTTACATAAGTAACTGGAATTTTTTTTTGTACTGCACATTATAGGGGTGTGCAAACTAATGTGTAATAAAAACCATTATTTTTTTAAACAAAAATCAACTTATATAATTTGCTATGTATGTTCGTTCGTAACGTTATGTGATCAGGCAACAAAAGTTTTTAGAAGGCGCGCCCCGCTTTAAAAAAAATATATAAAAAATATAAACCAAAAAAAAGCCTTGAAAAATATTACTGCAACAAAATTAACTCTTTTCGAACGTCCACATAATTTTGATCAATATGGAAATGAGATTTAATTTTTTCTCTTTTTGTCCCTACATTTTATGATTTCGTGGAAAAAGGGACAATTAAAAAAACAAAAATCATAAATCTCAGCGGAAATATATCTTTTTTGAAAAAACTTTCGTCATTTTTGACGGATAATACTCTAGTCTTAATTTAAATTTCATTTGATTGTCTGCTGTTTTCTCTCCGTCTATATTCTTAATACACTTGTAATGGACGAGCTCACTTTTTGCCCAGATGTTCTGAGGCGTTCTAATTAGTTAATTACGTTTCTAAAGTTGTAAATAAAAAGTCTAACAAAGACATTTAAGTCGTGTTTTTTTTTAACCAATACTTAAGAATGTATTTAATTATTATCATTTTTTTCCTTTAAAGTATAAAGCACGGTTGATTGGCCCTGAAAACAAAATTATGTGCGAGTTAAATGTAGAAGGGATTAAAACAGTTCATCAAGTTCTTCCATCCTAGCCTAAAGTCTAAAGTAACGATATTTAGATGTTAATTCCAGTTTAAGTTTCGCCCCGCATAGTTGACCATTAGCATTAGGTTGTGATTAGTTATATGTTGTAGAAATTTCATAATAAGCAAAAGATCAATATTTAACCAATTTTTTTTAGTCAGTCCATTGGACCAGAGTTGCACACCTTGAAATGGTGCCTTTCGTTTTGTTCACGGAATAAGGAAATGTCAAATTGCCGCCCCTCTTTCAAGAGATACAGTTTTTCCCTGGCCCGCACTGTTCTCTTCGCCATTTATAGCAATTTATTTTAGGCTATGTATGTTTTCTTAAAATAAATTATTTATTAGTAATTAGTTGAATATTTAAATTTAATTAATTAGTTTGTTATAAAATTAAATGTTTTTTAAGGAAATGTATTTTATATTTATTATATGATATTATTATTATCATTATACGTGACCCGTCAAAACGGACCTGTACAAAACGGCCCCGACTAACGGTATAGACATAGACAAATTGTTAACATTTTTATTAATTTTTTTTTTTAATTTTTAAGCTTTCGTCAAATTTTTCACCCTTGAAGAAAGTGGTAAAATGGTAAACTTATTTATGTGATGTTATTTTTTTCCCCCCTCAATATATATCGTAGTTTGGTACCATATCGAGTAAAGGGTATTAAATTATTTCTTGTGTTGTCATTATTATTGTTTATTTTGAACTAAACCTGACACCGATTCGGTGATTAAAAATACTAATATAATATTTGGTTGTATTTCTGGCTATAAGTCCATCTATTAGTCCAGAACTGTTTTTGACAGAGGCGTTATGTCGGAGCGCATTTGTTGGGGCCGTCTTGTCCGGGACTGTTTGGTCGGTGAACCGATATTATATTACAATTTTCTTTAATTTTTTAAAATAAAACACAGACTAACTTTTTTTTTTTTTTTAAATAAAAAAATAAATCATTTTTGTGGGGAAGGGGTGGCACTTGGGGAAAGTAGAGTTAGGGCTAAGGTAAGTTTACTATTGCTTAATGGCTCAATTATATTTTATTGTGTAAACTTGCGTGTTTTCTACATTTAATTATCTTTAGGAGTAATGATAATTATTACAAATTTTCTCAAGCATTTTTACGTCTCACAAAAATTAACATTTAGAAGATCTCGTTATGTGATTTTATTTGGCGAATGGGAACATTACAAACTGTAAATATTTTCAACTAACTTCATTCAACATTTATATGATTTTTTATCTTAATAATTATAATTTCAATTACTTTTTTTTAAAATTAAATGTAGTCCCTTTTCCTTGTCATGCCATCTGGAGTAAAACTATCCATCCGGACAGTAACTAATTACTCTTGAAGCTCCAGGTCAACTTTAAATTCCCCGAGGCTGTAATCCTCAGAGGAGAAACTCGCCAGACGTGTGATGATTTCAGCAACTTTCTTGATCGTCTCCACTTTCTCTGAGAGAATTCCGTCTTCCAGGTGGAATTTTAACTGGAAAAAAGTAAAAACAGCGTAATTTAGGATTTTATTTCACTGACGATATATTTTAAATACTTTTCTGCAAAAAGTTTTTAGCGCATTTTCGAGAAGTCGAATGCGCTATCGCACCCGTTTTGTCCGTCCGTCTGTCATCACCCTAGATCTCAGCATCCATAAGTCCTAGACCCATGATGTATATATGTTTTTTGTATGTCCTGACCTGCCATTTGTGCATCAACACTCAGTTACTCGATCCGTTAAAAAACCCCGTTAAAACTACCAAAAAACATTGCGAATCGAGAGATAACACTGGCGCAGGCAACGGCCGCCATTGCCGGAAGTCTTAGTATTATCAAAAGTATTAGTTTTTTTTGTTGTTGACGTCATTAGAATATGTGTAAAAGTTTAGAGAGTTTTACGTCATCATTTGTGGTGACTTCAATCAAGATCTTAGCGGCCCAGGGGCAGAAATTGAAAACTTTTACGAAACAAGCTTCAACATTCAACTACTTTCAACAAGATTGGCAACCACGATCTATCACACAACAATTGATGGAGTATTTGGGCGATTAGCTGATTACAATTTAGAATGTTTCATTTATGAGTCCTATTTCAGTGACCACAAACCACTTGTAGTTAGATTAAAGAGAAAATTAAAAAATTTTAAATGTAAAGAAATGACTTTTAAATAATTTTTTTTCAGGTATATTCATTACACAAGAAAATTCATAAAAATATGTCTAAAATCTAAACACAATTACTGATAGCTACATAATGCTGATATCTAACATAAGTACTGATACATAATACGAAAATGCGCTAACACGTCCTGAGTTCCAAAAGGGACCAGGCTTAACATGATTTTTTTTATATACTTTCCATGCCATAGCAATAATCAGTACTACTGGGTTATGTCGTTGAAGTTAAAGCATAGTAAAACTTGGTTGACATTTTAATTCTAATGATTGAATAGTGGCGTTAAGTGATCCTCTAAACACGAAGGAAAGTGGACGGCTAGTTAAGTGAGAGTGACTTTGATTCAGTCAATACTCTGACCCATTTTCAAAAACCTAAATTGAAGTTAGTTAATATAATTTAATAATTTCCTTTAATGTGTATTGAAGTGAGCAGTGTATGGCTAAGAAAAAGTAACACGAGAATATTTTTTTTTCTTTAAAAAAAAATATATATATATATTTTTTTTTTTTGTGGGGTGGGGCAGTATACTATAGCGAATTTATGTATTGACTATAGCTTGGAGAATGTATTAATCCAGTCGTACATGCCAGACCTGCATTTGAACTGGTTTGTGCGTTAGGGTCGGGCGCACTTTTCTCGTATTTGCTATAATCTAATGCCTTGTGCAGTACGTGTGATAAAAAAAAAAAACTTTAGTTTTACCGACTGGATCGCTTCGGAAAATCTATTATTCTTTCAACTGGTGTCAGAAAAATCTACTCTCAATTGTTATGTAAGAATGGCAGCCGTGCAGTTAGCCTTTTCGATCCTGTGATTGCAGTGAGCTTTGTAAATTTCTATAGAGCTTAGGTGTATATATGAAAAAAATAATGCAAAAGGGAGGGGCTTAAAAACGATAAGGTAGGTGTCTTCAATGGACTAGCAACGGTTCTTGCATTCTATCAGTGGAACACAGTTGACATTAGACTCACGTGAGGGTCACTGAATTTCCTATTCATGGTGGCTATTTTGTGCAGACCTAAGGCCTGCTCGTTAACCTCCCGGAGCGTGTCCAGTGCTGCCTGCATTCCCACCAGCCCCGGCTGTGAACTGCGTTTAGAGATGAGCATCTCATGAGAGGATGGACTTGGCTTAAATAGAAAAATTACAAATCGTGACAAACAGAGTTATAGGCAAAGTGGAATAGACCATTAGTAGCGCAAGCTTTCAATGAACCCATGAGCCCTGTCCATACGTGTATACATAAACACAGAATTACATAGATATGATGGGAGCACAACTCATCCCTAGTAACCTATACAATCACTATAGTGTTTAGGATATGTGACACATCGTTATAGCACTGTGAACTTACAATGTCGTAAAGAGAGATGTAGCCTCCCCTTTTGTTGACGTAGGACATGAAATTCCGAGCAAGGTGGAGTTCCTTCTCCCAGAGACCTGTCATAAACTTGCTGAAGCCTGGAAGGTCAACGTCCGCCCGCTCATAGAACGAGGCCTTTGTGGTAAGGTAGTAAAGTATACAGTTGGTTAACTGCCAGCCTAATAATAAGCCAATGTTTTCTTAACATAAACGAATTTTCATTGATTAAGATAAGTTTTGTTTGTTTGTTTGTTTTTAAACTCTGAAATTATTCTAAAATAGAAACTGCTAACAGAATCACGCACTTTTAACTTTTCATGGAAAAACAATGATTTCGGTTTTATTTATATTAAACAATAATAATAGTTAAATATTCGTTCTTCTACTTTTATTTATAAAGGGCCTTTGATTAATACTGATAATTTTGGCGCCTTTTGAGCAGTTTACATTTTTTATATGTGGACCCGGAGAAAAGAGTGCTACCTGATATAATATTAATAACTAAAGATAACCCACCAAATGATGTCTGCTATAGATACGCCTTCCACCCATCTCACATCTCCTTAAACAAATAGCGACAGCAATGAAGGAGCTTTCAGTCCAAGAAAATGAAATCAAGTACCACACTCTAAATACTTAACTCAGAGCACACCCCCCCCCCTTTTTTTTCCTTCTCCAATCTTGAATATCACAGATACGTATGTGATTTCACGGTCCTGAACTATATATATATATATATATANTATGATTATATTTAAACAGCAGATTTTTTTTTACATTAATTAAATTAAAATTTACCTATAAAACATTAAAATATTACGCACCAGAAACACTTGTTCTAGATCTAGACTCTATAGCTTTAAGAATCCCAATTACCTCAAATATACACTTTTTCTAAATATTATCCACGTGCCTAGAGATTCGTGCATTTGTAAACTCCATACATTCTTACATTTCATTATACATACAGTAAAGTCACCAAATTAAATTTACAATAACCAACGAACCAAATAAGATTTACAATAAGCTAGTCACCATTGCTAGATAGTAATAACTTGTGTTGAACAACGTTTTGATTAATCCGTTGACTTGTTCCATGTGATGGAAGTTTTGTCTGACTTCTTTAACTGGCGTGTTGGCTGTGGAAACAATAGATGTGAGTATATGTTCAAAAACGTACAGCTTGTGTTGGAAACAATAGATGTGGGTATATGTTTAAAAAAGTATGGGTAGCGGTGGAAACAATAGATGTGGGTATATGTTTAAAAACGTATGGGTAGCGGTGGAAACAATTGATGTGGGTATATGTTTAAAAACGTATGGGTAGCGGTGGAAACAATAGATGTGGGTATATGTTTAAAAACGTATAGGTAGCGGTGGAAACAATAGATGTGGGTATATGTTTAAAAACGTATAGGTAGCGGTGGAAACAATAGATGTGGACAGAGGCGTCTCTAAGGGTGTGGGGTTGCGGACCGCACCGGGTGACACCATCACAAAGGGGGACACCAAAATCTGAAATTCTGTATGTCCCCATTATTTGCACTGGGAGAATGAGAACAAGTCTATGGGGTAAGTTGTGAGGGGGTGACACCCCTGAGCTGCCCTGACACCAACCATGGTAACGCCCCTAAATGTGAGTACATGTTTCACACGACTTGTATACTGAAAGAGGAGAAGGCAAAATTCTAATCAGGGTTTCGACGGGGTAGCGAGAAAGTGAGTTGTTGTTTTTTTCTTAGTTTCTAGCCCCTCACTCTTCCGAAACCTTTACACATAAAACACATAAAGTGCTATTGTTTCGGTGTAAAGTGGAATTTTAAATTTAAAACTCAACCCCCAAAAAATTTGTAAAAATTGTTTGTTTTTTTAAAATTAAATTTGTTTATTAAAAAATATAACACGTAAAATTTTTAATTAAGATAAATGTATGGCTTGCCACCCAGGAAGTAGTCAATATCTAGTGTTAATTTCTTAAAGGGTAGTTTGCGTTATCTCTATATTTTTTTAAAACAAATTATTATTTTTTAAACATGCGTTTTCAAGGGGGACAAGAATAATTTTTCTTTTTTTTTTAAAAAAAACATTAGTTTCCCTTACACATGCAGTAAGCTCTTGGTGTATCTCTCCTTTTCCATGATCCTGCAGAGCACGTGTAGAGCTCTTTTGCATTCAACTTCTGTAATTCATACGAAAATATAAGAACTTTAAAAAAAAATAATCATCACCCGAGTTGTAGAGAGAGGGGGAAGCAATAGACAGAAAACTCCACATAATGTCGAATCGGAAAGGAGGGAAGTCAAAAATGGTTATACGAAAAAAAAAGTTAAAATGAACGAATATTTTTAATTGACTAAAAACCAATTCGGCTCAGATGGTGTAACAAGCCATTAAACTAAATAAATGACTTGGGGTGTTAGGCCAGGTAAGGGAAAGTAAACGAAATGGGTAGGTGGGGCCAGGGAGTATCGGCGTCATCTAGGTGGAAAGGTGGGACCAGGGAGTACCTGTAATCTAAATAGGTAGGTGGGACTAGGGAGTACCTGTCATTTAGATGGATAGGTGGGACCAGGGAGTACCTGTCATTTAGATGGGTAGGTGGGACCAGGGAGTACCTGTCATTTAGATGGGTAGGTGGGACCAGGGAGTATCTGTCATTTAGATGGGTAGGTGGGACCAGGGAGTACCTGTCATTTAGATGAGTAGGTGGGACCAGGGAGTACCTGTCATCTAGATGGAATGGTGGGACCAGGGAGAACCGGCGCCATCTAGGTGGAAAGGTGGGACCAGAGAGTACATGTAATCTAAATAGGTAGGTGGGACTAGGGAGTACCTGTAATCTGGATGGATAGGTGGGACTTGGGGCTAAATGCAATTTAATGAAAATTTACTTGAATTATTCATTACCCGTGAACTGGGCAATTATCTCCGGACTCAAGGTTATCATTACACACGTAAACAAAATACTGAATAATTCAATAAAATAGAATATCGATAGTAAGATAATGGAGAAACAAAACCAGACGTCTCGTCTGTCTGATCAAATATATTATCTTAGCCCGCTTACGTCAGAAATGGGCATCACTTTCCCGTCTTTTGTTTTCGGACACTTCAGCTGACAAGACTGTACACACGTCTGCTTGTTAATTCGGCAGATGTATTGGCCTCGATCTGGTACTGGCGGGAGGAAGTTGCCGCATTCTGGAGAAATAAAGCACCTAGTTTAGGGGCCGACAACCTTTTGAGACGGAAGAGCAAAACGCTGCAATTTAAAAATTTTCCAATTTGTTTTTAAAGAGCCACTAGCGTGAGTTTTGAAAATGAAACAATATAATAATTGTTAATATTTGCGCGTAGAACCGTAGAACAGGAGAGACGCATCTTGACATTGAAAGAGCCGCATGCGGATCGCGAGCCGCAGGTTGGCGACCAATGATCTATTTGGTTGATGCATGGTCAGCACACTCATTTATGGAAGCGAATGCTGGACGATCTACGCTAATCAAATAAAGCGGCTAACAGTTTCCACTTGCGATGCTTGCGTAGGATCCTCTAATATTATTAGGCCAGCTAATCACATAAGCGATTATACCAATTCACATGAACCTGTTTCAACATGTCCATTAGCTCAGCTCAATCCATAAATCATCAAGGCAATCTACATGTTAACTATGAGAGCTGACTGATGGTATCAATAAAATGGCAACTTTTATCAGGGGATAACTCACCTGCAAACTGCCGCTCGCACGTGGCTTTGACGGGATTCTGGACTTTGGTGTAATCAGCGGGTACAATCAGCACCGCCATCAGTAGCAGCAGGTATGTCAGTTTCGGAGTCATGGCTGTTTACCTGTGCGTTGCCCAGGTGGCTTTCCTTCAGCCCAAAAAATTTAATATGTTAATGACATGCATTATAGACATGTGTATATATAGTCCAGGTGTGTCTGCCCTCCCCGCCGATAGTGGAACCCAACTACCCCTTCCCGCCCTCTCTCCACCACACAGACACACTTCTGAACACCTTTATTCAATTCTTTGGGTTATGGTATTATCAGATTAATATTTAGATTGAAAATTATTATGAATATTGGGGTTGGGGCTTGGGGGGCGGCGGTCTCAACAATTTAAATAGTTTTTTTCTTCTTTTTAAAAAAAATTTTTTGAAACCGCTGTTGTCTTTTCAGAAAGCATATTGTTATCAAATTATTTTAAATTTTATTTAAAGTACTTTTATTCTTTTCATTAATTTTTTTTAAACAGAAAAATAATCTAATTTGGTCCGTGGTTTAAAAAAATCATGTTAAGCCTGGTCCCTATTGGAACTCAGGACGTGTTAGCGCATTTTCGTATTATGTATCAGTACTTATGTTAGATTTCAGCATTATGTAGTTGTCAGTAATTGTGTTTAGATTTTAGACATATTTTTATGAATTTTCCTGTGTAATGAATATACCTGACATTTTTTTTATTTAAAAGTCATTTCTTTACATTT
>MUZC01000371.1:212517-235484 GCA_002072015.1 Radix auricularia | reverse complement strand
AAAAAAAATTATTTTCTCTTTAATCTAACTACAAGTCACCACAAATGATGACGTAAAACTCTCTAAACTTTTACACATATTCTAATGACGTCAACTAAAAAAAAACACTAATTCTTTTGCACGCTTTCACACCACTCTTCAATGCTTGAAGAACTATGTATTCAACTTCCGGCAATGGCGGCCGTTCACTGAGCTAGTGTTACTTCTCGATTCGAAATATTTTTGGGTAGTTTTAACGGGGTTTTTTAACGGATCGAGTAACTGAGTTTTGATGCACAATAGGCAGGTCAGGACATACAAAAAACATATATACCTCATGGGTCTAGGACTTATGGATGCTGAGATCAAGGGTGATGACAGACGGACGGACGGACAAAGCGGGTGCAATAGCGCTTTCGACTTCTCGAAAATGCGCTAAAAAAATAATATAAATATTAGTAGGAGTATTCTGCTTTACAATTAAAACACACACACACAACAATAACATATTAAAACAGGTCCTTGCTGGATTGCTCTGGGTCAGTGTGGTTCCATATGAGCGTGTTTGCGTGGCTGTCTGATCGTTCTGGTGAATGGCTGTTTGGTCGCAAGTCACAACTAGTTTTAATTTAATTTGAATATTTGTTAACAAACAAACCAAATCATTAAAGTCAAACACTATGAAAATGTTTGCTTTTGCACACGAGACAGTTTTGTTGTTCTTAGAGCTCTTTAAATTTCAAAAGGATCAAATTTAATAATAACATTAACGCTGTCCTTACAATACTTTGCGTTGGAAAATTGAGTTTAAACAAAGAATATTGCGTGTGAAGCCAGTCGTCTTTAAATACTTACACTGCTGGGTTTGTTGTAGCCAATTCAAACAGTTCACAGATATATGTTAACCAACATCACTGAGCCATTTATGTAATGCAAGTATAAATATGTACCTCTCAAGCTCTCTTTAGGTGTGGTTAATACAGCTTTCTTAAATTCATTAGATAGCATTATATTCTAGTATTATTGTTTAGCTCCTAATAAATCCTAAAATAAGTGGAATGTTAAAACTTCTCCGCGTGGTTCAAAAATGAATACTCTGCCACCTTTCAAGTATTCATTTTTTTTAAAAATGTAGTGTGTATTTTTACTCTTGTAAAAGATATTGAAATAAGTTAGGAAATGTACTTTATATGTCTCTCTCTTTGGAAAATATTTCGAGGGTTCTATCTGAATGCGCTTCTGATCTCTTAAACGATTTTTATTAGAAAATTGAAGGAAGAAAGTTAATTCACGACTTCCGTGAAAACAATTTTTTTTTCAGCATCTTTTTCACAAGTCGCGCATTTACCATTTCAGTTAGTAATTATTGAAAGGTTGAATGTGTGTGTGTGTGTGGGGGGGGGGGTTAACGTGTGGCTTGAGGGTAAGCTGGGATGTCTAATTTAATACACACGGTTTCCCCTGCTCGCAATAGAGGCCTCCCTTAACTGAACCAGAAACAATAAAAACAGACACAATAAATCACCTACCTGTAAATGTTCAAAGTGTGTCTGACTTGCGCTTAGTGTAACAAACAACGAATGATAGGGCGCAATCGTCATGATAACCAGATAATACAGGCCTCGAACAGGCCTCTACTTTGTGGTGGTCATTAGTTTATCTAGCAGTAGCAGGCTGCTGATCTGCGCTGTACTTATCTTTAGTCTATTTAACTGTTCGAATTCGTCGTATTGATATAACGAGAGGTTTTATGATTCTCATTCTGAGACATGCACTACATAAATCCAGCAGTTCATTTATCTCATAAGACCATACATCCCATTATCACACCGGCAACTTCCCCGTCCCCAAAAATTTCATTTGGTATAGTTTTATTAGCATGATTTAGTGTTGTTTTTTTTTTTGTTTGTTTTTTTTTAAGTTTAACAACATAACATTGAAGTTCATTTTTAATTCGTAAATACTTTATTTTGGATTTTGACTAAATGTTTTGTTAGTATATTTTAAATCATTTTTTCATCTCTCCCATTTTGTTTTACTTTTATAAATGGTAAAACTGAAGTTAAATAATATCTTCAAATTGTTTTGTTAAGATTGGTGGCATAATTATACTAGCGATTACTCTGCCCAATAAAGTTTGTTAATTTCACAGAACAATGAACTTTACTCTCAGCAACTAGTTGATAACATTCGGGCTGTTTTACGTGACCTACCCGACTTTATCTATACACGGGTCTTTGCATTTCATGTACGGAAACTATGAGTTCATCTGAACTGTCTGCGTACAGGGAATCTAAAAGCTTTCACGAAAATTTACTTTTAGAAGGTCTTTTAATACTGTTTTTGGCTAACTACTTAACTAAATTTGCAATAAACTTAATTTTTTTTAAAACATATTTTCTTTAAATTCCATTTTTAAAAAAAAACTTTAGTAGCATGTTAATATTTGATTTTTAATTGACACATTTTAAACGTAGATACCATTTGAGATTTAACAGCTAGTTTGAGTTTCTCTTTAACGCATTCACAGGGTAGCCATAAATCAGTACGTATTACCTTTATAAGGATCGTTGCAAAAGCATACGTTTCTTTACTGCGTATTCTAACCAAGACAAAGGCTGTAGTGCAAGCCTGATGTATACGTTGAATGTGCCTATATGAAAAATCTGTCAACTCGCTGTAATTAAGTGTGGGCCTTGTGAAGCAAATATAAATCCATGTGTATGTAAACGTATGTTATGTGGAAAACACCAACCCGTTGTATGTAAGCTTGTGCCTTTTTCCAACTTTTATTTATTATTAGCCTCTGACTTCATGCCTTTACCGTTATTTCCAATGGTTTTATAGAGCCTATTTCAACAACCAAAAACCTCAAAGTTTACAGATTGAGTCCTTTACCATTGTAATTTTTCCAACGTTTATCATTTGTCAGAACAGATCAATGTAGATACGTTCAGGATTATATACTCTCAACCCCATCACGTCAACTGAACACACAGTGACCTCCGCAATTGGTATTTTGACTTTTACCTAAAATTCTATTGGATCCGTTTTTCTGTTTCAAGCTAAGGGGTAGTGGAAAATAATGTTATGAAAATGAGTATTCGCTACCAATGTTCCCTCTACGGCAGTGCTTCTCAAACTTTTTAGTAAGTGGGGCGGCAGGATTTTTTTTTATCACGGCTCGGACCACTTGACCATTTAATTTGTACTGACTTGGTAAAGAAATGTATTTTATTTTATTTGTTTCACTTTATGTGCTTATTGCCGGAAAATTGAAATGTTTTGTATGGTTAGTGTTAAAGGATGAAAATCGAGCATTTGGCCCATGGATCGGCTCTGGTACGCAGACCACATCTTTGAGAAGCATTGCTCTACTGTTCATTGGTCTGTGTGCAATGTAAAAAGTCATCTGCAAAGGTGCACTGCATCCATATTTTTTTGTAATACATGTATATAATACATTACATCCCCCTCCCCCGACCAACAAAAAAAGATATTCTCATGGGTAAGGTTTAATCATTTGCCTTTTATTTCTTATGGGGAAATACGTTTGGTTATACGTCCTGTTTGATACAAGGACAAGGGATTTATACTGAGGTCCTCGGTATACATCCTTAATCCGTTCCAGACCTGAGTGGTAATTCAAAAATGCTGCGCGGCGTCAGGCAGATATCTGCGCGGCCATGCAGCTTTAAAGGAAAATTGATCGCTCCAAATATACCCCCTCCATCTTCTATAGCAAAGTGTATTTAAATGCTAGAAATTAAAGATCACTGGAGCTTGACATCAGTGGTAATACAGAAAATTTATATTTTGTATTAACTCATGGCGTCTGCTTGATTGTTTGCCGTAAAAAAAGCGTTGGATCGATTTTAACCCACTTCCCCGTAGGCTGGCGAGCTGAAATTTTGCAGGCATACTCGTTCCAAAGATAAAAATGATCTATTGAAATTTTAGCTCGATCGAATGTACTGTAATTAAATTAAAGAATTTTTATATTATGTTTATTTATCTCTATGTAGCATGTACATATTTGTGCTAGAGTGCTGTTAGATTGTCGCGGTGCGAATTATATTGAACAGCCTTTAAATTGTTTTGCTGTCGTGCGGTGCCATGCGTGTTATATTGACCACACTTTTCACCAAAAAAAAATAAAATAAAATTTTTTAAAAAATTTAAAAAATCCCGATCTGAAAGTTTATGCTAGTCTGTCTCGCAGTGAGCATTATATTTTTATTTTATGAAACATGTTGGTATAACCATTTTCCCTTATATAAAGGATTTATAGTATTTAAAAAACTGTTTTTACTGGGGGGGGGGGGGGTTTGAATAAAAAATATGTATTTGTTTGCTTGTCAGTTATTTTCATTTTTATTGAATTCTTTGCTAAAGAGCCCTGTAAGTGTAAGTACTCTATGGGATTTCTGGCTGTTCTTAGTCTAATGGTCTATTGCATCGACTATTACACACACTTTGTGAGGTCATTGTATCAAATGCCTGAACTTCACATCTGTTCTGCACTGTTAATTAAGATTGTGACACACATCAGATCATCAACAGAATGTGTACGCTGTTATGTCATAATAAGTAAATCTAATAAATAAAGATGAAAGTTTGCTTGTTTGTTTGTTTGTTACCAATAGAATTCCACACCGTTTGACCTGGAAGCTGAAATTTTGCATGGTACCCTCATTTGACCCGGGAAAGGTCGTAGGCTATATTTCAATCACATGTGACCACCCCTAGAGTAAGTAGGCCCTGTATGTTGCTTTTTTAAATATATTAGCTATATCAAAACTGAAAATCACTAATTCTCCTATTTACCGTGTAGGTATAAGAATGAAACTTTGGCTAGTTGTTAGTACACCTCAATGATGGTAACAGATAAAAACAATATTTAAATTATCACTTACTGGGGGGGGGGGCCCAAATGTAGTATTCTTCTTATATTAAAAACTGACTCGTATAAGATATTTGTGGTTGTGTGAATCCATGTGCAGGGCCGGCCTGAAGGAATTGGAGGCCCTTAATCTAATGTAAAAAATTGATCTGGAAAGATTCTTTTGCGAGGCCCCCACTAATGATGAGACTAATCGGATGCCTTAATTAGGCGGCTGCCAAGTTTGCTTATGCCTAAAGCCGATCTTGCCATGTGTATGCATTATGAGATAAACATCGGATCAAAAAGATAGTAAGGGTTAACATATGAAAAAAAAAATGAAAATTAGCATGCTTTCCAGTTTTAGTTTCTTTTATTTAATTGTATAAAAACCATACAATAGAATCAAACAGTTGAACATGGGCTATGTACGAATACTTAGGGTGCTTGGTTGATGTGGTTTTAAATTTAAGATTGAAATATCCCCATAGATCTAGAGAAATTATATGTAAAATCCAGTTATTGAAAAATTCTTTTTGCGTCTCATATAAATTCTTAAATGTGTTTTTAAAGTCGTATGATGTTATGAGTTATAGAATATATTTTTTAAACTTTTATTTTCAAAAATATATAGATCTATTTATTATTGGAGCACAGCTAAAATAATTACTTCCTTCTTATAGTAAACTTTGTTCAAAAAACTTATCAGTAGGATGCTAGTACATTAATTTTTTAATTATTTTTTTTTTTTTGTGGGCAATTCATTTTCTATCATTTCTTAAGACTCGAAAACTGTTTCAGCGCCTCAAATTGTGATGCTGTTACTGCTGTTCATCTTTTACCTCGAGTGGCAGGAGTTACCTTTTCTTTCCCCCAACGTTAATTTTATCGTAGCCGGTAAGACCGTAACCAGAGAGACTTAGCGGCGACCTCAACAACCCGCCATAACCGGGCACGCCCCCGTAGTTACTTCCGTACACCTGACCGGGGTAATAGGCCTCTGCGGCTGGGTTGCCAGCTGGTCTGACGGTGTAAGATCCCGGGTATCCCGGGTACCCAAACTGGACTCCCGTGCCGTAAGGTGCTCCATATTTCGGGCCGTAGGCATCTCCTTGACCATAGATCCCCATGCGACCGCCATTTGGGCTGCCTCCTTGACCACCGTATGCACCATATGGGCTGCCTCCTTGACTACCGTATGCACCATATGGACCGCCTCCTTGACCGTCGTATGCACCATAGGGACCACCAAAAGCCCCGTAGGGTCCACTGTAAGCACCATACTGTCCACCATACAAGGGGCCCACGAAACCCCCACCGTAAGCCCCAACTCCGTAGGGTGGACCGTTGCCTTGGTTCCTGGACTGGAGGTACGTGTTGACCGCAGCATTGAGCGGGTTGAGTGCTGCACCACTGGTAGGTGAGTTGATGGTGATGGTTTGAACCTTGTTATCGGCTTGGACAAGTAGAGTTAAACCAAGAGCAAGAGTGGAGAAAACTTGCACAGGAAACATGTTACTTTCGGTTTTGTTGTTCTGTGAGGAAGTATAAGGAAAACATAGTATTTATTTTTTACATGCAAATAATTAAGGTAGGTCTGTTATCGATTAATTTAAATTTAATCGTTTACTTTTGAAAAATTACCGAATAATTAATCGATAATTTTGATAAAAGATTTTTTTAAAAATAAGATGTATCAAACTGAAAATTTCAAGGGAAGTAACAAAAACAGGCAATTGACCTTTTTAAATTTAAAATATAAGTAGTTCAATATAAAGTCAATGAATTAAAATTTTTGTTATTGTTAATTAAGTAAAATCAATGTTTCATTTTTATATCATTTTCATTATAAAAACAGCTTATTTTAAAGTAAACACTTTTAAAATCTTTTTTTTAAAATGGAGACGCTTGTACGTAAAAAAAAAAAAAGCAAACTATTATTCATAATTAATTATTTATAAATAAATCGAAGTAATTGGCTAAAACAAATTCTTTCATTTACATCGCTATTTTATCGATTAAAATAATTTTAATCGTTAATTTTTTTTACAGATTAATCGAGAAATTAATCGTTTATTTCCGCAGCCCTAAATTAAAGAAATATTTCATTTCACAATCCGGGGGGGGGGGGGGGCGCGGTGGTCGAGTGGCAAGCGCGCTCGACTGGCGTTCCGATGTTCACACGCTCGAGTCCATGGGAAGCCAAGGACTTGTTAAACAATAGTCTATCATAAAGAGAGAAAATTAATGCTTTATGTAAAAGAACAATTTCCAAAAGGGGAGATAAGCAGTTTATGGAAAGCAAAAGGCTTGAGCTGAATGTAGATGAAATTAGCCTTATTTTAATTACAATGTTTGGAAATATTTTCTACACAGAATCTGTCTTCACTATGAATATCTTTAATGAGTGAAAGCCGCGCTTTATTCTTCCGATGTAGGTTTTTTTTATAGGGCTGCGGAAATTATCGATTAATTTCTCGGTTAATCGGTAAAAAATATCTAATAAAATTATTTTAATCGATAAAATAGCGATTGGAACCATGGAAAATATATGCTATGATATGACCGATTTATCAATAAATTATCAATTATTAATAATAAAAAATAGTTGCTTTTTTAGGTACAAACTTCTCCATTTTAATCTTTAAAATAGGTTGTTTTATTAGGAAAATGATATCAACAATTAAACATTTCTTTTAATTAATTAACAATAACAAAATTGAAATGCATTGACATTATATTTAACTACTTATCTCTATATTAAAAAATGTTAATTGCCTGTTTTTGTTACTTCCCTTGAAATTGTCAGTTTAACGACTTCATACATCTTATTATTCTTATCTTAATCAAAATTATTGATCACTTATTCGGTAATTTTTCAAGAGATAACGATTAATTTTAAATTAACAGCTATAGTTTTTTATTTACGCATACAATCTTGACGTTGAAAATATTTATTTTTTTTAGATCACAAAACTAAAAATACATGTCATTGGCAGACAATACGAAACATAAATTTGAAAGTTTGTTTAAGGCTGCCTTATCCATAATTATAGTTTCAGCATTTACAGCAGGAATATAGAATTAATATATATAATATATATATACATTTTAACATTGATTTCCGATAATCATACAATGACATAAAGGCAGGGCAAAAATAGAAGGATCGTAAAATTGACTTTCTTATTTGATGTTAAAAACCATTGAGAGGTAGACGAATTTTTGGGATTCATACATTTGTGAAGAAGGAGCAAGAACAGCATATGGGCAGGAGTGGTGTCATTTTTCATTACGTTGAGAATAAGCCCTCACAATGAATGATAGAGGCAGTTGCCGTACATGGAATATAACATTTAGTATTTGGCAGTGCTACTCAAAGTTGTGGTCTGCGGATCGGCGCCGGCTGGTGGACAATCAGCCGCCGGTCCGTATAAGTTATGAAAAAGGGAAAGAAAAACCAAATTATAAGAATCCATTTACAACCATTAATATCAACCCCATAGAACAAATGCACAATTTTTGGCAATAAGCACATACAGTGAAATAAATAAAAAATAAATTTCATTTCGCTACCACGACAGTCCAGGAAAAATAGGGCACATGTCATTGTTTTATAAAAAAAAATAATTCTGCCGGCCCACCAAACTAAAAATTTTGAGAAGCAATGGTCTGTGGCAGGGGTCAGCAACCTGTGAGTCATGTGACTCGTTTGTTGTTACGGTGTGGCTATCACGTTTCATGAGCAAATAAATTAATAATTAATTATATTATTTTATTTTCAAAACTCGTGTTAATGACTCTTCAAAAACTGAAATTTTGTTAATTGTAACTTTTGGCTCTTCCGTCTCAAAAGTTGCCGACACCTGATTTATGAGATAGTAAATTTGATTGCAAATAGGGTGGTGGCAAGGGTAGACCAGCGAGCCGAATTTTTTTTTTTAACTTGGCTGGCTGACATAATTTTGTGGCGGATATCCGGATTAGCCTGCTTTCTCCTCAAATTGACATTTGCGGCTGATTTTCCACTGATTACGAAATTTTTGGATGAAATTCGACTGAAGCCTGGCCAATAATGAAGCAATAAAACTTCAGCAATTACAAAACTATTATAGAAAACTTCAGAACAAGCTCTATTATTTTTAACAAAAGAAAAAAAAAAGTTTTTATATGGTGTCGTCCATAAAATACGTCAGGCTATTTTGACTATTTTGCTCTCTCTCTCTCTCTGTCACAAATCTTGGACCCCACCCCCTAAAGTATGTCACACTTTCGAACATATTTTTAATTTACAAAATAATTAACATTTAATATAAAACACCGTGACGTCACACATGGCCGGACCCCTTCTCCCCTGTCACAAACTGTCACACAGTTTCTTACACCTCTCCTCCTTTGGAGCGTTACCTACTTTATGGACGGCCCCTATGCTGTCCTACTAATGCAGTGCATGAATGCATTCCACTCATTCAGTTTCTGTCACTCAATACCTGATAGGCACCTAGAATATCAGTTTATAATTTTTCAGGGCTGCGTAAATTAACGATTAATTTCTCGATTAATAGGTTTAAAAAATATCGATTAAAATTAAAATTATTTTAATCGCTAAAATAGCGATTAAAATTAAGTAATATAATTTAAACATTGTTCGATTTATTAATAAATAATTAATTATCAATAATTAATAACAGTTTTTTTTTTTTTTGCTTACAAACTCCTCAATTTAACAAAAATTCTTAAAGTGTTAACTTTAAAATAAGCAGTTTTTATTATGAAAATGATATTTTAAAAAAAAACACATTGTTTTTACTTAATTAAAACGCAATGTAGTTTATCAGCTTTTAGGCTAATGCCGCATATTTTCCGGCAGATTTATGGCGAACAAAAAATTCGGCGACGTATTCGGCGCGCGGAGCCTGCTGAGCGGTCTGGGCTATGGTAGATTTTTTTTTAAAAAACGGAGATGGTAGACTTTTCTTGGAATATCAGTTGGAGGGGAGCTAAAAAGCATAATGAAATGATTGGAGAAATATCCTATGGACAGTTGGACAATGCTGGGGAATCTTTTAAAAGCTCGTTGAAACGTACTATGCAGTAGAAAATCTTACCACCAGTATTTAAAAGTACCTAATATATTACAAACATTTAGTCTATTGAATATTAATTAATCATTAAAATTGTAAAAGAAGTGTTTCATTTAGAAAGTATTACCGATTTTAAATATCAACTATTGATGGGCAGCAATTGGAATTAGCGATATTTTTTAAAATCCTTACCTTTTTTAATATCCCTACTTTGAAATAATAATTTGCGGTTCAAATTTTCAGAGACCGTTTATCTCCATAAATAGCAGAAATGTTTTTTATTTGAGAAGAGGAAGTTTATTGACAGATGACCCAAAGATAAATCTTTCCCGGGATGTCGAACCAAAACTATATAGCCTACTGCGTCATTATGACGTCATGTAAATGTCACGTGATCTCTCCCAGCCAGTACATCTAAACCCTTTTCTGTCAACAAAATATTCCACATCTTTGCGTTGAATTTTTAAAAAAATAGAATTAATGATATATAGAATCACTATCACAAGGATGGGGCTCCATCACTCGATTACCGCTGTCACCTGCCTTGGGGGGATAACTCCACACGAACTGGGAGCGTCCATCAACATTAGGGCTTTACCGTGACTCATGGTCACACTTGACTATAGTGAAGTGGGCAGTTAGCTCTGGGCAAGGAAAGGTTCATCAATGATTGAACTAATTACCGTGAAGGTGAACTTGCTATATTCAAGCCATCCATGCAAATCTAAGACACGATAATTGTATGTTCATTTCTGTCCCCTTAGTTGTGGAATATTTTTTATTTTAAAACGGAATGTCTTCATGATTATCAAGCTTCCCCCACCCCCTTTTCCGGTTGTGAATTAAAATTATGTAGGTTTGCATCAGTAAATGAGTTGCTCAGGTTTGTCCTCCTTTTTAATTTATACATTTTAAAAAATAATGAAATGAGGTTTTTTAAAAAAAAAAAAAAAAAAAAAAAAAAAAAACGTGAACTCGCCCTTCAAATTACGCCACCGTTACACTGATCACCACACTTATTATATAAATATTTTTGTGACCCGCGCATGCTTTTATATGTGCAAAAAGCACATACAGTGAAAGAAATAAAATAAAATACATTAAATTTCGCTACCCAGTCAGTAAGGTAAAATAGTGCACCAATCACATATATGTGATGCAGTTAAATCGAGACACTAAGCAAGTTAATGATATCAACATTTAATTCAGACCAGCGTTCCGACCTTTTCATCATATTATAGTAACACTCGACAATAAGGCCTTTCACTTTCATCTCGAGCACATGCCCAACAGTCTTCCGAACTTTGGCCAAACAGTGTATGTAATTCAATTTCTCCTGGAAGAGGCTCGGAAGTCGTAATAAGTAATTATTTCACTAACATTTGGTTTAGCAACAATTTCGAGTCAAGCCGAATTTTTAAAATATTTTTATAAAGTTTTTGAACTTATGGATAAATCATTCGGAATGTTGACATAAGGCAAAACAATATTTTGCAGGTTGCTCTCCCCTGCTTTCAGATGCTGCTTCCCCACCGAGCTAGTCATTGGTGAAAACACACACATGCACACTCACTCATGGCGTAAATGTGTAATTGGTAAAACCACACACCCATGCATGCTCACTCCCTCACAACTTCAAGGTGTAATTAGTAAAACCACACACGCGAGCTCACTCACACACACACAACACAGATGGGTCATTGGTGAAACCATTCACGCTTACACACTCACTCACACTCAATTGAAAACTCAGAACAGGTCATTGTTTTGTTTTTGTCTTTTATTTCTCTAAACTTTAATTGGACGTGAACATTGGAATGTTAACAACTCTTCTATTACACAATGTTTGTCTAAAAGTGACTTAAAGATTCTAAAGTGGCATTCAATGTGTTTCCTGGATGCCAGACTTGTGTGCATTAAAGAAAGTCCCTACCAATTCCTTTTACACATTTTACATTTCCATCACTTTTTTTTTAATATTTAGAAAAAACACACAATTATAAATTGTCAAGTAACAAACCCACATCAGTAGTGAATTAAAAAAAAAATATCAGTCATAATCAAGAAGGATCTTTATGGATTGAATAGCACAACATATAGAACCTGATGATAGAACTTTCAAGTGCTGACCAATGAAATGTAATCTGAGGTTAAGTCACTTGTGGTCCTTGCCCTCTAATATACAGACCCATGTCTATACTACACTGACATGTGGTACACTCAGGCCCTTAAAAAAATAGTTTTTTTAAAAACATCCACAATATAAGGGGTGTGATAATGTAAGATCCATTTCATATTTCTATTAACTTCACTTTAAAAGGCATTTGAGAAGAATCATTTGTAGTAGCAGTTTTGATGACATAGATAAAAGTAAAAGTATATTTAGCTGCGTCACACATGCCAGAGAAGTATTTAAATGCCACAATGAAAATGATAGTGTACAGTGGAAAAAAAACAACTAAATTCTATTCCAACTACAAATTTGTGTACCAATTAACTTGAAAACACTTATTTTGGTAAATTTAAACAGAAACCTAATATGAAATATTCAATGCACTTGAACAATTTTTTTATTTTTTAAAAACCTTCTTAACCATTAGGGCAGACTTGCCAAATATTGCTACATACAATGAAATGCAAGTAGGATCCAACCCCCCAATTTTTTTCTTTTAATAATGCAATGTGTTAATGATACACAATACATTATGATGAAATTAATATTTATATATAAGAAAAATGACAAAGTCACATTTTAATAATTATTGTAGTATTTTGTACACAGATGCAACTAAGCTAATTTTTCGTTAAAAGAGCGGGTCTCTGGCTGGACAAAACCATTATAAATATATGTCAATCCATTTCTAAGTATGAAACCCTATATTTAAGCTGAATTTTTACCCTAATATTCACAAATTATATTAGGCAACATGTGAAGAGCTCAAGGGAAGAAATGGTTATGTCACACTTTTGTAGTTTTGAGATATTCAAGATTTAAAGTTCAAAATTATACAGATTTCTTATAAGTTAACCAAATAGATTTGAATTTTTAATAGGGTCAGAGATATAATTTTGTTCATGAAACCTCATTCACAGCATTTTGTTAAAACTAAAAAATTTCAAAAATGCCACATAGCCGTTTCATATGGTTGACTATGTCCTAAAAATTTGACAAGTCATAAAAGATCATTGGCAACTATGCTGACCAGGTATCCAAATATAGGATAATCATCATAAATGACATAGTTTATGAAGAAATATTTCAGTCTTAAGTCTTAAGTTGTAACACTTTTTAAGTTTTAAGACAAAACTGGTTTTTATGTCTGTTCATTCTGGTACATAAAATTTAATGACACACCAATAAGCCTTTGTGACACATGCGTCAATGATGAGTGTTGGGAACCACAAATGCTGGTTTCTTGAAATAAAATCAATGGTTTGTGGCCGTACACAGATAAAAAAACACAAATAAATGGAGCTAAATTATTTAAGTTTTAAAGCCAAAAATGTATTTATTTTGTTTTAGTTTTGTGGCAAAAAAATTAGAAAAAAAAAACCCGGTGAACTAAGAAAGATCACAAAAGTATGACAGCATGGGTGATGTGATTATTTTTAAAGTGTCACAAATTAAATCAATATTTTAGTAAGTCTGGATGGACCAGCTGGAGATATGGACAAAAACAATTTAAGTTAAAAAATTTTAAAACGTTTTATAACTAAGAAAAAATATTCATGCCTTTCAGTCACTTTAACCTTGTTTGATAATGGATCCATTAAACATGAAAAAAAAAAATTCATTTGAGATGTTTTTCTAAAAGTAAAGGTAGTGAAGTATTTAGGGAGTGCTATCCCTAACAATCTGTAGTGAAGTATTTAGGGAGTGCTATCCCTAAGAATCTTATGAAGACTCTAATCATGATCCTAAAAAAACAACTCCCAGTTGCACACAGACCTACATTTTAAAAAATGTTTGTCATCTTATTTTACATTTGTGTGTGTGTGAGGAAGGGGAGGATTAGGAGTATTAATTGGATTTTTTTTTTAAAATTAAAGCCATCGAATCTGAAGGAATAATTTTAAAGATTATTACAATGTTTATTATTATTGGCCTACACAATTATTATAAGGTTACAGATTACAATATGTATACATTTACCCAAATAAACATTTATATAAACTTTTTTTTTATTCCATTACAAACTAAAACTTCTAATATAAAAAAGTCTAATCTATTGAATGGATGAGAGCAGTTATTTTTTTTAAAAGTGGGTAACATTAGATACACCAGTACCTAACATTGCTTAAGGCTATTTCTGCTCTCAGCTATTCTAGAACTCATGCATGTGCTACATATTAATAACTTAAATGGTATCAAGTTGACCGTTTAACCATTGGTACGAACTATAAACAGATCATTGTTCTGTCTATTGGACAACTTGTAATAGATACAATATTTTATGTTAATTTTTTTTAATAGTTTTTTTCATCGTCTCGACTTCAAACAACCATGTGGTAACATATCATAGACAATACGTACTTTTGACGATGCTGTGACAAGGCCACAGACCATACAGTGATCAATAAATCGACCATGCTGTGACCATTACATAGAGACAATACATATCAAATTATAGTTAAAATAACCAATTCCACTTGTAGTTAAACTGACCATGTATTCCCTCATGCAATTAGACTGACCATTCATTCACAATTGTTTGTTCACTGACCATACTTTTTCCTAATGTTAGTACACGAACAAATTTGAGATCGTTCATTCAATATTATCAGTATACTGATTATACTATAACCACACTTTCCTTAATGTTGGAACATTGTTTAACTACAGTATTTCAATCAAATTATATCATTCATTGCACAGAAAAATTAGAAAAAAAATTAAAGCAACATAGGAAAGAAATACAAAACAACCCCATTCATATCTGTATGTAGCTTGCAAACAAATGTGAGAGACAAGCACTATCTAATTTAAGTAGATTAATCATCTTCAGTCCTTTTATGATAATTTTTGACTTAGAAGATAAGAAAAAATCTACCATAAATAATGGATAAAAAATTAAAAGACTTTTAAAGCTTATTAAAAATTAAAGTCTTATAGTACCAAGTATATAGATGTGAATGTCACTCAAAAATTGTACTTTCATTCTAAAACATCACACCTAATTTGCCAACACCAGTCAAATAAAGACGCTGTTATGTTTGGTTTGATTTTAACTAGTCAATAAGTATATTCGTCTACTTCAATGTCTTTTGCTAACTTGTTGGCATTGGATAAGTTAACAAGAAATATTTTAAAAGAAATAAATCATGAGTCATGTTTAAAACAAAATTTTTTAAAGAATTTTGAGTGCTAGCCTATGTAGTGGTTCTGATATGATATGTTAAATATTAATAACATAAGTAAATCTTCTGGAAACATGCAATTCTAATTCTATGTAGTTCAAAACTACTCCTGAAAAATAATTGTAGTTATAAAATAAAAACAAACCACTAGTAAAACAGAGAGGAATATCTATCCGTTTTTCCTTGCATATTCAAGACCAAGAGCTGGTTCTCTGTAACTGTTATTTTTATTTAACTTTGTGCTTAAAATTTGGCACAATTATAAATTCACTCATGTTCTCATCTTTAAATGATATTTGACAAACAGGAGACAATGGCCCATTTTTAGAAGAACCCCCCCCCCCCCCAAAAAAAAAAAAAAAAAAAACCCACAAAAACACCACAAACAAAAAACACATTTATATCAAGCAAGTATTTCAATTTTAAAAAAATAAAATATTCAAATATAGAAAATGGTTAAGGGAGAGAATTTAGAGCCTGCTTGATATAAACACCCTTGTTTAACATATGTTCGGGCATCAATATTACACAAGTTTCATTCAAATTCTTACAAAATTGTTAGGTTTCTTTCCATGGCTACTTGACAGACAAAACAAAATTGTTTCAATATTATAAATACAAATCTATGTCCATTCACAAAGACCTTCATACTCTAGTACTTTATGTACAAAAATATATTCTTTTACTGTTTTTAGTGACTATTATCATTAATTATATATAAATAAATATTGATCTTCAATTTCTTCCTACCATTACAAAATGATTTGAATACACATGAGTATATCTAGTCCAACTTTAAAAATTGTTTATAGTTTTTTTTTTACAATCTTTTGAAACTGTATCAATAAACTTGCTAAATGATCCAATGTTAACCTATAAATATTTGCCTATGGAGATATAAAATTGAATGAAAGAAGTTCATCTGACAGAATTAGACTATAATTCATCTAAAATAAAATGAATATCATAAGCTATGTAAGTTAAAAAGGTACCATTGAAATAAAGCTTAAAACAAAACTCTCTTCTATTTACAAACATGCAACTTTGATTCTTAATATATAATACAGATGACATGAGGTCTGAAAATGAAAGGTTAAAACAAACAAAATAACCCACTACATTTTTTTCTTGGTTATAATCTAAAGAGACTTAAAATAGTTTCACCAATAAAAAAATATCCATCTTACAGTGACCAGAAATATGTTAACACCACACAACTTATCAGAGTTAAAGAAAAATTAATAATGTATATATTTAACACTCTTTTAGCAGGTTATATTGAAAAATTAATTAAGCCCAAAAGTATTCAGTGAATTTTTGTAAACTTAAAAACTTTTACAGTATATCCTTACAGCTATGAAAGATGTCAATGGTCACATACATGGGTAAAAATGTTAAGAGTCCCCAATGCTTAAATGAAACCTTACTGTATTCAAGGATTTCTTTGAGACAAAGCTTCATCTTTAGCAAAAGTCAGTGTTAAAAAGAGGCCACTTTTTTAATGATGGTTAATGGCTCTGACATAAACAGTTGTGTGCCATAGTTTGCTCAAGCCCTAGCTGACATCTGCAGCACAATATTATTTTGTTGTCATTCTTCACATTTATATCACAGACAATGTACAGGTAGATGTGAGTATGGATTCTCCATGTTATAACATTCAATGTAGATACTCTTCCAATTATGCACTCAGCCAAATAGTCTTATAACATAGAAATCTAACATTATGCAATTACGCAGGGGGCAGATAAGAGATGACAAGCAGCAGCATTTCAAAGTCCATTGGCTCAATTTAAGTTGTGAATCTTTGCACATTTGTTTAATCTTAAAAGTGTGTTATCAACTTTAACAATAAAGTGCTGCTATCTAAGTATTAACATTTACGCAACATCAAAGCTGAAACCTTGCAAATTCTATTCTCTAAACATTTTAAAAGCAATATTTGCTGCAGATTTCAACAGATTTCTTGAAGAAAAAAAAAGAAATTACAAATAAGAAGCAGACCTGGTTACAGTGGAGCTCCAAAAAAGCTAATACTGTTATATTGTTGGGTGATATTGTTCCGTTTAATTAAGCTCATGTTAAAGAAAAGTCATTATCTTCCAAAAGTTTCAAAATGCTGCTATTTGCAGTGCAATCTGAGGTCACTTGTCTTTTGCAAATGTGTCAGCTACAGCTATTAATGTTTTTGCCTTAAATATAATAGTATGCTGTCACTCTTTTGGCTGAAATTTTAAGTAGTTTCAGTCATAGTCAAAATAAAATAAAACTTATTGAAATAATAATCACTTTCCAGATGAGGATGTCAAAACAAGTTACTTGAGAAAAAGAGCTTATTCTATCAAAATCATTATCAATCAAGTCTAGTTAACTGACTGACTTCAGTTATCATGAACATACTATAATCACTGCAAGATGTAGGTGATAGTAGCCAGATGTATGAGTACTGGAGACAATCTGGGTATTTAATTTAAATTGTACAGCTGCTAAGCTATGAGTTTGAGAATTTTAAAAGTAGATTCAGATGCTGCTGACTAGATCTTATCAAAAATTTTAATCAGACTTTGGTGTGGACCGGGGAGAAAAAGTTAAGACTGCCTTAGAAAGAACTGTTTTCTCAATCCTAATGAAATCATAGTTACAAAATGATGCTATAGGCTTTCAGTTGCAGCACAGAAGTAAACAATGGCCAATCTTGACCTAAGTTGTCACTAAATATTACTGTTGCCATATCAAGCTTCTTTGATGTGAAAACATTAACACTTGACCTTAATTACAAAATGTAGAGCTATTTGGATGTATATGGTCTTTAAAGAGTTTAAGCAATCCTCAATTCTGCATCTAACAAAAAATAATCTTTCCAATCTACTGTCCCTTCCCTAAACTACTTTCAATAAGTAGATAGTCCTTTCAAAAATTCCAACCAATTGAATTTATTAGACCAATCATTGCCAAAATAAGTAGAAATAGAATAAAACTACAAAAATGCAGAAAGTATTAAAGTTCAAAAATGCAAAATCATCAGAATATTAATTTTTACCCCAGTCTCCCAAGAATCATAGTTTTGATAGATCCCATCTTATAATTCGGGAAGTCAGCTAAACATCTAAGATTGTATGACAAAATCATTAAAGTAACCAGGTCTGCAAAAGTTAACTCAAGAAACAACTAACTTAAAGACTTAGTTGTGAGAAATCTTATCTTTAAAACTATCAAGAGGACAGCCAACTATTGTCTCAATAGTTTGTGTGACAGAAAAATGCTGAAAAATAAGCACTTCTTACAATTGCTCTTTCCTCTAAGGGTGTTATTTTACTCTGTATTGATTTTTGCATCATTTAGATCACATTTTATTGGAGTTGCTAAATTATCACATACAAAGCTCTGTTCCGTAGTATACATTTGTAATCCGTAACAAAGAAACAAATCAAAAATTAAATATGCCAATATATAAATTAAGAGTTAGAATGAAGTTATAACCAGGAATATTCCAAAGGATGAAGTGATGGTAAAGCAATTGGTAGTTTCACATTTTTAAAGCAATTTTTACTTCTGTTTTTTGTTTTGTTTTGGAAAACAATATATTATGATTTTTGATGAACAAATTTTTAGTTCACATGAAGGAAATCACACATGGTTGTAGTTTCATATGACCCCAAATAGAGTACTAAATTTAAAATCATCTATTAAAATAAATATTAGGAACAGATGCCTCAAGGCTGATCAATATCACGTGTTGTTTCTCCATCAGCTGCTACAATTTGAAACCACAGTTCAGTAAGAAATTAGCAAGCATGCCATTTTTTAAGTAGCCATCTCCTATGCCAAATATAAGTAGCTCTCTCCAAGAAAACATGCATGTGAACAGTACAACAATGTTAATTTACTTTCTCATTCAGACATTGGCACTATTTCTTCTCTGGCATACATCAACCAACCAGGTTATATTGCAGTTAAATGACTAATGGTAAGAAGCAAAAACCATGACTAGCCTGAACACACAAGCCATTTGTTTCATTATTTAAATGATATAATGCTGTACTCAATCCTGTTCTCTAGGCAAGTGCTTCTCTAACTTTTTAGTATGGTGGACCAGCAGAAATATTTTACATTACACAACGGACCGGTGAACTATTTTATCTTTACTGACAGGGTAGCGAAATGTAATTAATTTTTATTTAAACTTATTTGTTACATTTTATTAGCTTAATGTTGAAAAATTGACATATTCAATAAAATTAGTATTACTTGCTCTAAATGGAAGAGTTTAATTATATTTTTCTGTCTTTTCTTACTACTTCTGCGGTGCCGCATCAGCTGACCCATGGACCAACACTGGTCCACAGACCACCACTTTGAGAAGCACTGCTCTAAGCCATTAAAAATAAACAGAAAAGATGACTAAATTGTACTTTAACCAAATGTCTAAATATTATAAAGCTGACATAATCAAATCAACTATATTTTCTATGCAATGTTTAAATTACCAATACCATCAAATAGGAAGCTTATTATTATCTGATTACTTGTAGGTATTTATTTACACATAATATTTCAAGAATATAGTGTAAAAACTTCATTTGAAACTAAGCAATAAACCATTAATCTACCATCTGTGATATAAATCTCTTTTTGTATAAGCTAAATTTTCCCCTGGTATTTCATTTGTGTCTTTTTTTTTTGTTGACCTGTCTGTCAGCTGATACTGGTAAGTTCAGTTTTGTCACAATAAACAGCTTTTAATAAAGAAAAAATTATTTCAGCTTTTACATGCATTATGCCCCTCTCCGACCCCTCTAATTTCACAAAATCTCACACAATCAGCTGAATCTCACACAGACTTACCAACACTCCTGAGTAGAATAAATAGCTGGTATATGTACACTATTGATCAAAAGAGTTAAAATTGCTGGAGATCATTTGATTTCTTAAAGCTAACTTTGCCTCTCGGCTTTCTCTCCTTAACAAGTAAATCATTTCCAAATTCAGAGAATCCAATGTATATGTTAAAACACATCCCACCACATCTTAGTAAAGAAATTTTCCAAGGAAAGTGGTTGTTGGAATTTAAATTGATTATATTGGTTTGTAGTAAAAACTTTACCAAGGTGAAAATATACATTGTGTAAGTTTATAAAGAACTGAATAGCATAGGCTTAAAATTTTCTTTGCTAATTGTAGTGTTTATAACTAAGCAAATTTGTAAGCTCATTTCTTCAAACAATACTTCAAAATTTGGTAGAAAGTTTATCAAGTTCTAGGATGGTTTAAAAATTTTAAAATAAATTAACAAATACAAAGGCACAGCACTGACTATAGGAATTAAAACTTATAAAGAAATTAAATGTAAATATAAATATATATATATATGTATATAAATGAGTTTGGTGGGATTTTAATTTTTCCTCTCAAGGCTTTATTATAAGCCATTAAGATTCCTCTATATTCTTCTATCAATTTTACAGATAGATGCCTCTATATCCCACAAACACCTTATGATCATTTTTTCTATTATAATTACAACCGAAATAGCATATCTAAGTTGTCTAATAGCTATTTCAAAAGTTAATTTCAAAATCAATATTTAATGGGTTTAAATTTTTTGTGTTTTTTTCCCTTTCTAATTTTTTTTTCTTTTAATAATGTCAATGTACAAGACATGAATGCTAAGATTTTAGATTTAAAATGATAAACTTAACACATTAAATGACAAGTAGTCACATGATTTCAAAGACTTTAAATAAGATATTAAAAAGACAACATATATTATTGAGTAATTATAATACTATACCAGTGTAAGGCAGCAATATTACAGACAGACACGGCGTGCACTTTATAAAAAAACTTCTAGCACACGAGAGTGTGTCATGCTGCAACAAACTGTTAAAGTCATGTTTAATCCAATCTGAAGAAATATCGTTGTCTTGTGATTAACATATAGAATCTTCACAATTCCCTTCCATAAATTTGTTCAATGTGTTGTTTCAGATCTTATGCTGTCATTTGTTGCTACTAACACACATTATATACTGGAAAGAAAATCATTTTAAAAATGAATATAAATTTATAGTCAACACAAACAATCCCATTTTCTAGACATAGACAAATGCAGCAAAGCCGCTTGTAACCAAAATAAGAAGTTTTGTATAATTAGGAAAAACAAATATTTTTGCTTAAAACATTAAGAAAAAACAAAAAATTTTGCTTAAAACATTAAGAGTATCTGGGCTATTTACTAAAATAAATTGTGAGCTCATTATGGTGAATTATCATTTAATATAATATGAAACTCTCAAAGAGCAAATTAGATTCCGAACAAGACAGAAAATTTCTATTAAAATAAATTGTTAAAAGTGAAATCACATTTATATAACATATTAACTCTTAAAAGCTTTGTAATGCGTCCTTGCCCGCTATCCCTAAAGCCTCATAAAGCGTCCCTAGATACCACTCTCGTTAGAAATGAGATCTCGGAAAGTAAAAACTCTTCAATGCTTGAAAAATAATGTATTCGACTTACGGCAAAGGCGGCCGTTGCCCGCGCTAGTGTTATCGCTCGATTTACGAAGTTTTTTGGTAGTTTTTACTTTTTTTTTTTGAAGAAGCGTTTTCCTATACTCTATTATAAAAATTATAGTACTAGACATATTATAAATGGATTTTACGCAATTTTTAAAAATTTCATAACCAATTAATCGTAATACAGGAAATCCTTACGGGAATGAGGCGCAAGATTATTGAAAACCTTATGGAGCTTAAAGAGTTAATGAAAAATGATTTAATGAAAATCTATGGCATAATTTATTATTTTCATTTGATGGTGCAATTCTTCTGAGATGATACAAACAAATTCAAACTAAATTATTCTAACAATGCCACTTCTTTGTTAAAACTTACCTAGGGTGTGAAAAGGGACACAATAGTCCTAGTTTGCAGTTATTCTCCAGCCAGTTAGAGCAAGTACAACCCCGTATAAGTTCATATTGTGCAGAATTAAAGCCAAAAGCTAATGAAAAAAAAATAGGCAAAGTATGCAAACATGTAAAATGAATAGTTTAAGACAGATCGATAATGAAATATACTTCAAAGTCTCTCTAGGCTCACGGTAGAAAAAACGTTTCTTAGGAATTATGTGAAGACCTGCACCAAACCTCTGACAACCTAAATGATTCGCCACACCCACTCTCTCTTTTCCTATATAAGCTCTTACTTCTCCTTCTACAATTACTATCTTTGGCTCTGGATTTCACCGCAGCTAAGTTTTAATTTCTTTATATCCGTTTTATTTGTTTTTGTACTTTTTTTTCATTGAAAAAAAATGTTCTTTGATGAAATGTTCACTGTTTTGTGACATCTTGTCAGGCTCAGTCATACTCATACCTTGTTTCTACTAGCCACATTTCAGTCTCACCCACATTTTGTTCACTAAACCCCTATAAGGTGGTGGTCTTTGGGTAGGTTTCAAATTATTTCAATTTTTAAAACATATGCAACACAACACAAACTTTAATCGTCATCAAAAACCTAATCAGCATAAACAAAATTATAATACCATCAGGAAGCTGGTGATGGGGTCGATTATAAAATAAGCTTTGCTATATGAAGTATCTGAGCATGAAAGAGCATCATTTATTTTTTTTATTTTTTTGGGGGGGGGGGGGGGG
>MUZC01000371.1:188740-212496 GCA_002072015.1 Radix auricularia | reverse complement strand
TCAAATATTACATCCACAGTCTCAGCTCAATTTTGAATATATACTGGTTATGGGCTTGGGCGAAAGTGTTGGATGCTGTGGGACAGAATATTGTTTATGAAAGATTTCTGATGATAGACTAAATATAAGGGAAATGTTAATTTGTTTTTAGCAGACATTTGAATATGGTAAAAATTTTTTATAAAAATAGCAGGGCTAGTAATTATTAAAAATGTTTTGTTTTATTAATTAACAATTAATTTTAACACGTATACAACTGAAAACCTCAAGTGAAATAACAAAAATAGGTAATTGACATTTTTAACAAAATGAGTTTTTTCCACTGTCATTTGTTGCCATGTTTGTTTACGTCTTCAAGTCTAAATAAACTTATTATGTTACCTGGGAAAATTTAGATAGGTAAAAAAACAACAACAATAAAAGTGATTATTATTAATTAATTCCAACCATGAACTATACAGTCTATATCAGGATACAACAATAGTTGCAGAAATTAAACAGGGCAGACTGCGCTAGGCAGGACACCTAGAAAGAATGTCAAATGATAGGAGTAAAGATGGTACACCACCAAAACCCCAGAGGAAAACGGCTCAAGAGAGGACCTAGGCTTAGATGGATGGATGATGCAGAGAAAGATCTACAACAACTGGGCATTCAATATTGGAGAAGAAAAGCATTGATAAGGCCTAAGTGGAAGGAGGTCGTGAGGCAGGCTCAAGCTCTCCATGGGCTGTAGCCCACAGGGATGGATGGATGGATTATTAATAAATTGAAAAATAAAATGTAGAAAAATTTTTATAAATTTTAATCGATTTAAATAATTTTTATTTAATTAAAAAATTTTAACAATTAATCGAGAAATTAATCGTTAATTTCTGCAGCCCTAAAAATTAGTCAAAAAAACACTCTCCCCCACCCCCTCCCCGATTCCAAAAAACATTTTAACCCTTATTATCTCTGCTATCCTACCAAAAGATTGCTGCATTTCTTTAGTCAGCCAGAGCTGTTCAAGTTCAGGGCTTTTCTGCTGCTTTTCTTTGGTTAGCCAAAGTTTTTCAAGTGCAGAGCAGTCAACAGCTATAGTGCTCTCCTGAAAAATAAATGTTGCAATTCCATCTCAATATATAACATCAAATAACATAACATGAGTTTAGCGAATCTGACACTTCTCAAATATTAAAAAATGAATTGAAAACAATATGAAAGAGGTAAAAAAAAAAAAAAAGAAGATATTATTTGATATATGATATGCATATGTAGTTACTTTTCTTCTATATTTTAAATACTCAATTACATTTTCATAAACCCTTTTATTTTATACAAACTTTTTATTTAAACAGAGACTATTTTCTGTTGACAAAATGAAACTTTTTCCTTTACATAAAATTTTAACTTATGTCACATTTCAACATAATAATTATATAATTAAACATAATGAATACAAATTTTTACAAACCTTAAGAGGTGTTGCAGGCCCTGAAAAGTTGCTTGAGAAATAAGAGTTCACAAATGCACTCTGAAATTTTAAGCAATTATGCATTGTTAAGATGCACTTATCAAACAAAATTATGGTATTTCTGTTTAAATTATCAAATAAACATTTCATTCAATAATAAATACATTATATTAAATAATCCCTTCGATCAAACTTACCAAAGTGGGTTAGCATGTTAATAAAAATCAATCAAAAGGATTAGAACAAAAAGAGTAAAAGTCATTTCCAAAGATGGAAACTGAATAATAGTGTTTTAAATATTTACACCAACTTACTTGCAGAAACTGAGCTCCTTCAGTACTGAGACATGAAGTTAGTAAGGATGGCATGAAAGGATTTGGGGGGCTTGTATGATTTCCCCAGGAGGTACATCCAAACATAATATCTGTTAACACCTCTTGGCAAATGGAGTCCCATTTAGTGTGTGACCAAGGATTTTCCCAATGCAGCTGCTCTTGGTCTGAAGAGAAAATTCCTATATCGTGATCATAAGTTCCAATGTCAGCTGTCTGCATAGCTGCTGTGAGATGATAACCTGGACTTAGAGGATCAAAATGTTCAGTCTTAGAATTTTTCTGACCAAGCCACGAGTCTTCATCTCCAAATCCTTCACAAGCCACTGGCCATTTTTCAATAAAATAAGCTGGTTGCACATTATTTCTCCATAGTAAAATTTTCTCTTTAAATGAAAGTGCTGCTTTAAAGTGTCCAGTTTGATCATTCTCCAATGACCTGGCATCGAGATCATCAAGATACCGGAGATCAATCTTATCAAGAAAGCTTGGGGAGAATCCACTAATACTTGGAGGGCCACCCTCTTCACTAAAGTACATCAGGTCCTCAGCAAACAGACCATCTGACATATCAAGACTACCAGAATTGGACTCTAGCACCTCATCTGTGCAGCTAAAGGCCACGTAGTCACCATAGTTTGATGGCAGTTTACCAGAGCTACAATTCAAGGGGCCGTCAGCTAAGTTAATCTTGTCCACATCATTGTAACCTAATCCATTCATGTAAGACTCACTATCTACAGCTTTCCAATGCTCTTCTTGAGAAAGTGCTGGGTTGGAATACATGCTTTCAGATGCTGCATCTTCCACAAATGCCATATTCTCAGTAGACCAGACCATATTACTTGGTCCAAATGGAAAGAACTCATTCATAGTAGCCATACATATATGAAGTAACTGGTCAATATATATCTTTTCCTGAATTCTGTGGTCAGTTATGTTGCATCTAGATAAAAGCAAGGCTTTCTCTTTTCGTTCTAAAAGAGTGTCTACAATGCATTTAACTAAAGTCTTGGGTTTGACCCTTATTTCACATCCAGATTCAACATTGGAAATGTAGTTCACCACAAACTTCTTCATTGTCTCAGGTGTAAAGTGATTCCCAATAGCTTCAAGACATAACAAGGAGAGATCTTTCACTGCTCTTGGAGTAACCAAAACACTTATCTTTGAAGCAAGGCCAGTGTCAGAACGAGAGTGCATCAACGTCTCACCATCTGTCTCACTCCCGACTTTTTCTCGTCTGTTTAAATCAGGGTACAGAGCAACAGCGCCCTTGTAGACTAATTCCTGCCAGAAATCTCCACAATGGTAAGGAAACTGCAGTGCTCCATCAAGTTCAGAGTCTTTCTGTTTCTGGTATGGTGTGTCAACTTTGGTCTTAGCCTTCTTGTTCATTTTTTGCACCTTGCTTCTCAGCTCTTCTTGCCTATGCGAGCTGGCTGTAAAAATCTTACATACTTCAATATCTGCAAATCTTGTTTCACCACTATCAAGACAGTGATCCTCTTCTTGGGGAAAGAGATGTTCGGTCGTTTCATCATAAACTGGGTGAAATTTTTTAAGAGGTGTATCTTCATCTCTAAAAGTATGTGGAAAATCAAAAGATGGGTCTGAAAGGGTAAATAAGGGTCCACAAATTCCTTGTATAATTTTTGGAGAAAATACCTTTGAAATGGGATTGCTGGATATGGGTCTGTTTTGCTGAATTGGGGTTGTTGAGGGAATAAATACTTTAGTGAAAATGACAGTCCGAAAAGCTGATTTCCAGCAGCCAGAGCTATCACTGTAAGAAGATGGTGAGCTGTCATATAATGTGGACGGGAAAACTTCTGTGGCTTCTGCATTTGGCAATGAAGTCTCAGCCAGGGCTAAGGCAGCAACCTCTCTGGCTATGCTACATGCTTGAGCTTCTTCTTGACAACTAAACATATAGCTTTGCCGATGTGCATACTGGCAGAGCTTTCGACGCATTTTCTTTTTATTATTCTCTTTGCCCATAGGAGATGACCTGTTCCATACAGAGTAGTTGTTGAGACGAGCTAAACCTTCTTTGTTTGGAGATTCCTCAGCAGCCAGGGATGGGAATGCTTCATTGTAAAGCCTGATTATGGAATAAAAGATTAATACATTAAAAATAATAAAATATTTTTACAAGCTTTGGATAGAGTATATGAAATTTTAAGAAACATAAATATTCCTCAATAATTTTAGAATCAGCCCAATCCTTTGTTTCAACAAATATAATAATTTTTTTTTCAACAAGATCTTATGTTTTTTAAGAGTAAGTTTTATTTGCAATAAAAATAAATGAATTTCATCCCCTAAATTACACATTTAATTAAAGAACATTTACAATTGGATCACTATTTGCATATTTCTCTCTACTTAAATTACCACATTCATTGGTTTTTTTTATTAACCAGAAATGTGTCTACCTTATAAATAGAGGTCAGGGTGACTCTCAAAGAGTGCTGAAAGAAATGGCAGCCAGGTCATAAAAAATGAAAGGAGAGAAAAAATTATAATACATTTGTAAATCTTTTTTTAAACATTTGAAAGAAGTCACCAATGACAAAACATTTTTATCTGAACTCACAAAACAAAACTGAAATTTTCTTTAAAGCATACCTCTCTTCTTCACTGCCATCACTTTTAGAACATGTCTGAGTAGCCGCAGTCTTAACATTGATGGCAATTGGTGCAAGTAGACCTCAAAAAAGAAATTTTTACAAATATAAAAAAAATAAATCAGAGATGAAAGTCTGGGATAAATTTTGTGAGGGTTTGTAAATATAAATATGCTCTATAAGTAATTTTTTTAATAAAAATTCTGTCACCACAGCATGTTTTGAACTTACTTCTTTTAGAGGTTTTATTGTTCATTCTGTTTTTAGTTTCGTCAATTTTTACCATCAGTTCGTCAACAACACCTTGAATTTCTGCTTCATCAGATTCATTCTAAAAAAAAAACAATAATTGAATAAAGAAAAAAAATCATAAATGAGGCTTTTTTTTTTTGGCTACTTACATCTGTTTAAAATCTAAATCCTTTTTTTTTAAAAATTGCAATAAATTTTAATTTGCCTTCTAAACTTACACAGCACACAGCACTTCTAAGAAATTGAACAGCAGCCTTCTTTTGTCTGTCACGGGTTTTCCTTCTGTTAATGCTATATATATCTTGTAAGAAGTCATCCCCAGTAGAAAGGGGCTCATCCTCAATGTCTAAGTCCTCATGCAGCAAAATCGTCACAACGTGATGGGCAAATTGGCTTTTAAAAGACCAGATAAAGTAATACATAAGTTATGAATTGATAAAAAGTCTCTAACACAATAACAATCTCAAGTTAATTAATACAATAAGACATATATTAGCCAAGTATATATAATATAATGCAAGCAAAAAATAGGTCCTATTAGCTCACTTGGTGTTTGATGCATCAAGCTGCTCTAGCTCAGAAGCTAACCAATTACGAAGTTCCTCTGCCACCTTTGCCTCCACAGTCAAAGGTGGCTTCATGGTCACTCCTCACAGCTCACCTCTTCCTTTCCCTCTTTATATTTCCATCCCAAATGGAAATGGACTTTAATTAATCTGAATTCAAGACACAGATAACTTAATTTATTGTAACTTTCCACAGTGAGACACCTAAAACTTTTAATGGGAATTTTGATTCAGTAAAAATCCATTTTTTATCAACCCAAAAGGCAAGTGCATAGTAAAGCCCAAAGATAACCCTTAAAATATAACTGGGAAATTTTAACTGATGTCATATATATGCATATATATGAAGAGTGGTAATGGTTAACCGGTCCTCAGATCAGGACCAATCCCTTTAAATCCGCACCGGTTAACCGCAACAATAAGCCTGTATTATCCAGAGTTCCTTTTTGTTGTTACCGTTAAGATGCAGGACTAAACTAACGCGAGCCACAGTGACTTCAATTGGCTTTCTCCATATTCCGATATATAAATAATATAAACGTTATCATTATTGGTTTACTTTGCCTTCGGCTAAGGAATGATTTTTTAAAATTTTAATTTGCTTGGCTTACTTAGTAGTCGAGGCACTGTACGAGAGCTAACACATAATGGGCGTTTGATGTGAACAACGGCATGGCTGTGACAGTTTCTATTTATATTAATTATAGTTTGTTTCTTATAAGGACAAAGAAAGATATAAAAGCATAAGACCCAGTGACCTATCGGCATTTCTAGATCACATTTGTGATTCATATCGTAAATGATATTTTCTTTTTAAAAATGTAATTGGTATACATGCTTAGCTCAAACCCTATTTGAACAGAAAAAAACGGGGAGGGGGAACATGTGCGTCGCAAAATTCAATTATTCTGGCGAGTTGACGATTGAAAAATAATATTGTTTTTAAATAAATTCCATTTTGTCATCACTGTTTACTCCGTAAGCTTTATAATTTTATTATTTTTTAAATTAAATTTTAATTTGTGAGTAGACCGTCATCACACACAAGAGAGGTAAACACGACCTCCCAACAGACGTGGCGAGGTGGGGTGTGAGGCGTGGGTTTTTAAAACTAAGGAAAAATACATCACTAACTTTAACAGTCCTATTCTTAAGAGCGGTTAATCACGAGTCCTTTTAAAAAATGACTATAAAACTATCCAAAGAATTAAGTAAATAGTGATGAATTCTTTGGATTCTTTTAAATTCACTGATTTGAGGGCTTCGCAGAAAAGAGCTGAACACAAGCGGGGGAAGCAGTTTTTGATGCCACAATCAGAAACATTTGCCTAACAGTACTACTAACAGAGTGCTAACCGATCCTCAAATTCAATTTCGGTCTTTTATTGACAGTTTTCAAAGGCGTTTGACTTAAAATTACTAATTACCACAAGGATATAAAATGTTATGTCTTCTGAAAAAAGTATTTCGTGTGCGTTGGAAAAGGAGTACATGGCATCAGAGCTGAACACAAGCGGGCTGTGACGTCACATGTCACCATTAGACTGCACGAGTCGATATTTGATTTACACTCTCTTTGTTGGTTCTCAAAAAATTATGGAAAAAAACGGACCGGACAGTAAAACTGTGTTTTTTAAAAAGGATTAACCAGTCCTTACAAACAAACTGACTTGACAACATTTGCTAACATGCTGTTTGAATACCGTTAATACATAAAATTTAATATTAATCATTATGGTTTACTTCTTTGTGGTAATTTTTTAAAATAAAAAATGTAAATTTTTTTTAATTGCTGTTTTGATGGCAGTGTAGCAGAGGTTAACACTAGCGGTTGGTACATAATAGGCGCTTTGATGTCAAATCATACAGCACGGGGCGAAAATTCGATATTTTCACAAAAACTAGTATTTGAACAGACAGTTAACCGGTCTTTTTTTGATATATATTTATATATTGTGGAAGCCCTGAGGGCGAATGGTCGGCGCTCAGAGAAACGGCGAGTCCTTTGATGCAGGAGGGGCGGCGAGTCCAGAGGGTCAGTAGACCAGATGTGACGTTCTGGCTCGAAATGTTATCTTGGGGCAGTCAAGGGTCTGGCGCGGCAAGGAACCGCCATGGGCCTTGAATGTAGACGGAAATTGACCACTAACCAGACATCTAGTCAAGGGATTGGCCAAGGTGTGAACTCAGGCTGTAGCAAGGTAGATGGACATACGGGCCATCTGGCCTGGAGGTCTCACCAGAGATTGGTTACGTCAACCAGCCCCACCATGTCTTATAGGGATTTGTACAATGATAGACAGTTTATTTCAGACAATGGGAATTTGGGGGGCGGAGACTGATGGGTATTAGAGGGGACGCACTGACGAGAACTGGACACTCCAACAGATGGAGATAGGGATAGGGACACACTGAGTTAGGGACGAGAGTTAGTTAGAGTAAAGATAGTTAAAGAAGTAAAAAATTAAACATAATTTATTGTACATTCAGTCTTGGAGTTTTGATGTTTGAAGCAAGAAGTAACCACAGAGTGTGTCTAGCACAGAATATAAGAGTGAGAGTAGAGAGACACTAGCCACGAGAACACATTTTTTGTACTTTATGGTTACATAAGAATTTCTAAGAACAACAATTTGGTATTTCATTTCTCTAATTATATTTTTAAAAAGTTAATTTGCACACATTAAAATGGTGTTGTTGAATGGAACATCATAAGTTAAAATACGCAATGGTCGAAATCTGAGTTCATGCAAAATCTAAATTAAATAATTGTTTGAATATTTTTCAGAACAACATTGAAAAAGTCAGGGACATTCTTAAAAATGACTGATCACAAAACAAGGACTCAAAACTAATAAAAAATGCATAGCACTAACATTTTTATAGGGATTATGAAATATTTTTTCCACAACTTGCATTAAAGGAAATTCTGTAGAAATGTGGAAATTCAATGCATCGCTTAGGGTTTGTTCAAATTTCAATAATTTTCAGGACAGCACGGAAATTTAAAAGGCTGAAGGAGCATGCAAAATGAAGCAAAAGCCCTATTTATTTGTTAAAAGTGTAAACATGTCAAGCTCAAATAAACAGTTGAGCAGATTGTTCCCCCACCCCTCCTTTTGAGGTCTCTAATGATGGTAGAAACAAATGAATAAAACATTTTAAAAATTTTAAAGTTGTTGTGCTACATCTTTATCAGTTTTTCGATAATAATAATGAATTAAGCCTTAACGAATTTGAAACAATTAACCACTAATTCTTACACATGATTCCTTTGCAGCACACATAGTCTCAGCAAAGGGTAGTTTATTGTCTGTCACCTAGTCTATTTGTACTGCACCTGCCCTCGGCTGAAGATGTTACCCACATCGTTCTTGCCTGGCAACCTATAAAAAATGTATAAGAATTTCACCCAAAAATGAACATTTTATTTAATTTATATAAAAATAGTTGTGAATAAATGTTTAATATGTAAAAAAAAAAAATAATAAATTTAAAACATCATTAATTAAAAATTAAGAGTTGCTATTTTTTTATTGATGATAGCAATTAATGAAATGATTGATGATCTTATAGTAAGGATTCTGAAATGGCACTTGGTACAAGATTTTTAAAAACAAAATGAATTTCTATAACAGAAAATTTAAACCAATGTAAGAAGTAAGAAATAATTTTAAAATATATAATGTATAATGGATGAAAAGAAACCTTTTATTATTTCCTATTTAGTTCTAGGGGTGTGCCGGATCCGTTTTTTTCAACCGGATCCGGTTCCGGATTTTCTTATGCGAAATCCGCCGGATCCGGATTATTCCGGATTTTGGCTGTTTCTATTTATATTAATTATAGTCTGTGTCTCATAAAGACAAAGAAAGCTATAAAAGCATATGACCCCGTGACCTATCGGCATTTTCTGATCACCGGTTTATAGTCTGTTTCAGGCATTCAAAAAACTTATCGGCGCATGCCGCTTAGTGAAGTGCATGTACCTATATTACGATAGGTATTTGAAAGACGTAGCAAAGATACCGGGTGATTAATCGGCCCACAAATTTGAGTTCGGTCTTTTAGTGACAGTTTTCCTGCTAGTCAAAGGCATTTGATTATCACATTAATAGTACGGCGAGTGTGGCTCAAACCCTATTTGAACAGAAAAAACGGGGAGGGGAAACGTGTGCGCCGCAAAATTCAATTATTCTGGCGAGTTGGCGATAGAAAAATAATGTTTTTTAAAAATAAATTCCATTTTATCATCATTGTTTACTCCGTAGCTTTATAATTTTATTATTAATTTTAAAGCGCGATTTGACTGAGCTGACCGGCATCACACACAAGAGAGGTAAACATGACGTCACAACGGACGGGGCGAGGCGTTGGTTTTTGAAACTAATGAAAAATGCCTCGCTAACTTTAAGGAGCGATTGAACCGGTTCTCATATTTAGACCGGTGAACTACAAGTACTCAAAATAAAATATTAAAAAAGACAATTAACCACCACTGTTAGCCGGTCCTAAAAAACGAGCGGTCTTAATAACCTTAGTATAAACTCCACTTCAATTTCAAGCATTCAATGTGGCGAAATATTTTGTAACAGCTGAGCGCAGCGGGCCGCGGCTACGTCATACCGTCGTTTAAACCAAAGAGCGTTAGGTAACCAAGTGGTAACCGACCAGCCAATCAGAGATGGCGCAATGTCCCTAAAAGTATTCATAGATAGGCTAGGTCAGCACAGGCCTGCTGGCTTGACGCAATTTGATGGTCGTCTGCCGTGCTCGGTAAGGTGGCGGGCTGGCGGCCAGGCGCTTGGGCAGTATAGTTGCTTATTATTTCTGTTACAATGTCATTGGTGATTGCGGTTAAGATGACGTCACGAATAATAATTACTCATCCCCGCACTATCATGTATGGGATTGGGCCGATTGGCCACTATTAGCGGTGCTGACTCTAGCCTCTGGTATGTTCGGAATATTAAACATTAAACAAGCTCAACGCTCGCGAAACAATCGATTAATGTATCGTGATCGTGTGAAATTCGGGAAAGAGATTACTTTTATTTCAGATTATGATCCGGTGAGTCACAAAATCTGGCTAATTCCGAAATCCGGTATATTCCGGATTCCGGTTGTTCCGGATACATGTAAATCCGGCGGAACCGGATTCCGGCACACCCCTATTTAGTTCAGATAAACTTGTCTATGATAGAAAGTGTTTGTTCTTTTAATTAATTGGGTAATCATAGATAGAGCTTCATGTCCTCAAATATTTATCAATTACTTGTTATTTTACTGGCATTATTCTGTCTGGTTAAAAAGTGGAGTTCTAAACCATTTAAGAATTAGTCTACAAGTACAACTTCAGCTTGAACAAATTCTTTAGGCCTGAGACTAGTCTCTTAAGGCCTTAGATAATACATGGAACCTGCTTCATGTGCTGAATTGTACCCCTAATTGTATTTAGGAGGGACAGAAACCTACGTGATCTTCTGGTTCGCACCCGCCTCTCCACATCACCCAACCACCTGGGTACTAAGGTTGTTAAGACCGCTCGTTTTTGAGGACCGACTAACCGTTCAAAAAAGACCGGTTAACCGGTTAACCGCTCGTCCTTATATCCCTAATGTTTTGAGACCCATTTGAGAACTAACAAGAGAATGTTGTCGCCTGGCATCGTCTGATGGCATCAAAGCCCGCTTTCCCCCGCTTGCGTTCAGCTCTTTCCGCATGCCCCTCACTTCAAAGCATTTTTGTTAATCCAAAAAATTAACTAAACAGTGATGGTTAATTGTCTTTTTAATATTTTATTTTGGGTACTCGTAGTTCACCGGTCTAAATAAGAGGACAGGTTCAATAGTGCGTTAAAGTTAGCAAGGTTTTTTCATTACTTTCAAAAAACCAACGCCTCGCCCCGTCCTTTGTGACGTCATGTTTACCTCTCTTGTGTGTGATGCCGATCAACTCGCATATTAAAATTAATAATATAATAAAATTATAAAGCTACGATAGAGTGGAATTTATTTTAAAAAACATTATTTTTTCGATCGTCAACTCGCCAGAATAATTGAATTTTGCGACGCACATGTTCCCCCTCCCCGTTTTTTTCTGTTCAAATAGGGTTTGAGCTACACTCGGCGTACTATTACTAGTATTAATGTGGTAATCAAATGCCTTTGACTAGCAGGAAAACTGTCACTAAAAGACCGAACTCGAATTTGTGGGCGGATTAATCGCCCAGTATCTTTGCTACTGCTACGTCTTTCAAATACCTCTCGTAATATAGGTACATGTACTTCACTAAGCGGCGTGCGCCGATAAGTTTTTGACTGCCTGAACTGAAACAGACTATAAAACGGTGATCAGAAAATGCGGATAGGTCACGGGGTCATATGCTCTTATAGCTTTCTTTGTCTTTATAAGGATCAGACTATAATTAATATAAATAGAAACAGCCTCGGCCTTGACCGTTGTTGACATCTAACGCGCACTGTGTTAGTCTAGTACAGTCACCGCGACAAAGCGAGAGGGAGAGGCGTTACCGCTTGTGTTTTTTTTTTTTTCACTACGTTATCGCTAGGTTTGTTGTTTTCTTTTGGGTTAGGCGGTCCTACGGTCATGAATAAAGATGACCGGCCGCTTAGTGAAGTACATGTACCTATATTACGAGAGGTATTTGAAAGACGTAGCAAAGACATCGGGCGATTAATCGGCTGGATCTTGGTATCGCTTTAACTCACCGCGACAAAGCGAGAGAGAGAGGCGAGACGCTTTACCGCTTGTGTTGTTTTTTTCACTTCGTTAACGCTAGTTTTTGTTAGTTTGTTGTTGTTGTTTTCTTTTGGGTTACACGGTCCTACGGTCCCGAATAAAGATGACCGGTCCTGGTCTGAGGACCGGTTAACCGAATAACCGGTTAACCGTTAACAACCCTACTGGGTACTATACCATGCGGCCGACTTTGGTGTAAGACATGTCCTTTTGTTGTGCAAGCCGAACAGATAAACTTCCCTAAGGGGCTATTTATGATTAAGGATGGTTTCACCTGCGCTAGCCGCAACGTTGTCTACACCATTGTGTGTAAGCGCTGTCCTTTGAAATACATAGGAGAGACGGGACGATCTTTGTCGTGCCGAATGTCTGAACATATTAGGGCGACTACACAAGATAAACAGTGTCCCGTCTCCCGTCACTTCAATGGACGCGACCATATGGGTGTCAAGGACCTGGCAGTCACTGCTATTGTCTCGTGCACAAACACACCCACGAGAGTCCAGATTGAAAACAGATTAATAGAAAATCACGGTACACTCGCACCACATGGGATGAATATTGTCTTTTCTTTGACCACCTAGGCGGTTACCCCGCCCACTCTCTGCTTTCCTATATATATTCGCTCTGTCATCTCTCAGTTTCACTTTTTTTGGATACTTTGGATTTCACCGCAGCTAAGTTCCTTCAATTTTTTATTTTTATTTTCGTTTTATTTGTGTCTTGTATGTTCGTTGATAAAGGCTCTTTGCCGAAACGTTCGCTGTTTTGTTACGTCCTGTCAGGCTAACCCTTACCTTGTTTATGTCTTTTCCATTTAATTTCATGTGCTGAGCAGTGCCATATAACACTGCCTTCATGTGAGACTCTTTTGTCTCCCAAACCTCCTGGCTATGTCTAGCGCAGGACATGAAGTTAACATCAGCCACACAAAGAGTTGTGTACAATAAAGTTAAATCTATCACCTTTCGTAGACTAACAGATGCCATAATTTTTTAAAGATATTATATTAGGTACCACAAACTGACGCAAAACTATGTTTTTTCGCCCTGAAGCGGCAATTAAGCAATTTTTCACTATCTTTTTTCTATAATAAAAAGAGATGATATACAAATTAAAATTGTACCATTGAAAAGTTTATTTTAAGCCCTTTAATTATATGTTATAGTCTTTGATGTTGAACTAATTTTAAATATTAAATTTGTCACTGGAAAACTATCACCATAATGATTTGTGGGCGGCAGCCGAGTGATGATTTTTACCCTCTTCCATTCAACCCCTTTGCAGTAGCGGGCGATACATACAATTGCATTACCAAGTAATTAATCAGATACAAAATTAAATAATCTTGAGTTTCGTATAAAAAACATATAAAAAAAATTATCATTTTCAGCTTGAAACCAGGTTCTTACTGGTGGCAACTTTTCAATTCGGAATCAAGTGGAAAATGTTATGGACAGTTTGAATTCAATTTCATCAGTGGAGGATGAACATTTATTGGATAAAATTTGGGGTTTTGATTTAACTAGCCCTACCTTAACATCCTTTGGAATAAATAAAGAAAATATTTACACTGCACCAGTTAGTTTCAAAGTATTCACATTTGAATTTGAAATTTGATGTAGACATTCAAGGTTTTTGTTGACTACTCATCTACAAGCCAATTGTATGTAGTTATTTTGGTTTCATTAACACATTTTTAAATGTTTGGAAATTAATGCATTTTTAGCATATATAGTGTGCTTGTGAAATTTAAAGGTATGTTATATTAAATATGTTAGTTGTATGATGTATGTTCAGCTCATATATTATGTATATTAATCAAATTTTCTTATTATTGTGGTTTCAATAACATTTTTAACTACTTACTTTTGTTGAAGTACAAGTTTTTTTGCTATATTAAGTCCATATGAACCATTGCACTTTTCCCACATGATTATAAATTACATATAAATGGAATAGGCTAATTAGCTCTGTGCATAGTTGAAAGCCATGGTTTATCTTTATTTTAATAATGTAAATATTTTAACTGCGGAACAAATGTTGGTTTTTTAACAAAATTTTGAAAATGACAAAATTTTCACTTATTGAGAACCCTTGCACATTTTAAAACCTGACATACATTGTTGATATTTAGTTTATAAGTGCACATTCTATTTCATTTAATAGATCTTTAGCCAACCTAAATTTTGATAACAATGTCTGTCTTCTGGGTTAAATGGCTGATTTTTTGCTTATTTTTTAAAAGTTACAAAATTCATTATTTTTTCCTCAATTTTTTATTTAAAAAAAAAAAACAATGCAAAGCCATTTTCATGTCAATAAATTTTGAGGAGTGAAGTATTTTATATCCATGAAAAAAATTGAGTTTTTTTCCTATACACATATGATTGAAATGAAAGTGACTAAGTGGGTTTAAGTAATATAATTTTTCAGATATAGCCTTTCAAAAATGGCACTTTTTAGGGTTGTGAAAAAAACAGAAATTCAAATGTTCATAACTTTATCATTTATGAAGATATATGAACAAATTTGGTGACCCCAGTCTTAGAATTGCTAGTACTTTAAAAACAATTTAAAAAGCTGTGGGCCCATTTTGAAATTTCAGTTTGTGGTGCCTAATTATATAACAATGAATTCAGGTACAGAAATGCAATACAGCAGTGGTCCTTAACCAGTGGTCCACAGAGTAGTGCCTGGTGGTCTGCGAGCAAAGGAACATTAAATTATTTTTTTTAAATTTTACTGTGGTTTATATCTCTAGGGACTGAGCTTCTTTCCATACACACAATGGAAAAGCTTGTTACCCATTTCGGCGGCACTGCATCCAAAAAACATCAATGACACATTATTGCAGATCGGACAACCGCCTACAATCAATCTTTGCGCACCTGATCTAATTCTATTTCTGTTATTTTCTTATTTCATTTTTGTATTCCTAAATTTCCTTGATATCTCATGAACGATGGGATTTGAAAGTGTTTTCTGGTGACAACGTTATTATCCCAAGAGTGTTACTTGTGTCAAAAACAGCTATAAAGTAAGTTTAAATTATTCAATTCAATTTTATGCTTTAAATTATAAATATATGCTTTGACTTATACCGTCAATGAAATTCACATTAAATTGTTTTTTAAACCCCGCTACTTCCCAACCACAAAAGAACTTGTAGGGAATGGATCCGTGACCCATGCGTCAACATTGTGAATCTAGCATGACTGTGCAAGGAAAAGTTCAACTGCTCAAGATTGCAAATGACGATGGGCTTAAAACTAAGTTCGAGAAAATAACTCTTCCAGTCTTCTGGATTAAAGTCATGGCATAATATCCTCAGATTACCAGCAAAGGAATTAAATCCCTATTGCCATTTCCAACATCCTATCTGTGTGAAATGGGGTTTTCTGCAGTGACAGCAAGAAGACAAAACAACGGATCAAAATGGACAGAAGCAACACACTTCGGTTGTAATTGTCTCCTATTACCCCCCCCCCCCCAAATGGAACTATCTGACTATCTTGTTGCAGAGAAACAAGCTAAGGGTTCTCTGTTTCACATTCTAGTAAATTTAAATATTAAATGTTTAATTCATATATTTGTGTAACTGTATTTTGTTTTGAAGGCATGGTTAAGTACAATTAAATTAAAACTATAAAATAATCAAAATAATATAAAATACCTGTATAAATATTCAATGCAGGAGCAAAACAGCCCCCCCCTCCCCCGGTTAGTGGGCTGCTGTAAATTATAAAACTTTTACCGGTCCACATTATTAAAAAGGCGGTTTTAAAAAGGTTGGGGACCATCGCCATTATAACAGTATAGATTATTGAGGAAGGCGATATTAGCTAAATTTCTGAGTAATATTACTAATATTAATATTGCAATATTTTATTTTTCACATCATAGTTTTATAATTGAATATATTTTTCATTTTGTTAAAATATTATATATCAGAGAAACGGAGCAAGTGACATATTAATATTGTTAAGAATGACAGAAAAATATGATGCACTATATTGTGGCCAAATTGTGGCAATCCAACAATGATTACAATGTAGTTATGTGCTCGTCTGCTTAACAGATAGCCCTCAGTCTTTTATAAGCACTTACAAGCTAAAAGTGAACTTTAAAACAGGGTCTAGACCTAGGCACTTCGTTTTTTATTTGTATCACTATCACTAACTAAAACTAAATTATGCTTGTTACTGTTCACTGTTACAGTGAGATGCTCTTAAAGTCTTAAGTCGAATCAACAGTTTCTTGCTAGGTTTTCACATTTGTAATTATTATATCATAATAAATAATTATTAACATTATTATTATCGTCGTGGTATCCTGATGAACCCTAACTACTAAGACTAACTTATAATTTTAACTAGACTAACTCCAACACTGAACACTACTGAACACAAACTTGTCTTCAAACAAGACGTAAGACCGTAAGACAAGACGTCTTGTGAGTCTTGTCATAATTTAATCATCGGCTCTATGGTCAGCGAAAGATTGTATTTACAATCAAACAACCATGAATTATATATTACTTTCAAGCCAGTGCAATAATGCAGGCCTAAAATATGTGCAATTTAAATTTTAAATACCGATTAGCTGCAAAATTTGGCAATAACTTCCTTGTCCTTGCTTTCATCAACATTCAACATCACAACATTACGCTTGTTTGCGCTTTAGGTGTGTTGTTTGCCGGATATCTGTCTTTAAAAAATAGTTTTTCCCTCTTAATGAAGAATTTTATAGATTGAAACTTGTATTCATATATATGTGAATTTCAAATCAATCATATTTATATTACGTTCTAAATAACAATATGTAATTATATTCATAATAAACCTACGCTATTTCAAATGAGTATCAATACGCTTTCTATGTCAACATTGATTACTAGTAGTTAGTGCGTAGGTCTCAACATTCAACGAGATTTGCCAGATTTTCGCAACTTGTGCCACTATTAATGGGTTTTTATTTTTTTTTCTAACGTATGTGCATGATGTTCTTTTCTTATTCAAGAGACCAATTGGTCAATTTAATTTTTTTAAAAAAATTTTCCAACCAAATGTAATCAGTAGTTACTGTTTCCTATGTTATATAACTCGTTATATAGCCTAGTTATATCGTTAGTATATTGTTTACCGAAATATTTTTTAAAAAAATAATTTATAGAAGTAGACAGTAGAATAATAACATTGCCACTCACTAACCTTACTAAGACTATACTATGACTATATTATTACTATACTATACATTATATTTCCTTATCTATTCTATTCATAAAATGAATAAAACGCCATCTAAATAATACTAATTGAAGTATAATAGTAATACGGTAATTTCTTATTTTAGCCATGGCCCATGCCCATAATGCCATCATAAATAACTTATAACACTAACTACTAACATTAATTCAAATAATTCAATATAATATAATATTACAAGATACAATTTCATATTAACATAATCCATTATGATAATATTGATAAATGAATATATTTTATATATTGTTTTGTTAGTTTTTTTTAAAATTAATTTGGAAAATAAGTTATGTTACAAGTTACATACAATAAATTACATACATATTATATTATTGTAAGAAGTAGATAATAAATGACCTAATAAAAGACGAATGCCCTGGCCCTAGCCTAAAGCCATGTAAATACAAATATCTCTCATTCACTCTCTTTCTCTTACTCACTCACAGCTGCGTTGCTAGGGGGGGGGGCGGGTCGCCCTGTATGACACCATCAGGGGGGTGACACCATCAGGGGGGTGACACCAAAATGTAAAATTCTGTATATTCTCGTTATTTTGTACTGGATAACTCGGAGGAGGTTAAGTCATGAGGATGAGCTACCGCCCTGGGTGACACCAACGCTAGTGATGCTCACTCATTCACTCACTGAACTCACTCAAATATCAATTACACACTCTCCCTCTCTGTTTCTCTCTCCCTGTGTTTGTCTGTCTCTCTCTATGATTATGAAAATTATGAATATGAACAAAATGGGGGTGAAACTGCAATCAGGCTTGTTTATAAATTAGTAAATGGAAAAGAGGTTAACAGGGTATGAGTTAGCCTAAAAGGACTTAAACGTTTGCTGTTTAAAGTCCTTTCAGGCTAACTCATACCCTGTCTTCCATTCTCTCTCTCTATACTCATTGCCCAGTCTTATTTCAGTCACTCTTACTCGGGAAAGGATAATAATCTTTCGCAAATAAACCCACTTTTTTCTGTTGAGATGCTGTTGGGTAAATCATATAAATGTACATTAAAAATAGTACGGAACCTAAGACAATGGCTTGTGGAAATTTTGAGTTAACTGTTATAATGCTGATTGTGATCCATCATTAATTATTTAAGTTTGTTTTTTGCCCAAAAGGAAGTCTTGGATCCAATGATGCTTTCCAAAGTAGTTACATTTTTTGAGAAAACTACAGTAGTGTACTTCTTAAAATGCATTTGAGAAGTCTATTAATAGTAGTGTATCGATTTAATTATTATTATATTATGTTATTATCTTAACCTTTTGACCGATCATCTATTGGACCAATTAAATGTGTTTTACATGATCTGTTTTTCCTAAAGCCATGTTGATATGGGAATAGGACATTATGTTTGTCTAGGTAATTGACTATTTTATTATATTATTGCATATTGTGTATTCTAGTTTTTACAGGTGATACTAATAAGTGAGACAGTTTTTTTTTAATTTCCATCGTCTTATTCAGATATTCATCACCGTCGAATGGGTTGTTGAACAATACAGGAAAATTAGCACACAATTAACTCAAAACTCTAATAAAAATGCAAGGCTAGACAGTGAAAATCTAGGACGCAATAATCTTCTGTATGCAAGGAGCACAATGTATAGTATAAGATAAGATTATAGCCTCCCACTACCCAGTATTTGAAATGTTGGGTTTCAGCTAGAATGTTTTAGCCCTCAATGCTGAAGAATAAAAATTTAGAATAACCACAATAATGGATTTTTAAATAATTGCTAATTTTTATTTATTATTTCAGAAAGCAAATACCTTTTTAACAGCAAATAAAATGACTTTGACATCAAATTTTAGCTGGCATTCTTTGATGAACTCTAAAAAATGTGTGATTTCCAGACACCATAGCTTTAGTGGAACTGTTATATGTGTTGGATCATTTACTAGACAGCACTCTACCATGCAGCATAAACAAATCTCAAAAATATCTGACTATTATTCATTATTGGATTTAGACAAAGGCTGCTCAGAAAAGGAACTTAGAGATGCTTATCTTAAAAAGGTTTCAAATTAAGATGTATCATATTAAATTGTATTATTAAATTTAAATGATAAAAAAAGTCATAAGGCTTTTCATTTATTTACTCAAAAGTTGACACTTTTTGTATTTTGAATTACTGGTACATGTTTTTTGTGTTAAAGAAATGTAAAGTCTTATCCAACTCAGGTGAAAGTTTATCATCCTGACAACAAAACACAGACTGGAGATGCAAAAAAATTTGCACAAATTCAAGAAGCTTACGAGTCTGCAATGGTATGTATTGAGATCTTAACATTCCTTGACTTCGTAACAGCACTTGGGTTATCAGATTCCAGTTATTATCATAACAAATTGATAAAGTAGGCCCACCAGATTAGCAGCAATCAAGTTTAAATATAACAGAAAATGTTGATAAGCACTGTATTAGACTGTATAAGGTATTTCAAAAGGGTTATAACTAATTTAAAATTAAGTTAATTGCAGTTCAGGATGGAGTTTAATCTCCTGAAATTTTCATTATGGCATAATTATTTCAGGCTCACAAGAGAAGTGTAGCTTTCCATGAAGAAGAGGCAAAGAAAGATGGAAACCGGCATGATGTAGAGCATACTGTGCCTCAGCATCGACGATATTTGACTTATGAAGTGAAGTTCTGTGTTTGATCACTTACAATGTTGTTTTTTTATTTGTCAGAAGGTTTTGTTCATTTCAATCATTTAAAATTTTAAGTGTAAATTATTAATACTTTATGTATTATTTATTTTGAGGATCAATCTTTCTGACTCCTGGGTACATTAATTTTAATCATTAAAAACATGTCACTGAATCTAGGTTGTTGGAACATTCTGTTCAAAAAGAAAAATCGTTCATAAATAATAATGTGCACAGTAAACAATCTTAATTAATATCATGCTAAGTAAGTGATTGCGCAGTGTAAAAAGATGATATTTAACTTTGATTTCAGGGAGTTGGCTTTGGTTCACCTTTCAAAAGAGAGCGTCAGTATAAACAAGTACGAGTTGCTCAAGCAGCTGAATCTGTATTTGAACACCGGAAATTGAAATATGGAACCAATGAAAGTTCCCTGGTGACTAAAGACAAAGCTGAAGCTCGCAAAATTAAAATAAGGTGTGATTTTAAGTATTAAGTAAAATATTAACTCATAAAAGTGTGTCCTATATATCATTATCCGTCATTGATATTTTCAAATTATTTTATTTCATTACCCTATCAGACCTGAAGAGTTTTTTTGAAAAATGGCTTGTGATAGTTTTTTAATAAGTATACGTTTTTGATAGGGCTGTTATCGATTAAATTTAAGCGTTAACTTTTGAAAAATTACAGAATAATTAATAGATAATTTTGATTAAAGCTAAAAATAAGATGTATTATGTCATTAAAAGGAAAATTTCAAGGGCAGTAACCAAAACAGGCAATTAACATTTTTTTAAATTTAAATATGTCGTTTAATATAACGTCACTAAATTTAAAAAATTTTATTGTTAATTAATTTAAAACAATGTTTAATTTTTTTATATCATTTTCCTTATATAGACAGCTTATTTTAAAGCAAACTTTTATTAATTATTAATAATTAATTATTTATTAATAAATCAAGGGAAATTCTTCTACATTTTCTACCATTTTAATCGCTATTTTAATAAATTTATCGATTAAAATAATTTAAACGATAAACATTTTTATCGATTAATCGAGAAATTAATAGTTTATTTCCGCAACCCTAGTTTTTTATGTTTAATAATTTAACTTAAATTGTTTTAAACTTTTTAGTTGTTTTTTTTTTCAAATGCAGGTCATGATTAATTATTAAAACTAGAATAACAATATAAGGAAACTGATGAGTTTGTATGAACTTACAGCAACCTGATAGATAGAGTAGTTGATGACATGATAAGAGAGTCTATGCAGAAAGGTGACTTTGACAATTTAGCTGGACATGGGAAGCCACTTGATAGGTCAGACTACAATCCATTTATTGACCTAACCACCCACAACATTAATAAAATAATGGCCAAAAATGGTTTTAAACCAGAATGGATTATGCTGTCGAAAGAGATAAGGTACTCTTTAATGTTTTTAGTTACTGGTACTTGTAACTGTAGTATCATTATACCAAAGGTTTAACTGCAAATATCATATTCAATGTGCTGAAGTAATTTTAATGAAGTATAAACAAATTTTTGCTTTAATTTTTTTAATGACTTTGGTATAAAGTATAAATAATTGATTTACAAAAAGTGCAATTGAAATTTTAAAATTATTTTAGAGATGGTATATGTGCTGCACGAGAGAAACTGGCTATACTTCGTGAACAGCTGGGGCCACCCCCTTATTCTGAAGAAAGTGAAATCCGATGGAACTTTCACATTGAGAAGTTTAAAAATCAAGTGGAGGAAATTAACCTAATGATCTAGAAATATAACTTTATTGTCCCATTTATGGAAAGGCAAATGGTACAATACAATGTTGGACAAATTATACAGGATATTTTAAATGGTGGACACGTCCAATACCTACCAACTGACAAGGATGGTAAACCCTTAAATGCTTCCCAGTTGGCCCCTCTACCAAAAATCACAGAAGAAAATATAAAGATCAACTGGAAAGAAGTGTGGTGTAATATCAGAGATGTTTTTACTGTGAGATGACCAACCCAATGAATATTTATTTTTATATACTTTTATTTTCAAATTAGGTTGGAGTTATTGTTTAAGTTATTTAAATTTATGTTTTTCACAATGAATTAACTTCCACCACAGTTTTTTTAAATATTACATTTTGAAATAAAAATAGGTCTGCATTACTGTTGATTGGAAACTATTAAATTTGAATTACACTGTATGATTTATGCCTTCAATTTGAAATTTTTATACCCATATTTACACTATTTACAGGCGGCTTGGTAGCGAAGTCAATAGTGCGCTCGCCTCAGAAGCTGAGGGGCGTGGGATCGAGCCCATGAAAAGCCACTATAAAAATGTTGAGAAATGACTAACGCTAAGAAAGTCCTCCGCTGACCTGGAGAGAATGTTCTAATGGAAACATTACAATCCGCTACGACCTCAAGAAAAAAAGTGGTCATGGGACTAAAAATAAATTTACACCATGGATAAAAATCAAATTCCTGAATTTCAATGCTCCGAATCTACCAGTTGGTTATGTAATCTCAGTTCTGTTGATGATGAAATGAAAACTTGTTAAACTAAGGAGCCATCCATCCACAAAAGTCGTATTTTTGGACCCCCTCCCCTATGTTATTGTTTGTTGAGCCTTCTCGTCCATGAGGGACATCTACCGATCATCGCCGGAGTCTGCACTTCCTCCTAGGACATAGGCCACCTACAAGAGCTCTCCAGGCATCTCTATCCTATGCATACGTACAAATTCGCTCACCTCCCCACGTTAAATTAATTTTAAGCCAGAGTAAAAAGATGTTAGGGGGAAGGGATGTTAAAGAAATGTGACGTCCCAACTTTAAATAAAAGTTCGCCTTTAATATTTGATTGCTTGCAATATATTTACTAATACTTTAAATGGACTCACATGTTTTACGATATTAGAGTGCAGACTTACTCTAAATACATACTTTACATTAAATGACAAAAAAATTATTTGCAACACACTAATTTTCAATTAGAAAATATGGCTTTTAGGGGAGGGGGGGTCAAAGCTTTGGGGCAGTCCATAAATGACATCATGCGCCTAGGTTGAAAGGGGGATCACCCATTTGTGATGAAAGTGAAGGGGCGTGTTAAATAAATATGATGTCACATCAAAAGGCGTTACTTTAAATTAAAGTTACTAAAATATTTAATTGCTTAAAATTTATTTAAGGACGCTTTCAATGGCTTCACACGTTATGATACTAGAGTGCTACCTTACACTAAATACATACTTAAATTTTAAAAAGTAATTTGCAACATGCTAATTTTCAATTAGAAAATATACAACATTTAGGTTTGGGGGGGTCAAGCTCATCAGTGACGCCATATTGGAGTGTGGGGTCTAAGTTTTTATAACTAAGTATGACGACAAGGGGGGGGGGTAAAAATCGCTTGACGACATTTATAGTTTTTGTAATATCCTGTTATTCATGTTGAAATTATTGAAGAAATACAATAGAGCATTCAAATTTTGTCTTGAACACTGCGTACAGGGGCCATCCATAAATGACGTAACGATGCCATTTTTTTTTTGGGGGGGGGGGGGGGGGAGGGGGTTTTCCTTTCCCATTATTGTCCCCCTTAAAANGGGGAGAGGGGTCTTGCATTCACAATAATGTCCCACTTAAATATATGATTGAATGATAGCTTACAATTTATTTATTACATTTTCAATGGCTTCAGAGGTGTTAGGATATTAGAGTGCAGACTTACACTAAATACAGATTTAAATGACAAAAAAAGTTAATTGCAACATGCTAATTTTCAATTAGAAAATACAGCTTTTATGGGGGGGGGGGGGGGG
>MUZC01000371.1:169800-181073 GCA_002072015.1 Radix auricularia | reverse complement strand
TAACGCGCCTCGTGCCTCTCCTTCTCGCTTAGTCACAGTGAGTAAAAGCGATTCCACGATCCAGCTGACAAGTAGGTTGGCATTCAAGCCTTCAGTCTCCTAGCTGTAAGCGTGCGTACATGACGCGTTATAGCCTGGCTTCACTGAAGTTCACAACTAATAGTACTAGCGGGATTCAGCTGTAGACTGATGCGTATGCGATGAGTGCATGCACCTTAGTAATAAAAAAATACATGGTACTAATACGATAGACTCAACTCACCCCCTCCCCCATAATAATTTCAGAATTAAGCTTGCTAACCGTTAACCGCCTACCGTAGGACCGTGTAACCCAAAAAAAACAACAAAAAACAACCTAACGTAGTAAAAAAAAACTAGTGAAAAAAACAACACGCGGTAACGCGCCTCTCCCTCTCGCTTTGTCGCGGTGAGTAAAAGTGATACCAAGATCCAGCTGATTAGCTGTCGAGCGAATGTGACTGTACGAGATCTAACAATGGTTAGCCGGTCCTCAAAAACGAGCGGTCTTAACAACCTTAGTTTATAGCTATTAAGCTATATGATATAAAACAACTTACATGTTTTGTAATTAGAGATGTATGCCATAATGTCTGTTGAAGGGTTTCTAACAAGCGAAGTGATCACAACATCAACTTTCCATAAAACTGCAAAAAATATTGTTTTAATAGAATTTCTTAAAATAAGTTTAATATACATTGAAAAGTTTTGTCATTTCTTCAAAACCAGTAAAAACCATCAAAATACTAGTCTTTCTATATAATTTTGGAATTAGGGAAGATAGTACAGGAAATATAATCTATGTCATTAATGATTAAATACTCACTTGACAATGTAAGAAGATCCCAAGATATTAATGTCTTTTTAGTAGCACACACCAACTGATGCAGACACTTACCACTTCCAAATTTTAAATGTCTGAAATTATTTTAAAAATTATCAACAGGAAATCATGATTAATGTTTCACAAAACATTTTGACAACACACAAAAGGGTATCACTTTTTTCTTTCTTCAGTAACAGATGGAACATTAAAAATTATTTTAAGAATTATTTGTGTCTCAATTACAAAAGATTTTTGTTACAAAAACATAGAAAAAATGCTTACAAAATGTTCTCTCTTTCTGGCAATGCATTGGATAATGTAACACGTGCAACATCACTGTCTGGATCCCAAAGTGTAAGAAGATGTTTGAAGCCAACTGCTAAAGTTGAGCCATCTACAGAAAAATCAGCACAGCCAACATAAAGGCCACGGTAAAATCCTACTGACTCACAATTCCATCTGGTGTTATTTCCTGTTTGAAAAAACTGTGTTGATAAATCTAAGCACTTTGGTGAAAATTTCAAATTAATTTTAAAAATATAAAAGTAATACAGCTGAATAGAGCCTTGTAAATGATAAACAAAAACATAAAGATCAACTTTATAGCTCAAGTGGTTCAAAAGTTATGAATTATGTTGCTAAGGTCTCATAATCACTTTTTTTACTATGGCGTTTTGTGCCCTTTTTTGGTTCATTTTTATAATGCTCATAACTTTAGTTTTTAGTATTTAATAAGATAAAAATATATTATTTTAGGACATATAATTAGATAGAAGTAGTCCAAAATAAAGTCAATGAATTTAAATTTTGTTATTGTTAAGTAAGTAAAAAAAAAATTTTCTTTTTCATATATTTTCCTAATAAAACAGCTGATTTTTAAAGTTAACACTAAAAAATATTTTTCTTTAAAAATGTAGCTTTTCTTTGGCTATTAAATTTATCATAATTAAGCAAATATTTTAAAAAATGAAGTTAATATTTTTTAGAAACGTGTCAAAAAAGAACATTTAAACAAATAATACAAAGATAAATTTATTTGATAATTGGTGATTAAACTGTCTAATTTACTCATTTCTATATAGGCAATAATATTCCACTTCAAAATTATTTTCAAATATAGAAAGTAGGGCTGTTATCGATTAAAATAAATTTAATCGTTAACTTTTGAAAAATTACCGATTAATTAATCGATAATTTTGTTAAAGCTAAAAATAAAGATTATGACGTCATTTAACTTAAAATTTCAAGGGAAGTAATAGAAACAGGCGATTGGTATTTACATTAAGTTATTTTAAAACAGGTAACTCAAAAACAGGTTAAATAACGTATTGAAGTTGAGGCACTTGAATGAAAATTTCAAACTAATTTTATAAATATAAAAGTAATACAGCTGTATAGAAATTGTTTGATGATTAGTAAAAACATAAAGATTATCTTTTTATCCCAAGTGGTTCGAAAGTTATGATTTTTTTTTTCTAAGACCTCATAATCACTTTTTTCACTATTTCCTTTTCATTCATATTTTGCATTTTTTTAAATGCCCATAACCTAAGTATTTAATTTAATTTAAAAGACGTACTATTGTTAGGAGATATATTTAAAAAATAAATAGTTCAATATAATGTCAATGAATTTAAAATTTGTTATTGTTAAATAATTAAAAACATTTTTTTATATCTTTGTCCTTATAAAACAGGTTATTTTAAAGTTTACTCTTTCTGAATTCCCTTAACGGAGAAGTTTGTACTTAAAATAATAATAATAAAATAAAAACTATTATTAATTATTTATTAATACATCGAATTTTTAAAAAAAACATTTCTTTAATTTTAATCACTATTTTATCGATTAAAATAATTTTAATCGATAAAATAATTTACCGATTAATCGAGAAATTAATCGGTAATTTCCGCAGCCCTAATAGAAAGTCATATTTTTAAACTCTTAATAAGTTTTTAACTACGGTTTGTTACTCCACTGTGACTTTAATGTGACTTCTTAATTTATGGTTTAAAAACTGTCAAACACATTTTTAAAACAAAATTCACATCAGGTAAGTATCAATTATTCAATATGTATGCTAGTTCTTAGTTAAGTTTAGTAATATCTTGTGAAATTAATGGATTAAATTAATGTGCCAGAAAGTGTTTATAACATGTGAATTTGACGGATTATTGTGATATGTGAGTAAATTACTAGAAATTTCATTATTAAAGGTAAGTGCCTTTTTAGTTTCTAGTTTTATCAAATGTAAAAATATTTTAATTCTAAAAATATTTTTAACTAAATCATAATATATACTCCATAACTCTTAAGGATAGTAGGCCTAAGCCTAAAGCTTACAAAACTGATTAGTGAACAAGGCACAATAAGTTAATACATGTATTAATTAATAAGTACTCATAATAATAGTACTAGTAATAGTTAATAGCAATGATACTAATATTAATTATTTACTAATAAAAATTCAAATTACAATATCATTATTATTATTACTCATTATTAGATAAAATAGATTGATTGATACTTATAATACTAATACACATTTGAAACGAGCAGCAGAATAAAATATAAACACATCACTAAACTTAATTTTACAATTAACGGTAATTGGGAAGTTTCTAATGAACGTGTCACGAATTTTCAAAAAAATTTGACCTACTTACAAAAAAAAAAATTCATAGGAGTGTTTCTCAAAAACTATTTGACCTACACTCTTCAAATTTGAATATGTTTTATTTCAAGTAATGAATTTTAATACTACTTAATTTTATAATTGACGCATTTCTTAAAAACTTTAACTATTAACATTAATTGATTAGGCCTGCCTGAATTAAAATAAAAGGCAGTCACAATTATTGAATGAGGACAAGAGAGAATTAACTTACTATAAATGTCAGAATCATCTATTAATGCCCACATCTTGTAACAAAAGTCAGCTCCCACACTTACAAGCATTGGATTCTTTTTGGACTGCTGGGATGGTGGTTGTGGCCTGAACAAAAGGCTAGTTAACCTTTGATCATGTGGGTGTTCTACAGTTGTGTTTAAAGAATATCTGTCAAGTAAACATGAGAGTTAAGTCTAACAATATTTAAACTTGCTCATATGGGCAGAAACATATTGAAATGAGCAAGGAAAATTTAAAAACCAATGATAGCAATTAAATGTATGTATACAAATATAGTAATTATAGACAGATACATTTTCAATGTCGATAATAACTAATACATAATGATTGATCAATAACTAATATAAAGTAAGACGGAATAAATGAAAACTTATATTATTTTTCAATCATCAATTAGTCGGAATTACATTTAACTAAAAAACTAATTGCTGCAACACTGTTGTGTAACAAAAAAAACTTCAAAAACGTGGATGCACAAGTTTAAACACATTTTAATATATTGATTTTCCTTTATCTCAATCATGTGTTATCGATGCGTTTTGGCAAACCCTTGGGCAAATGACAAAACCAGATTTGACTAGATGTCTAAAGTTTCTTGATGGAAAATATGAATTTCTTTTAAGTAACTTCAGAATTAAATGACTTTAGAGTTGCATTAATTAGTTTAAAATTGAGACATAAAAATGCCTGCTTCAATTTTAGATAGTTTAAGTTTAAAAATTAATTTTACTTTCTTAAATTATTAAATATTCTTGCAATGATAGAATGGTATTATGTGTGGCTTCTCTTATGAGTGGTTAAAGGTTTAATTTTTGCAAAGAACCTTCACAAGCTATGAGTGGAAAGCCTCATTTAAATTGCAGTGGTATAATTGAAACCAGAAAAAGAGATTTAAAAAACACCTACTATTTTCACCTATATAGAAATAATGTTAAGTTCTAAATGGTGTATTGAAAGGACTAGGTAGTACTTACGTCTGAACCTCTGGACTGTAGACCCAGAATTTAAGCCTTAATTCTGGACTAAAGAAGCCGTCATCCCACATTTCAAAAGTAGACAACCACTCACCATCATCACTTATAGCTGTGCATAAAATCTCAGTGCGGTACTTATTTTGATCATTGGAATCAGCAGAAACAAAATTCTGTCCAACTATATCAAGCTGATAAATATTTGATTTTTAAAAATATGATTAGTGCAGACAATTAAATTTTAATACATATCATTACATTTACACTAACATTTTTTTAAAAAAGCATTATTACAATAAAAAATGTGCTGTCACGGGTGGCAAAATGAAATTACAATTTATGGTGAATTCAAACACATTTAAAAACTAAAATATACAAAATATCAGTGACACTTACATTAAAAATCTGCCTGTTCAAGGCTAATGAATAAAACTGAAGATGACCTGGCAATCCATTAGTTACAATGGTTTTTGACCTAGGATCATATTTCAGACCATTAGGGATAGGGGATTTACTGTACATTGAGCTCATATTACAGTGTGTTAATCCTCTATAGACTTGCTGAATCTTCAAATCAATATCTAAAAGTTGAATAACTGGTGAAGAAAAATGTATCTGTTTTAAGAAGAAAATACAGTTTAACTGACACTAACCCAAAGTACTCAATTGTTAAAAATACAACCTTAAAAAGAAACCTTTTTTTAAAATCAAATGAACAAAAATCAGTAAATTAATAATATTCATAAACAAACAACACATATTTACCATTATCGCTGTGTTTAGTAGCATAAAAGTTTCCATCTGATGAAATTACTATTTGGTTTATTGGTGCTCCCATGCGAGGCTTATAATCACGTTGATTATGATTTCCTATCTGCCACCTGACCAACACACATTCATGACCTCCACTGAGCAGATTTGAACCTGTCAAAATTATTATTTTTACTAGTGAATAAAGAGACAATATTCCTGTCAATACAAATAATCTGTATTAATTTTATCACAAAAACAGCCTTGCTAAACCAATACCTACAATATTTTAAAAATTTATAAAGAAAATTAAAGGCTTGTAATATAATATAAACTGATCAGTCAGCTTACCATCAGGAGTAAATTCCAAACTTAGCACTGAGAGAGCATGCCAATGCATAATAGATGTTAATGGTTGACCTTTTTTGAGAAAGTTATGCCTGGAAGGGATTAGCATGGAAACAATATTTATTAAAAGTTATAAGCCTGTCATAAAAACTAGTTGTTTTTTCCCATCAATGAATCATTTAAATCATATTTAAATAAGGAAAATTGCAAGTACTTTACCAAAGAAGGATTTTTCCATTTTCGAGGCCAGTAGCAATGGTGTATTCAGTTGGATGACAAGCCACACAGGTTATAGATTTAAATTTGTTAAACCTGTCATTATCACTTACACTGTGGAAAAATAAGTATTTTTTGAAAGTTAGAGCTTTAAAATGTCTTTATTTAATTTGATTTTCAAAATATTATTTAAATTATTAAAATGATCAGGCAGAAGACTTTATCTGCATTTTTGTAGACAAAAACTTTTTAATTATTATGTAGACAAAAACTTTTTAATTATATTTCCATAAAAAAAAAATCCGTTCTGCACAGTATTTCTTTATGGATTTTAAGATAATTTTCTTTTCTTTTTTGCATCCTACTTTTCAGTGTCTTTAATTTTGTTTTTTACAAAAGGTCTTTCATTTAATTATTTTGAAAAATGTATTTTCTGTTCCATCTATATATAATTCTATTCTTAAAATTTATCTCTTATTCTACAAAAGTAGAATTCTGAGGCTGATAATACAATTCATATCAATTATGATCAATAACTTTCAATAAAATTAGACTCAGATGCATCATGCATGACAAAATTATTGTTTCAGTTTCAGAATTCTGTCTTGAAATACATGCCATTTATCTAGCAGTAGCAGTCTTATAAATGAGTGGGTTTTAGGACTTAAGCTCAGCTAATAAATATGTGGTGGGTGAAAACCCAATAATTATAAATCCAAAATAGAAGCCTTTCTAGTTACACTATATCTTAAAATTATTCCTAAAATTAATATTTTAAATTAAGTGACAATGAAAGGGCATTGAACTTACATTCTAGTTGTTCTGTTGTTCATAGAATAAATAGAAAGTTCATGCTTGAGTCCAGATGCAATATATTCTTTCTGTAAATGATGATTTAATGACAACATGCAATAAAATTAGCTTTAATTTTTTTATGTTTGAGGACTTCAAGGAGCAAACAAAAACTTAAATAACAGCATTTAAAATGTTTATATTAAACATTATTTGCTTTACTAAACAGTTGCCAGCAGGCTTCAATTTAAATTAAGATCAAGATGAACGACTTCTGACTTACAGAACAGCCAATAGACACCAATTGATGCGCACCATCACAATGCTTAATTAACACTTTGGGTTTGGCAAATTCTGTACTTGAATTCTTTTTCCATAACATCAGGCTAAATGCTGATTTGAAAAGCCACCAGAGAAAAATTAAAATAGAATTAAATAGCTTTTAATTTTGTGAATGCATAGGGTGCTTTATGTCAATATATATCTTACAGCAATCAAATCATTTAAAATTATTTTCATTATTATTATTAAAACGTCCTTGCACTTATAGATAAGTGAAATTCCTGAATTTCTTCACATCAAAACAAAATTTGTCTTCTACAGATTTAAAGACTTCAAAGACCAGCAATATGCATTGTTTTTTATGAATCATTGATTATATATTAGTTAAGTATACTAAAAAAAATCTGAGAGTAAGTGAAAAATTTCAAATTTGGTATTACAAATTAAAATCATGGGTAATATTTCAATTGGTAAATAAATTGATAAAGATTTACATTTATTTTATATCTTAGAGAAATTTAACTTTTAAAATTTCTGAATTTTTAGTAGTATAAGTGTTTAAGAAAATTGCTAAACATTTAAGAAAAATCAAGAATTCATTCTCTAAAGATTTGTGTCCTGTGAGTTTTTAAAAATATTTAAAATATTCTAAAAGGGTAGAGTAAATTACCACTTTGCAAACGCTTTACGCTAAAATTAGCACGACTTCTTGCTTTCAAGGCTTAGTTTCTAAACCTCTCGACATTGAGTAAAAATGAAAGCACCTACTACAAGTAGTAGGACCACAAGACTACTATAATATGACAGCATTTTTGTATTACTACGCGAGGTTAGAGTGTAAAAACAATATTAGCTGACTCAGTAAGCTACCGCCTGCGAAACACTTTTTTGCTTATTTTTTTTTCAAAGGATACACTTTTACCTCAAAGGAAACACATAACCAAAATCACCAAATAATCATTTTTAAGTAAAGGGAGTCTAACAAATAACACTGGAGATGTCAATAATAATGCAAAAACTTTTATTAAAGAAATTAGAGCCCAAATAACTTAGTTCTGTATGATCAATGATATGTACATTTAAATAAGGGCACACAGAATCAAAGAACAACATAGTAGACTGACAATATCAGTATAAACTTTTTTTTACAAAATAAACTTAAGGTAGATCTATAGCAACTAATTTTTAAAAAAAAAGAAATACGTTTACAAATACAATAACATAACATATAAAATAACATAGTCTACAGTCACTGGTCAGGGCAGCAAACATTGCAAACAAAAGTGTCCTGTTTTAAGGATGCACAATTTTGCGTGCATTGTGCATGCAACCAGCCATCACACACATCAGATTGGACCCAAACCTCTGCCCCTCCCCCTTTTTTGCACCCTTGACACATTCCTGCCATTAAGTGATCCTCTTCTATATTTAAAGTATTGTAATCTGCAGCGATGTCAAGCTCTGTTTTTTTTAAAAAAACTGTGATCCCTCACTGCTGCAAAGCTCTCTAGATTTACTCCCTTGCCACGCTCATTTATATGGTGTCGTATGGCATCTGACCAAGCTGGTTTAATTGCACTAAAAAAGCTTGATCTAGAGGATGAATCAAGTGACTCGCATGCGGCAACAAACAATATAACACTATATGGTTGTCATGACATAGCTGTGATGTCTCAACCAGTGCAGAGTGGCTACTATGACCGTCTACCAGTAGAAATACAGGCTTCTATACATGGGTTTCGGCTGGAATAAAGCTATCACTTAGCAAGGAATAAAAATCATGTTAAGCCTGGCACCTATTGGAATTCAGGACGTGTTAGCGCATTTTCGTATTATGTATCAGTACTTATGTTAGATATCAGAATTATGTAGTTATCAGTAATTGTGTTTAGATTTTAGACATATTTTTATGAATTTTCTTGTGTAATGAATATACCTGACATTTTTTTTATTTAAAAGTCATTTCTTTACATTTAAAAAAAAAAATTATTTTCTCTTTAATCCAACTACAAGTCACCACAAATGATGACGTAAAACTCTAAACTTTTACACATATTCTAATGACGTCAACTAAAAAAAACCAACTAATTTCTTTTGCACCCTTTCGCACCACTCTTCAATGCTTGAAGAATTATGCATTCGACTTCCGGCAATGGCGGCCGTTCCCTGCGCTAGTGTTACCTCTCGATTCGAAATATTTTTTGGTAGTTTTAACGGGGTTTTTAAACGGATCGAGTAACTGAGTGTTGATGCACAAATGGCAGGTCAGGGCATACAAAAAACATATTTACATCATGGGTCTAGGACTTATGGATGCTGTGATCAAGGGTGATGACGGACGGACGGACAAAACGGGTGCAATAGCGATTTCGACATCTCGAAAATGCGCTAAAAAATCTGTGCTGTAATCAGGCAATTATCACACACTTGTAGGAATACCTCTGGGAAGTGATGTAATATATTTTTGGACGGTATACTAGCCAATGCCGCATTGATTACATCTGGGCTCTGTTTTGTTCTTATGCTAGACATTGCTTTAAATCTGAAATATAATTATTTTCTATTTAGTTTTCATCCTAATAAAAACATAGGAGTCTAGATATAGACTAGACCTAGATCTTTACCTTAATTTTCCTACATGAAAAAGTGTTTTCCCCGAAGTAATATCCTAAAATAAAACAAATATACTTCAACGTGAACATGCCCTCAAAATAAACATTACTATTTTCAAATAACTCTAGAGGCCAAGAGGTAGTCCCATATTTATTTTTTTCTGCAGAATTAAAAGTGTTTTCTACGAAGTAAAATCCAACGTTAAACTTACTTCGTCGTAAACACCACTTTGAAAAGAACATTACTATTAAAAATAATTTCAAGTTTAACAGGGTGGCTACTGACCTATTAGTTAGTGATTATGCAATACCAAAAAGAGAGTCTTCCAAATCAAACAGGAAAAGTAGTCTTAACCCAGAAATCTCCATCATTCTTCCTAGGAATGTTGACAGCATACAAGGTGCAAGTTTCAAGATGTTGACACAAATTTACTCACAAAATAGTATTTCCCGGAAAACGAAACGATGAAATTATATTGAAAAATGGACTATTTCGACTTATGCATGTTCGTTTTTGTGTTAGACAAGCAAATAAACATACAGAGAACGCTTAATGAAATAGTGTTTCTTACGACATAGCGTTTCTGCAGTGGTTATTTACTCTATAGTGAGCACCAATTGTGAATTCATTTAAAAGTGAAGCAGTTCAAATGCAGTCAAAATAAACCTTTTTTTTTTTTTTTTTGTAATTATTTCTATTGCCATCAAATACATAATGTATTCATACAAAATGCAACATTTGAAGTAGCTGAATATATAAGTGATACAAGAATTTAAATAAAATAGATTTAAAAGAATTTTTATTTAAAATAAATTTAAGGAAAACTAGCAGATCCATTTTCTCTGTCTTACTTTTGTTATGCTCTGAAGTTTGAGCAAGCATTATTACAAACTTGTTCTCTGTACTGATGGAAACAATGCCGTACAAAGGTAAATATAAATCATGTTGCTGAAAAGCAAAAGAGAAATACCTATATAATACATACATAAATCAAAGTTGTACTTATAACTAAGGNCGTTAACAGTTAACGGGTCCTCAGATCAGGACCGGTCCCATTTAATCAGGACTGGTCCAGTTTAATCAGGATCCATTAACCATAAATTCAATTAGTCGGTATTGGCTTATTACCTGAAGTTAATTTTTTGTTGTGTTATGGCAGACTTCCATAGCCTATACGTTTATTAACATTCCAGTATTTATAAAATAAAAAAATACATGTCATCATTGTTAGGAGTTCGGCTAGTGAACGATTTTTTTTAAAAAATTTGCTTAGATGACAAAGCTGTGTAAGAGATCTAACACACAGTGCTACGATGTCAAAATGTGAACAATTGTCAAGGTCGCTAATGTTACTTTTATATTACAGGAAGAAAGATAGGCCTAACAGTACAACGTGCACGCCAAAGGCATTAGACTTAAATAACCCCTTTCATTTAATATTTGATGTTTTATAAAAATGTATTTAACGTGCGATGGAAAGGGAGCACAGCACAATAGAGTTGAACACAAGTTCTTTGAAGACACCATCAGACTCTATGGCGGATTA
>MUZC01000371.1:104160-169790 GCA_002072015.1 Radix auricularia | reverse complement strand
GGGGGGGGGGGGCTGAGCGGGCTACAGCCAGGGGCTCCCGACGGTTTGGGGGTCCCCAAACTTTTTATATTTTTTAATAAAAGTATACAAATGTTTGCACAAACCCTTGAAAATATAATAAATTAAATAAATTTATAAATATTATCTATACAACTGATTCAGACCTGATAAGTTGTTTAATAATCGAAAAAACTTGATTTAATTAGCTCAAGTGATGCAGCATTTACATGCCACGGCTAAGGGTTCCACGCATTACCCCGCCACTTTTTACCCATTTGGAGCTGGGTCGAACTCTGGGACGCCCCGGGAACAAGTCCTTGGCTTCCCATGGATTTGAACCCATGACCATCGGAACGCCAGTCGAGTGCGCTGCCACTCGACCATCGCAGCCCCATCTTTTCACACTCAATTGTATCATTTATAAACAGTTATTTCTCTGTGTTCTTTTTCTTTCATGATTAATATTTAGTTACAGTCTTATATTTGCTGCTAGCAATCATTTTATGGGACGCTGGCTGGTTAGGGGCACCTGACACACTCTTTGTTGATTAAAAATAACCAATAATAAACCCTGGACAATAAAATTGTCTTTTCTTTTCTAACGGTTAACCGATCCGCAAAATCAAGCTGACTAGATAACATTTGATAACAAGCCGTTTTAATATTTATAAAACATAAAATTAAAACTTGAATATTATTAATTAGTACGGTTTACTTCTTTGTTCTGACAATTTTTTAAAAATAATACTTTAAATTAATTATTTCTTTAAATTCGCAATTTTGACAGCAGCCCGGCAGAGGTGAGCACTAGCATAGGTACATAACAGGCGCTTGGACGTCAAATAAGACAACCTTGGGTGAGAATTTGATTCATTCTCTTGTTGGTTCTTAAAATATAGTAAAAGTACAGACCGAAGGTTAACATGGCTTTTTTTAATGATTAATTTAACCGTTTTCAAAAACGAGCGGTCTTTTTTTAACAACCTTACTTATAACAATAACTAGGAACACAAAATTTATCAAGCTAATTAGCTTTTACGTGAAAACCTAGCAATATCATATCATGATGACTATATTATATTAGAAATACTTAGCAAGCACAGAACAGTAATATAATAGTACTTGCCTTTAACCTCACTCCATCAAGATAATCCCAGTAGACTAGAAGACCATCTTGGCCACAAGATAATATCTATGGAAGCAAAAAATTAAGTCAATTTATCATTTGATAAGTAAATATCCATTACTATATTTTTAGCCAGTGTTAGAGCAAGATAAAAAACCAATGGAACATTTGACTATACAATGGGGGTCCTGATAATAGTTCTTGATATTCGTTTTGTGTTGACTATTCATTTACATGGGGGATATGAAATTTCAGAATTTTCTGAGCAATCAGTACAAGATAAATATGTTGATAATCATAATTGACAGCACATATTTTCACTGCTAAACCATTCAAATGTAATCAGACAACATAACAAATTATGATTACATGTTGAGGTGTGATGCTGAAAGGTCAAAAATATAAATTTACTAGCAGACCCGGTCGTGCGTTGCAACGATCTCAATAAAAATTAAAATTTAAGAATCCAATGAGTGATATGTTTTAAAAACAATTATGCCAGAAAACTACACGGAAGTGTGAAAATAAAAGTCCAAGTTTCACAGCAATTAGATAAATAAAAAAATAATTTAAAAGCTTAAAAAAGGAAAAAACTACATTAAAGGCCTATGCTTTAAAATAAGTGATAATTTGTACTCAAGCTATATTTCTCAATATAGTGTAAAATTGCTTGGGGAATTAATTTATTAACGTGTATTACCAAAAAAAAAAAACAAACTAAAAAACGACATTAATGGCACCAGGGCCCATTGACGACAAGATATAAAGCTCAAAACGATCTCAGTAAAAATGACTATTTAAGAATCCAATGCGTGATCTGTTTTAAAAAACTACTATGCCAAAAACCTACACGGAAGTGTGCAAAAAAGTCCAAGTTTCCTAACAAATGGATAAATAAATCTATATATATATATAAAGCTTTGAAAAAAATAAAGGAAAAAAAAAACGAAATTAAGGGGCCGGGCTCTAAAATGAGTGATAATTTATTATTTTTTTATCGCCATTGTACTCAAGCTTTGTTTCTCAATATCGCATAAAATTGATAGGGGATTAGATTATTAACGCGCATTACAAAAACATTTCGGTACGCCTGCCCCGAGGGAATGGACATTAAGAGTTCAGTTCCTTACAGATAATACTTATAGACTTAAGTTTTTATGTACTAAAATTGAAAAAATCCGTTATTTTCATAGTAACTTAAGCTAACACTATTTTTTGTAAAGGTAATAAAAAGGGGGGAAAAACGACATTTAGGGGCCCCTGTGCCCATTGTGTGCAAGAAGTTGTTCGTTTTAATTCAGTTTCATCATTCATATATATTCCTATAGATTGTAAAAAATTGAATGGGGAATATATCTTAAGCATATACCAAAAACAGACATTCGGGGCCCCCAGCCAAAAAGTAAATTACATTAGAAGTTTAGTGCCCTATAGAATTTTAATATGGGCTACCAAGATTTTGTTAACAAATTTTGGGTAAGATCAATTCTTTTGCACAAAACCAAGCTTAAACTTAATTAAAGAAAAGGAAAGACATGATGGGGGTCATTTAAAGCCATATGTAAAGTTGAAAACGATGTTCATTTCAATTTGCATGATAATGGATATATTTGTCGTTAATTAAATATTGAATTGACAAAATCTCTTAAACATTAACCACCCCCCCCCTAAAAAAAGACAATAGAAACCCCCAGCCCCGATAAAATGGTCATTAAAAATTCAGGACCTTATAGTATTTTAATATTGGCTATCAAGTTTTCTTAAAACAAAATTTGGTTAAGATCCATCAATATAGCAAATAGTTAGCGCTTAAACTATATTTTTTAAAACTCATATTAGCAAAAAAATAACATTATCGGCCCCCGGCGCCCCTTTAGTGTTAAATGGAGAAAAAAAGTAGCCAGTTACCATTCTGGAAGGGTACTCATCGGTAACAAAAATGTTCATGACGATGGGATACATGTTTTAGTCAGCTTTAAAGGACATACACTCACACACACACAATATAGAGATAGATATAGAAGGAAAAACATATTAGGGGCCCCCGGCCACATTCTGTGCAAGATGTCAATTTCTAAAATCTGTTCATTTTTATTCTGTTTCATTATGAATATACTTATCGAGATTGTTAAAAAGTAAATGGGAAAAATATCCTTAAAATTTGCGAAAAAAACATTTGGGGCCCCCGGCCCCGATGAAATGGACATTAGAAGTTCATTGCCCTCTATTATATTAATATGGGATACAGAGTTTTTTAATACAAATTTTGGTTAAGATCCATTCATTAACTCAGTAACTAACGCAGAAACTAATTTTTATATAGCTCATATTAGAAAAAAAATTAGATTAAATAATAATAATAAAATGATAATTTATATAGCGCTGTATCCCAGCAGGGAGCCAGGCTCACAGCGCTTTACATGGAAACAACAACACATATATTAAAGGCCCCAGGGGCCTATTCAATGCAAGATATAAAGTTCAAAACATCTGTTCATTTCAATACGGATGATAATAGATACATTTATCATTATTTGTTAAGAACTTTAATAATTAAATTGAGGGATAAAATCTTAAGCGTTTACTAAAACTGGTATTTTGGGCCCTCAACCCTGAAGAAGTTACCATTAGGAGTTTAAAGCCCTATAAAATTTTAATATTGACTATCAAGTATTTATAACCAAGTTTGGTTAAGATTCATCAATGTAGCAAGTAGCTATCACTTAAACTAATTTTTATATAGCTTATATTGGAAAAAAAAAAACGACATTAAGGGCCCCAGGGGCCCATTCGGGGCAAGATATAAAATTCAAAACAACTGTTTATTTTAAGAATGATAATAATGGATACATTTATCATTATTTGTCAAGACCTTTAATAATTGAATGGTGAAAAAAATCTTAAACGTTTAAGAAAACAGGTATTTTGGGCCCCCAGCCTCGAAGGAGTTACCATTAGGAGTTTAGAGCCCTATAATATTTTAATATTGACTATCAAGTATTTATATACCAAGTTTGGTTAAGATCCATCAATGCAGCAAGTAGCTATCGCTTAAACTAATTTTTATATAGCTTATATAGGCAAAAATTCACATTTCGGGCCCCCGGCGCCCCTTAAGTGTTAGACTGAGAAAAAAAAGTAGCCAGTTACCATTCCGTGAGGGTACTCAACAGTCTTAAAAATTTTCATGACGATCGGATAAATAGTTTAGTCAGTTACAACGGACAAGCACACACACACACAGACATACTTTGATTTTATATATATAGATGATCATTTCTGGTTTTGAAAAATATTTGACATAAATCTATAATTACTATGGTATACTATACATGTTATAAAAACTCACTTTATTTTTAAGAGCTGGATTTGTTATCAACTAAAGATATTTGAGATGACTGAGCAATATGGCAACAAGTTCTCTACAATCTATAAATATACACTTTCTCAATTTGGTGTTACCCCCTGCAACCCCTCAGCTACACCACATATTTGTTTGCTTGGCATAGATTAATTAACTTATGCAAAAAGCTCCTTTGATACAATCAACATATAATAAATTACTATTTTTAAAAAAAAATCTTTCATGTCTCAAGAAAAAGAGTAAAATGAATCAATCTTTGAATTAGATGAAGCAAAGACACATCTTATCTTACTTGTAAAACATTGCTGGGATTTATGGCAACACCAGTAACTACTTTAGAGTGTCCTTTGAGATCATGTAAAAGTTCTCCATTTGTTGTGTTAAATACTTTGATAACTTCACCACAGCAGCAAAATATATACCTATATGAAAATAATATAAACATTTAAATCAATGGAAACAAAATTATAATTTATTATTAATAGAAATTATTTTCTTCTTTGAAGGGATTATTTTATAACAAGTTTGAAGGAGTAGTAGAGGAGTTTATTTGTCTGGGAGTATATCATTTGTTTTTTGCTCAATAATTTCAATTTTTATTCATATTCAATTTAATAGTATGAATTTGTGTTAATATAAAGTCTCTGTCATTAATAAAAATAAACCCCTAGTTAATCTTAATAATCCTATTAGGGCTTATCAAAGTTTATGTATTAAAATATATATTGTATTTTTGCTGTATGCATTTGTGTATTATTAATGGAAATTCCACAATAGTTTAGCCAGCAGAATAAAAAGTTAAGGGTAAAGTGTAAAGAGAGTGTGTGTCCCCAAAAGACACATCTTTACAGGTGGCTAAGTGCTCAGTGTTGATTAAAATACAACATCTAACAACTGAACAAATATAATGATAAGACAAGAACATGACACCTATTACATCTAATTCACTCTTTAAGTCTGTCAGAAGGTCCTGAGGTAAGGACCTAGATGAAATTTGCTATTTCTATTTGTGCAGCAAGTTTAAGAAAGTTCAATATATGGACATTTGATTCACCAAATTAGACACTATATGGAGATTAGCAAGCTCAAGAAAGATTTAAGCATAAGATAACTTATGGAAAATTTATAATGTACTTGGATGCTAATTCTGTCTACAGCGTAATTATCTTTCTTGTGTTTTTGTTTGATTTGAAGCATAAGTGCATTGAATGGATAGAATTTGGGCTTAGCTAATAGATTTAATAACGGGTAAAACTAATTTAAAGTAGCCAATTATGACTCTGTGTCCAACATAACACAATTCTTTTGCAAATGGAAGAAATTAGAAACCATGCATCAAAAACCACAGAGTATTGATAAATAACAGCAATAAGTTGTGGCAAAATAAAACGTGGTACACATTTTAAAAAATTTTTGCTGCTTGCATTGTGTTGTTCTTTCACAGACTGACATGATTCGTAGTGTAGTGGCCTTGCATGCGGAAAGTCCTGGATTCAATTCCCAGGTAGAACAATTTTAAAACAAAATTAAATGTTGCCTGTTCTGTTCAGTGTTCTTTTCCCCATATTTTGCAAACATAACTAGCCCTAGAGTCGGAATATCACAGTTTATGGTTGGCAAGGGATAGTAGTAAAGGGTGGGAGCAGGTAACAACAACTGCTGTGCTAATACTAATGTCTCCACGTTTACTCACTTTTATTTTCATTACTTTGTGCAGCTGTTTGTGTCCGTTCTCTAACTCGCTCCCCCCCCCCCTCGTTCTTAGCAATATTTATGATGAGCAAGTCTGCAGCATATGCTTTTTTGCTACGCCATGGGTCATCTTGTATAGTATAATATAGGCTAATAGGCTGGATAGCGAATTCAATAGTGCGCTCGCCTCATAAACTGAGGGGCATGGGATCGAGCCCACATTAAAGCCACTATAAAAATGTTGAGGAATCACTAACGCTAAAAAAGTCCTCCGCTGACCTGGAGAGGGATGGGTGCCGCCAGGGTCTACCAAGCCAGAGAATATTCTAGTCTAATGGAAACATTAAAACCCCCTACGACGTACGACCACAACAAAAGAGGTTATGGGAATGTGACTAAAAAAATTATTTTTTTAAAATAGTAATATAGCCATTATAGCATAATTTCATAGGTAATAGTAATATGGCTAACTAAAGTTAAACTTAAAGGAAAGGCTAAAGTAATTAAAGTTTAAATTGTTCATGATCAATAATAATTATTTTTTGATTTTGTGTTTAGCTTAAAACAGTTTTGGCAAATTAGGCTTAATACGCTTGACTTGGGCCAAGTCTTGGCTTAGATTTAGATTAGAATAAATAATTCACAATACAATAAACTTGAAGTAGTTGAAGTTAGTTTCGCAGTCAATTTAAAATTAAAAGTAACTGTAACACTGTAATACTAATAAGTCAAGTTGAGGTCATTGAGGTTGTAGAATTTTAGTTTTTAGTAGAAGTAGAAGTGAAGGCTAAGCTAAGAAAAAGATAAATAAAGAAAAGGAAAACTAAGACTTAGACTAACTTGACAAAGTAAAGAGTCAAATAAAGAGTAGTAAAGACTAAATAATACTAAAGAATAAAGTAATAAATTATAAAGAACTAGTGAACTAGAATTTATAATTTAAATTTAGAATAAATTAGAAGAAGTACAAGCGGTAAACTGTACACTGTAGAAGACCTTAGAAGTCTACTCAATTATCAATTAACCATAGTTACTTCGAATCGTGGGAAAAAATGTATTTTCCAAACTGTGATCCTGTCTGAAGTGATGGGACTAGGGCCATATTTCTTAAAAACAGAAATTAAGCACACATTCAAGGTGTTTGAGAAAAACAAATCTGCTTCCTAAAAGAAACCTCGTGTAATTGTTGATTGGGTTAAAATACGATGAGAGTTATCTAACGTAATAAAGGTTGCCAATTGCCAGGTCTATATTTTTTTAAGTTCAAACCAAACTATGCCAAATATATCTAAAGTTTTTTAACACAACATTTTTAAAATTTTTGTTTTATTAAAATGTAATGTCGAAGCAGAAGCGTTAATTTTTTAAACGGCAATTTTGAAATTTTTCATTTATGTCAATGGATACAGTTTCTCAATTTTTATTATTATTATTCTTACAAAGACTTACTTAGTGCAACTTAAAGACTTACGATCAAACACTAGTTATCCGTTTAACACTGTTCTTTAACTTCGGGAAATCGACCTTCTTCTTTTATTTTTATGCTTAACTAATGAAAGGTAAAACCGTCACTGACTGTCTGACCGTGTAGAATAGAAGGCTGAAATCCGAAAAACTCTTCCATTACATTTTAGTTACAAAAGTTAAGCAGGTTTACAGAATTTACCCTTTGAAGCCGCGGTGGCTCATAAAATACTGTTTCCTCTAAGTTAATTAGCGCTCTACATATTTCCAAATCTGATTTCCTTACAGTTACAGCCTACTTTACTACTTATAAAAGTTATCATTATGACATTTTTTCATTATATGCGCTATAAAATATAATTTTAAACATTGGATCTCTTTAACTTCAAATTAGTAGGCCTACACAAAAACGTGGTGGCCCTAATAATTTAAAGACTATATACAGAGAAATTGGATATCCTTTCCATGTTGGATTATGTCGCAAAATATATCTATTTGAAATGAATTATCTGCGTGGAGAAAATATGTTCACCAGACTAAAAACAAATTTTCCCTTAAAATAATGTATCCCCCAAATATAAGTCCACACACATCACATTTTAATACAATACAAAATGATAACTTTAAAACATAAGAATAAATTCAAACTATAAATGTAACAGCCACGCATGTTTATTTAAATGCTGTTTTGACAGTGACGTAGAATGAGAAGTGTGAGGAGAACACCATCTTAAGGGCGTAATAAAAATTGAAGAACTGTATTTTTGCGAGATTTTGTTGTTGCTGCTTTACAGATTGAACCAAATGAAGTGCAACATTGAGTTTTGTTGCTATCACTTGATTTTTCTTCGTCACGCGTCGTCACAAAAACTCAGAACTCAGACCCCCTTCAATATTACGTCACAAAGCTTTGCCCTCCCCCACTAAAAGCTGTATTTTCTATTTTGAGAAAGAACATTTACAAAGAACTTTTTTGTCATATAATTATGTTTTTAGTATAAGGTTGCACTCTAATATCATAACACACATGAGGTCATGTATAACGTAATAAATAAATTATAAACAATCAAATATTTATGTGGAACTTGTTTTAAAGCAGCGAGTTTTGATTTGATGTCACATTTCTCAAACAAAAAGAAACAAAAAACCCTCCCCCCTCGTCACACATCGACACAAATGTGAGGACTACCCTCCATGGGCGTCGCTAGGAATTTATTCAGGGAGGGGGGACCAAAAAATCACGTTTTTTAAGTTAAGGGACCGTCCAAAATTGACGTCATGCACCTATGGGGAGGGGGTCTCCAACTTTGTGACGATGGGGGGTAAAAATTGTGACGTCACGTCAAAACACGCTACTCTAAGCCAAAGTTCCACTAAAACTAAACACATATTCTTATGACATGAGATCTAATCTCTTAAGGTCTTGGCTAATACTTGGGCAACCTGCTCCATCTACTGAACAGTGCCATACAAAATTGTCTTCACGTGGGACTCTTTTGCCTCCCTTACCTCCCAGGCTATATCTAGCGCGGGACACGACGTCAGCAGGTGTGTGACCGTCTCAGAGGCTTGCTGCAATGATGGCAGTTCGAGTCCCTGTTGTGGTCTAGCCTGTTAAAATAAGAGTTGGTTGGGCAATGCTCAGTGCGCATTTGGGTCACTAAACTCTGGTCCCTTCAGTTTAGACGCCACCATTAGTCTGATCTGCTCGGCCTGGGCATGTTAGCGAATACCCCCCCCCCCCAATTTGCCGTCGTATTATCTTCCCATTCCTGGTACCACTTTTCCACTTAAATATTCGATTTCTTACTATTTATTGTATTACGTTTTGCACGGATTACCGCGTGTTACGATATTAGATTGTAGTCTTACACAAAATACATACTAAAATAGCAATGAAGTGTTTTAAAACATGCTCATTTGAAATAGGCAATACCACCTTAAGGTGGGGTGTCACAGCTTTTTGACGTCATATTGAGGGGGGGGGTATACGTTTTTTGTAACGAAGTGTGACAAATGGGAGAAGGTGGGCTAAAAATCGGCCAAAATCACGTGACGTCAATTATAAACGGCCTCTAACTGATAATGGCATACAGATTTAATTTTCAATTCAATTTAACAAAGGTGTTGCAAAAAGTCTTTGAAATTAAAACTCACAAAATAGTGATGTAATAGCTAAAATATAACATATATTAATCCATTTAATAAATCAAAAACGTAAGTTCTCACGAGAAAATTAAATTTTGCTGTGAAATAATATACGTGTAGAAACTGTAGGAATGCCAAAGATGGATAGAAAATTATTTACAGGCTTAAAAAATAGTAGAAAAAAAAGTAGTGCAATCGCGGGATTCCGTAATGCCGTTATTAGAAGATTTTGTGGCGTCTGCAGCATCTGACTTATCATTGGCATTGTGGACACCGGTACAAGTCAACAGCCAGACATGTTCCGCAAACTTCGAATTGGAGAACATGTGCTGCCTAAGTTTGTTGCGGCCCGTCCTTAGCCTCAATATGATGTTTTGAAATTGGCGGGGGAGTTTAAAGAATGCATCGCTTTCTGGATGGTTGACTTTCTGCTTCACTGCTTTTGAGAAACGCCTTTATTTCTTCGGGGTGTATGGGTTGGTCTGTCTGGATTTGTTAACCTCCAGGGAGTCCGCTGTGTCATTTCCTTCAAGTTCCACATGGCCTGAGATCAATTGGAGAATACGTTCTTTTGTTATTTTATTTAGAATCTGTAGTGCTGTATTGAGTGATTGATTGATCGAGTTGTTAGGGTTTCGGAGAGACTGGATGAGGATGACAATCTGGCTGTTTTTGGAGAGCGGTTGGGTTGTTAGAGTTTTTGCAGCAAGCTCTAGTGCTTTTCTTTCTGTTGTTGTTGTTGTTGAGCCATCTCGTCCATGAGGGACATCTACCGATCATCGCCGGCGTCTGCACTTCCTGCTAGGACATAGGCCACCTACAAGAGACCTCCAGGCATCTCTATCCTGGGCCATTTTCTCTAGGATCTTCCATTCATGGCCAATTCTCTTGACGTCTGCCTCTTTTCCGTTTACCCTGTGGGTTCCATTTCAGGGCTTGCCTTGTTGTATTAGAAGCAGGTTTCCTTAGTGTATGACCGATCCACCTCCACCGCTTTTGAAGAATCTCTTCCTCGATGGGCTTCTGTTTAGTCCGCTGCCACAGTTCCTGGTTGCTGATTTTGTCCGGCCAGTGAATTCTGAGAATCCTTCTTAGACAATTGTTAATGAAGGTCTGGATTCTGGTCAGGTTTACAGCCGTTGTTCTCCATGTCTCAGCTCCATATAGCAGCACTGGTTTCACCATAGCGTTTAAAAATCCTTACTTTTAACTTGCTGCCTAAGTTGTTGGCGACCCAAACATTCTTGAGTTGCTGGAAGGCTGCTCTTGCTTTTCCAATCCTTATTTTGACGTCGGCATCTGTACCACCTTGTTTATCTACCATGCTGCCAAGGTAAACAAAACTCTCCACCTCCTCAAGGGCTTCTCCTTCAAGCATGATGGGTGATGTACTGGTGGCATTAACCTTGAGGATTTTACTCTTCCCTTTGTGTATGTTGAGACCTATGCTAGCAGAAGTGGCTGCGACAATGTTTGTTTTCTCCTGCATCTGTTGTTGGGTATGTGCAAGAAGGGCAAGGTCATCAGCAAAGTCGAGATCATCAAGTTGATCCCACAAGGTCCATTGGATGCCATTCCTTTTCTGCTGTGTAGATGTTTTCATCACCCAGTCAATGGCTAATAGAAACAGAAAGGGTGACAGCAAGCAACCTTGTCTCACACCAGTCTTCACCTGGAAAGCATCTGTCACCTGCTGACCATGGACAACTCGGCAGTTTATCCCTTCATACATGTTTCTGATTATATCCGTAATCTTCTGTGGCACCCCATAGTGCCTTAGCAATCTCCACATGGTTTGCCTGTCCACACTGTCGAAGGCTTTTTCGTAGTCAACAAAGTTGACATAGAGTGGTGAGTTCCACTCTAGTGACTGCTCTAGAATGATGCGCAGTGTCGCTATTTTGTCAGTGCAGGATCTGTTGGTGCGAAAACCAGCTTGTTGGTCCCACAGCAGAGGACACCGCGTTTTTCATCCTGTTAAGCAATACACGGTTGAAAACTTTTCCTGGGATGGACAGTAGGGTGATCCCTCTGTAGTTCGAGCAGGAGCTTAAATCTCTCTTCTTTGGGATCTTGATAAGGTATCCCTCTTTCCAGTCAGAAGGCACTTGCTCCTCTTCCCATATCTTCATAAACAAAGGGTGTAGCATTTCCACACTGGTTTCCAAGTCCGCCTTCAGTGCCTCTGCTGGGATGCCATCAGGTCCTGCAGCCTTTCCATTTCGGAGTTGTTTAATGGCCCTGCTAATCTCTTCTTTTGTGGGACTATTACAGTCAATTTGCAGGTCATTATCAGCTGGTTGGATATCTGGTGGATTCCTTGGTTCTGGTCTGTTTAAGAGCTCTTCAAAATGCTCCTTCCATCTCCCTGTCTGCTGCACATCACTTGCAATGTTGTTTCCCATTTTATCCTTCACTGGTCTCTCAATCTTGCTAAATTTCCCAGATAGCATCTTAATTGTATCAAACAGTTCTCTCATGATCCCCTGGTAAGCTGCATCTTCTGCTTCTTTAGCAAGTTTGTCAACAAATTCTTTCTTGTCCCTCTTGATGCTTTTCTTAACTTCTTTATTTGCATCTGCATACTCTTTCTGGGATTTGTATTTCTGGGCTCGTGTGCGGCTGTTGTTTATTTCTGTTTTCTTTCTTTTCCTTTGTTCTATTTTATTCAGTGTACCTGCTGTTATCCATTCTTTGTGTGCCTGTTTCTTGTTTCCTAGCACTTCTTGGCATGTTGACTGGACTGTTTCCTTCACGCTTTGCCACTTTCCTTCAGTGGACTCGTCTTCGAGTATTTGGCGTAGGGCTTGGAACCTATTGGACAGTGAGATCTTGAATTCTTCCTTTTTTGCTTGGTCCTTCAGGAGGGAGGTATTATACCGAGACCTACATGCTGGTTGCTCGGTATAATGTCTCTTTAGCTTCAATTTTATCCTGGCCACAAGAAGATGGTGATCTGAGGCAACACCAGCTCCCCTCTTTACACGTACGTCTTGGAGAGATCGCCTGAATTTTTTACAAATGCATACATGGTCTATTTGGTTCATCGTTCTCATGTCCGGTGAGACCCATGTAGCTTTATGTATTCTCTTGTGCTGGAAAATATTCCCTCCTATTACTAGGTCTGCTGTAGCACATAGGTCTGCAAACCTCTCACCGTTGTCGTTCATCTCGCTTTTCTTTCTGCTCTAGTGCTATCTGAGAGGTTTCCTATGGCAGTTGCTTTTTCAAGGTGTTCCCCATTAGGCCATTCTATAAGGATGCCGGGTCCTCCATTTTGTGTTTTTTTTTTACTGAAGATCCATCGGTGTAGATTCTTATCCATGAGTTTTCAGGGTATCTATCTCTGATGTTGTTTTTACAGTTTCGTAGTCAGATTTTATTCCCATGTTTTTTAAATTTTCGCTGATTTTTATAGGTGGACTTGGGTCCCAGAGTGGGAAGTGGCTGGGAGGTTGGGTCGCTTCAATCATGATGTTATCAATTTTATGTTGTTTTTTTTTAGAAGTTTGACTTCTTATATATATATAAAATTTGATCTATGGAGTGTTTTAGAAGAGTGGGATTTTTTACATCTTGGGTTTTAGAGGGTGGTGTCCTGATGCTTCTAATTTGGTGAATAGTGTTAAGGTTTTGGTTTCTCGTCTAACTTCCATAGAGCATAGGGTAGCTAAATCCTCCATGGCTCTGATTGGGGTGGTTTTCACTGCTCCTGTTATTACCAGTAGCCCTACGTTTTGAGCTTTGTCTATTTTTCGGAGGTTCGATTTGGCTGCTGGGCCCCACACTGAGGCTCCATATTCTAGGGTAGGTCTTATATACTTATATAGCTGGTGTATGTTTTTTCAGGATGGAGTGGTTTGCACCCCAATCTGAGCCAGCATTTTTTCATCAGTGCTAGTCTTTAGATTCCCTTTTTTTGGGTGCATTTTCTATTTGGTTTCTCCAGGTTAGCCTTGGGTCAAAAGTAACTCCTAGATATGTCGGATATTAATTTTTTTCCAAGATTTTTTTGCCGAGGGTTAGTTTGACGCTATGTTGTTTGGTTGAAAGGGATAAGCTTGAGTAGGTAGTCTTTTGGAATTTATGGACATACCCCATTTCTTAGAACATAGGTTGATGTTGTTCAGTGCTTCTTGTAGCCTACATTTTGAAGAGCCTGTGTAGGTCCTATTCTTCTGTGCTAAGTAGAGCCAGACCATCAGCGTGCATGATGCCTTTTACTTTTCTAGGGATAATTTGTAGTAAGTCGTTTATGAAAATTAGAAACAGTGTGGGTGACAGAACACCTCACTGGGGAACTCCATTTTGTATCGTAGCTGTGTTGCTACTTTTTCCTTGCATTTTGACTAGAGCTTTGCGATTAGTTAGATATTTTGTAATCCAGTTTAACATTCGGTGGGATACCTGGGTATTATGTAGCTTTAGAATTAGACCTTCTTTCCAGACCTTATTTTTCTAGGTCAACCCAGATGACGGTAGTTGATTTCTTTTCCTGGAAGCCATCTTCTATTTCTTGGGCTATGTATGCTATTTGATCTTCCGTTGATCAGCATTTTCTGAAACCTGCCTGTTCATCTGCTAGTAGATTTTCGGAATCAAGTATCCATATCACTGAATATCAGTCTATTGTTAACCATTCTTTCCATCAGTTTGTAGACGCAACTAGTCAGACTTATTGGGCGGTAGCTGCCAACTTGGCTCCTTGGTTTGCCATGTTTCGGTATTGGGATCATAATAGCTTTTTTCCAAATAGTTAGTTTTTCCAGATTTCCAGCTGGCAGTGCATATTTGTAGTAGTTTTTTCTTAGCCAGGGGTCCTAGGTGAGTGAGCATATCATTTGAGAATTCATGAGCTCTTTCATATTTAGGTTAGCGATCATTCCACGAGAGTGTGGTGTAGCCATTTTCGGAGCTTTTTCTTTTTTGTATTTAACTTCTTTGGATCTTTGTTCGCCCCATACTGATATTACCTACGCCACTAATGTGGTTTATACATTTTTGAGCAGCTCCACGGCCTGTGAGATTTTTATTGTCTGCTTCTAAGACTATTGGAGAACATTGGTTTTCCTCTTGGTTAAGACTTTTTGCAATTTTCTATAGTTTCTGTCCATTTCTGTTCACAATTAGTTTTTCTGGGTTTTTTTTTCGTGCCAGCTTTTTCGTATAGAAGTAGAAGAGAGATATTCCTTTCTGAAAATTGCATTTGCGGCTTTTAGTTGGATGTTGTTTTCTTCTGTTGGGGATTTTTCTGCTAGATTTCTTGCAATGATGGTTTCGTTGTGAAGTTGTTTTAAATGTTGAGACCAGTTTGGTATGTAATTTTTTTGGCTCCCCTTGGGATATATTCCTTAGCTGCTTTGAGGGGAGCTCTAGAGAAATCATAGTAGGATTTGTTTACCCGGTTTGTTTTGCAGTTGATGTTTGTCAAATATTCATCTGCTAAGCAGGCAAAAAGATCCCAATTTGCTTTTTTAAATTCCATCTGGGAAGGGTGGACTTATGATTCATAAGGGAGTTTGAAGTTCTGGCACTTGAAACGTTCACGTATATAATATATTTCCTTTATTTCTTTGAACTTTTTATCGTTGCTTTTATTTCATTTTAATAAATTTTATTTTAACGCTTCTCATTTTTTAGGTTAATTAACGAGGAATTAGCCGCCCCCTTTAAACACAATGTGCCGTCCCGAGCTTGGCTCATGTTTCATGTACAATAAGTTTTGATTTCACATTTTAAAAATCATTTAAGCTAACACTACTTCAGTGTTACATTATCATACCAAGTAAGTTCTTTTCAGTAAAGTAACATTAGTTTCAGAATATTTTATTTCCAATAAGGAGTTTGAAGTTTTGACATTAGGATAGTTCTTTTATATCTGCTATTAATTTATTCGGTTTTTCTTTTATCTCGACAAAAAGCTAGACTTTCTTATATTTTTTTTCTAAGAAACTAATGACCAGGAATTTGCCGCCCCTGTCAAAGTGCCACCCGGGGCATTGCCCCCCCCCTTGCTACGCTACTGTTATGACAGTGACAGGTAATAAAGTTTCATTGAAATAATTGTGTATAGTAAAATCTTATCAAATTGGAAACTTGTTTCATTTTTTATTTTACAATTTAATGTGCATGTGTAATTCAAGCAGCAGGAATTTTCTCAACACTTTTTGAAGTCTTTTTTTCTCTAATCTATTTCTTGGTTACTTTGGATTTCACCGCAGCTAAGTTTCTTCATTTTATTTTTTATTTTCGTTTTGTGTATTGTATGTTCGTTGAAAAAGGCTCTTTGCCGAAACGTTCGCTGTTTTGTTACGTCCGGTCAGGCTAACCCTTACCTTGTTTACGTCTTTTCCATTTAATTTTTTATAAGCCTGATTGCAGTCCTACCCCTCATTTTGTTTTCTAATCTATAGGTAGATTAACAAAGGACTTTGTCATCACACAAACATAAAAAGTTTAGATCCGTGCTACTCTCATGATGCCTGAGATACCAAAACATTTTCAAGTGCAATAGTCATAATGATAATTTAATTATCAATGATATTGGAAATTTTAAGGGGCGCGGTGGTCTAGCAAAAAGAGAGTCGCAGGTTCAAGCCTTCATGCTGGCAAGGCCCCTGTGGCATTGTACTTGCCACAGAATCCCCTGCTCGTTAGTGGCAGCTCAATGAGACGTGAACGCTATTTCACTTGCCCCATAGGCCGTCATGGTCTGAAAAGGGGTTAATTGTTTATTATATTGGCAATTTGATCCAGCCTATGGCGGATTAAGGGGGGGGGACTGAACGGGCTAAAGCCACGGGCCCCCGACGGTTTAGGGGCCCCCAAACTTTTTATATTTTATAATAAAAGTGTACAAAAGTTTGCACGAACCCTTGAAAATATAATAAATACTATCTAAATCTATACAACTTATCGCGTTCAGACATGATAGTAAATAATACTCGAAAATTTTTAATTGATTCACTTCGCATGATATAAAATATAGTTGATATATTTTAAATTTCCCATATTCGAGAAGTTCCGCTGGCTGTGTGGAGATAGCACATGCTCGTGGTGTCACCGGTGTCGGGTTCCATTCCCAGCAAGGGCAAATATTTTTTTTCTTTTCACACTCAATTATAAATACCGCGAACACATCAAACAGTTATTTCTTCGTGTTCGTTTTTTTTTCATTATTAAAATTTAGTTACAGTCTTATACTAGCTGTTAACAATCATTTTATTTTAAGAATGCTGGCTGGATAGGGCCCCCGTTTGATTGCAGCCTGGGGCCCCGTGCAGTCTTAATCCGCCCCTGGATCCAGCTCAAGATTCCTGGCAGACACATATGATTTAATTTAGATTTTAAAAATGTGCATATCAAATATACGCTTTTTAAAAAAATGTAGGTATAAATATTATTTACAAAAGGAAAATCATTTTACATGAAATTGAGGGGACTGAAGTATTTTTTTCATGCTTAAACTTAAAGAATTTCATGTTAAAGGGTTTTAGAAAATACATACTACTTTGTTGGGACCGATATTTCTTCGGAAACGTTTTCATGTTAAATTCACTGAATAGATAATTCTTTGATAATGATACTATTTTAATAGAAGAAAGGAATATTAACTTAAAAAGTTCCATGAAAAGCTGATGAAAATAAAACATTACAAAGTTCATCAGGATGATGAATAACAAAGTTAAAACCCACACTAGTCTAGGGTCAACACAAAGTGAATGGAGAAGGTAAATGAATTTCTGTGGACTCATAAAACTGGAGCTATGGTTGAGTGTTTCGGATGAGCTGAGTGGTAGCGTGCTGGGTGGGGAAATAAACAAATTGAGAGCTTTAAATAAGCTCTTTTAATATAGTTTGGGTGCTTCAATGAAAAATGTTAACTATGTATATGAAAAAAATAAAAAAACAACATTATAAAAAATATATTCAAAAAGTCACTTTATTTAAAAAGGTAAACAGAAATGTAGCTTAAAATGCAGGTAGCATCTTGTGAGATTGTTGATTTACGATTGTGCAATCAATCATGGATAAGTTGAACATTGTCTTTATATGCAATTACGCCAACTGATCACAATACTCAGAGGTCTGTAGCATGATGGGGTGATTGGTGTCTCACTGCCAGAGTAGACTAGGAAAAAAAAAATAGATTGAGCAAATATTAAAACTTGTATACATTATTATTTGTATGAAATTGATACAAGTTTCCAAACTTTGCTGCATCCAGGTAATCCCCCAGTCCCCCATGTCAAAGTTGTACAAGTGCACTGCAAATTTAGTGAATATTATTATAAATAAGTTTATGCATGGAAGACCTGGAAGGCACCAGAAGAGTAGACCACTTGGTTAATGTCCCTTAGCTATAAGTACTATAACTATAAGTTCCTTTTGGGAGAGGGGTACAAAATTGCTAGAATTTCTCTGGAAGGTTTTTGACACCATTCCATAAGTAGAATATTCAGGAAGTTTATGCTCACTATTGTGAAAGTTAAATGTATTATAGTAAATATTGGTTGCTTTATATGGGATGATTCATCACTGGCTTATGTCCAGGGGTTTTAAAGATGCTTCAAATTGAAAAGTTGACTGATTTGAATGGGTCATCCTAAATAGGTCATGACTGAAGCTTTATAATGTAAGACGCTTAATCAATGAAGAGGGTAGGAATGTTTCTACTAGGTGACAGTGAAAGGCAATTTTGTTGGGTAGGATTTGGCCGATCCAGTTCTTTATCTATGGGATATGTTACCATAAATTATTCAGAGAAAAATCTTTGTAAAATTTTAACCTGTCAGTGAGTTAAGAAAAAATAAGTAGGATCAAGAGGGTTTAAGAAAATTAACTTTTATTGAATTGAAAAAAAAAAGTATATAAAATTTCACTGATGTTGAAATTCCTCCTTAATTGTGTACAGTGCATGTTAACTCATGGATTCGATTTCAGCTTCTCTTATCAAACAGGATACTAAGCTGCTCAGCAGGATGTGCTCCATCTAATTTGAAATATAAGTGCCATCCCTCTTAAAATATTTCTGGCGCTTTTTAGATCAACACAATTTAAATAAATAATTTATTAATTCAAAGAGACCTAATTAATGAATTTTTTTTAGTTCATTAGGTCTAAATAAGTGATTTTTTAAGTACACAATTAAATTATATGCAGCTTACCTGAGAGGAGTCAGTGAAGGTGTTCCTTCATCAGCACCCTTCATGAATCCTAAAAACAGATGGTAATTATATGCATTAATTTGTCAGATTTATATTTAATGAAAAAATTACAAATTTACAACCATATAATATTTTTTTAAAATTAATTGGTAAGGTTATGTCAATCACTATCTTGATGGTGATGTGCTTCTTTTACAACACTAGCTGTCAATATTAGTGTAGCACACTCTGATCTTCTTCAAATTTTTCTTTAACATTTTTTACTCTTCCTCAACGATTCACAATATTGTTCCATAACTTTGATGCAGCTGATTCAAAAAAGCATACATCAAAGGACTTCTTTCTGGGTTGCAATTTATTTATATTGATGGCAAAAATATGTTAACATTTTCTTCTTCTTATATGTTACAGACGCTCCTTCTGTACAGAAGATTATTGCATCCTACGTATTTCTATGGTTTGTGTTTAGTCCTTTATTCTTACTAGAGTTTTAAATGATGATAAAGTGTTGGCTTTCCTGGTTTCTTCAGGCAACCCAATCCACGCCCGAATACCGTACGGAAAGAAAGAAAACTTGTATGTTTGTTCTTGCATATGGAATAAGAAAAGTTTTTTTTATCTTTATGTCTATCTGAGGGTTGTATTAAGTTATCTTTCTTTGTGTTGTATTTCTAAATTAACATTGGTTGGGGGAGCATATGAAAATGATGCAGAAGGAATGTCTTCTGTAAACCTAAGAGGTAAAATACTTCATTTATAGAATTTTTTTTGTAAGGCTTATTACTGTTTTTAGTTTTAGTCTTTAAGTGTAGTTTCTACTGCGAACGATCTATTTACTGTAGTAGGTAGGAAATAACATTGAGATGAGCAAAGATAAATGAGAAATCATGAGAATTATGGCAACTCATTCATAAACACAAGAATCTATACTTGTGTTTACTTGTATTTCAGCCAACCAATCTGGTAGGCTGAAATACAATAACATCACTTTGAAGAAAAGATACAAAGGAATTTTTGTTTCATTTCAAAAGTCCCTTAAGTGCTTTAAATTTAAAAAAAGTGTGAACAACCATTATTAAAAAACAAGATGAACCCGCAGCATAGCATACGCCGCAGACTTGCTCATAATAGGAAGTGCAAAAACAAAAGGGGGGGGGGGTGAGAGAATTCAGCAAGTAATGAAAAGCAAAGTTTTTGACAATAAATCCCTTATATATGAGACAGAACTAAATATGTGTCATTCTCATTGGAGGGTTGAGTTACTCAGACTCTTATAACCCGGCCTAAAATACCAATGGCGAGCCTCAACATAAGAGCGTCGCCATGGAGATATTCCTCCGCAGTGCGTGTGCTGCCTGACCCGTCCACGTCCCCAATTGCTGCAGAGCATTCGGTCAGCAGGGTTCCCTGTTTTTATCTAGCCTGTGAAAGTAGCTGTTTGTAGGACAGTGTCCAGTTCGCATCTGCGTGATGAGGGACTGGCACCTATGAGGCAGCTTCCACCAGGGATCTTGCTTGCACCGTCGGGGCATTTTATCCTAAAGCACCCTTGCTGTGTCACCATTCTCCCAGCCTGCTAGCCATTTATCCGTGAAATGGTCTTTAGCCAAAATTTTACCCTCAACCAAGTCATTGGGCGATCAATTTGGGGCTGGGCAGTGCCCTGCTGTGCCAGCAAGTGTGCCTTTTCTTGCTGTGGCTTCTTAGTGTGTCCTGTGATGTACTGTAGGACGACCATGCCCCCATGAGACAGAACTAAACGTATTGATTATATTTAAAATAAAATGCTTCAAGAGACAAATATTTACAGGGGACAAGTGGGTGTGAGAGTGAGGTCACCCATAGCGAGACTGAACTCCAGCAAACACGTCAATGTCAATAACAGAAGGCTACCACGCATTTATATAGAGACAAACCAAATGTGCATTTATTTAATTACGGTACATTCGATCGATCTGAAATTTTGATAAAATGCATTGTTGGGTGACACGAGTCTGTGTGCAAAATTTCAGCTCGATAGCATGACAGAAAATTGGTCATTTTTTACTTTTGTTTTTCTGCCGGACGACTCAACTGATGGATGATTAATATAAGGGATTAAAATAAAAACAAACCGTAAAAACAAAGTTTTTGACTATAAATCCCTTATATATGAGACAGAACTAAAAGTATTCAAAACAAACATTTACAGAATGAAAATGGCTTAAATCCCAAATGCTCTAAAATAAGGACGGGTGGGGGTGGTCACCATTGGTGAGACTGAACTCTAGCAAACACATGAATGTCAACAATAGACGAGTACCATACATTTATATAGTGATAAACTAGAAATGCATTAATTTAATTACGGTACATTCGATCTATCTGAATTTTTGATACAATGCATTGTTATGTAACATGAGTCTATGAGCAAAATTTCAGCTCGATAGCATGATGGAAACTGGGACATTTTTTACTTTTCTTTTCTTCTTTTTCCGCCGGACGGACCAAGAGAGACGACGAAGTTAATATAAGGGATTTAAAAGCGAGTAAACGTGGTGACATGTGCAAAGCGGTTGTTGTTACCTCCCCCCCCCCCATTCTTTACTACCATCCCTTGCCAACTGAAAACTGTGATAGTCCGACTCTAGGGTTAGTCATGTTCGCAAAAAATGGGGAAAAGAACAGGCAGAAAAAAAATTAAAAATTGTTCCATCTGGGAATTGAAGTTAGGACTTTCCGCTTGCAAGGCGGACGTGATAACCACTACACAACGAATCTGTGAAGGAACAATGCAAGATGCATTGTTGCATAGCCCCACCCTTTTTTTTCTTTTCATCCCACTCCACTTGCCCACTGTGATCTTTGGACCCCAGAGTACAGCGACACTAATCATATGTGACTATACTAACACCTAACATCGGACTTCTGCATTGCGGGGGTCATTTTTCATGCTCATTAGAACATGGTCGTTTGCGTAAATTATATATAAAGATTATATGCAACTATATTTGAATATTAAAAAAATAAATTCTTGCATTTACTATAACTCTGCAAGTAAGAAAGACTTGTTTTAAGTTTAACCCAAAAATTACAAGAATGAATTATATAAAATAAGACAGTGACATGTAGGGCTGTCAATATTGTTGAAAAATGCTGCCCGGGTACCGTCCAAAATTTGAACGGGTACCCGGGTTACCCGTTCGAAATGCCTCAAAATTTTCATAATTTTTAAAATGCCCGCTATTACTGCCATTAGCCTTTTACTGCTTTGTTTATTGGGGAAATGCAAATTTTGATGTAATGAGTGAACGATTGTAAAATGATGACATTACAGTGGTGTAAAAACAGTGAACAGAGGGGTGGTAAGGTGATTTTTTTGAGCGGAAGGGGGGGGAGGTGTGCTAATGGTATGATGACATGGCGGGTTATTTCTAGTTCATTGCTGTAGCTGACAACTGTTTTAATTAACTAAACTTTTCAGGACTTGACCCTACTTAGTGGACCCATCCCCCAGTATTTATTTTTTTAATACGGTAGAGATTGTTCAAATGATTGAAATATGATTTTATAAATAAAATTTTTTTTTAAAAATTACCCCCCCCCCCCGAATATAGCAGGTGTTTATTTCTTTTTAAGTATGTTGGGGATGGGATTGGAGACATATGTTAGTGTGGGGGGGGGGGGGGGTAGATAAAAGAAATTGGCGCGTCTCAATCGGTAACATAGATGAGCGGCGTATTTCAAAGCCAAGGTCATTTCTAGCCATTCCTAGTTATCACTCTTGTGTCCTGTTTTGTGTCATACTGAGGGGATGGACCCACCCTCACCATTTATTTTCCTTATTATAGTGAAAATCATTCAACGATTGAAACATTTTTTTAAAAGTATGGTGGGGATAGGAGTGGAGACACGTGTGCGTCGGTTGGGGGGGGGGGGGTTGGCTCGCTCTGTCGGTAGCAACGATGAGCGGCGTATTTCAAAGTCAATGTGAAGGTCATTTCGAGCCCTTCCTAGTTAATAGTAGTTATCGGCGTTATGTTTTATTTTCCTTACTTGAACAATTCAAAGAACAAAAACCTTTTTCTTTTAAATGATTTTTGTATCATGTTCCTAGAAAAAAAGTGTATCAAAATACTTTGTAGTTTATTGTCGAGACCGTGTTTTATTTCCCTTTAACACTTATTTCATTTTAAGCATTTTCATGTTAATACGTATTTCACAGTATTTATTTCAAAAGAAAAATTTTAATTTGATAAATTATTCTCGAGCCGAAATTTGAACACATAAGAGCCACAGTTTAAACACTGGTGGTAACGATATTGCAGTATCATTTTCACGGGTACCCGGGCGCCATTTTACTACCTGGGTAATTGCTCGTCAATGGGTACCCGGGTCCCGGGTACCCGTTGACAGGCCTAGTGACATGTCATTTTCATAAATGTGGGGTCGGGTACTTTGTGTTTTAAAAAAAATGACAATGAGTGTGCTTTAAAACACTCTAGCAGGCTCACATTTCCATTAAACATTTATTATTTTTCCCCATGCCTGTCTCATCTGTTCTGTATGTCACTGTTACAGACTTTTATGCTATTAACATAATGTAGGTGGGACTGCAATCAGGTTTATAGATATATATATCTAATAAAATATAGAATAAAAGTACAAAGTTGAGTGCACTGGAACTTACTGGTCTACCAATATATCAGCAATATCTGTATCGGTGGTGTGTAAAGGTCCAGATATTTTATAATAAGTGACATTTTTACAAAAATAAATACAGAAAAAAAAAAACATTTATAAATATCTCATCAAATTAATATAATATTGATCCCGATATTGGAGTAACAGGCCAGATTAAACCCTTGACCAGAATTTACCCGGGTATAATCTGGTCAGAATTTACCACTTTGACAACATGACGATGTATAGTAAAAAATGAATGAATGCCTATTTAGACATTCTATTAATTTTTAGCTTTGCCATAAAGTTTAACTCATTTCTTAAGTAGGAAAGATGTTATATTTACAATAAAACAATAATATAATTTCCCTTATTACGATGTCTGATAGGATGGCCACTTTTAATTTAAAGTTACAGTCTAAACATATATAGATGGAATCAGCGTTTTTAAAATTTATTATTATTATTTTAAATTTTTTAAAAATAATTCAAGCAATACATTAATTAATTCTTTAAAAAATAAATAATTTAAGTGTGATATGGACTATAGTTGTAGCTTTTCAAAAGCTTGCGAAAATTTATTTCATGGACCTCACTTATTAATCAAATCATTATGGTTAATTATTTTGAGTATGGCAATAAAGATTTTAAAAATCTCTGAATTAAATTAAGCATGAATGTTTTGTTTGTTTGTGTGCTTTTTCTTCTCATACATCTTAAATTACTGGCAACAACGGTTAAGGCCTATATCTTCATTTTGTTTTTGAAATAAACATATCCTGGCGCCTTTCCTTTTTAAAAATCTATCTAAATATACGCTTATCTGCAAAATAATTTAAAGAATACGACAGGACAAGAGTGTGGAAAAGATGATTTGACTTCCCCAATGTTGCTTGTCATATTTCCGAACCTTTATCTGAAGCTCGGTTTGCCTTCACTGCGTCCTAAGAAATTCAAAAGAAACCTTTCTTCCAGTAAAAAAAATTAATTATATTTTTAAATCAGTGCATTCATCTTTGTTATGAAGCACGGATTGTGTTCTGTTTTATATGCATTGAAGACATCTCTGAGCTATTATTTATTTTAAACCAACCGTATTTCTTTTGAAAAGCGTAAATATAAATGAGTACTTTGTCAACCAAGGAAGACCAACTGTATGATCAAGATTTACAATTCTACTCTAAAACGAAACTTAAATACCTCTAGTGAAAGACCCCTAAGATGGCTAGGACATGTGAAAAGAATAATCCTGGTGGCATTCCCATGGACCTCCTGTATGGAGTAACTGGTATCTAAAAAGAGGAAGACAGGTCACCCACGTCTCGGATTTAAGGATGTCTGCCAGAGGGAATTGAAAGCAGGCAGAATAACATGAGTGACTGGAAGTGTGCAACTCAAGACCGATCTACATGGCGCACAGTTGACAAAGAGAACTTGAAAGTAGCCGAAGAGCATAGGATTGACGAGGCTATAGACAGAAGAGCTAGGAGAAAGGCCAAAACATTGGGAAGCACAAACTTCTTTGATCCATCATCTCGCAAGACGGAAGGATGCTGATAACGATGATATCAAGAATCATCATCGCCGCATTTATCGCATGGGTTCGAAGAAAGAAACCTGGTGGGTTGGTCCCTACCTCGTAGTAGAATCATCAACAAATGAAGAGTTAAGCTAAAGAATATATCACAGAAAAAATACTCAGAAACACCCACAATGTCAGTAACCTAAAAGTTTACAGCAATAAACCGGGTTCTTAACCCAATCAGTGATCCCATGATTCTGTTAAAGGTACAGCCAAAGGGAGCCTGCATCAAAAGGAACAAAAGAGTACCAGTGATGAAACAGACATAACAGTGATACAACCTGTCTCAAAACAAATGCAGATTGGGACTTTAACCCACTAAAAATTTCAAGAAGAAAGCGACTTGGCACAATTATTGGCCTTTCTTTTGATAAGTTTGTATATTATGACCACACTTGAAATCTTGTACAAACGAGACATGCATATTAAAGGATTATGGGGGGGGGGGGGGGGGGGGGGGGAGCAGTTACATCAGGGCTATAAGCTACATTCTGACAGGAACAGAGGACAAACACATACTACTCGGAGATAAAGTAATTCAACACATAAACACAGGCATTACATTATAACAAATTCATGACTACTTCAATCAAGTGTGGCATGGGTTGCCTGAGGAAACCAGGAAAACTAACATTCTATCAACATTAAATTTCTAATAAAAAAATGCAAGACTAGGCATAAAACAATGACGCTTTGGATTTCACCGCAGCTAAGTTTTTATTTTTTATATTCGTTTTTATTTGTGTATTTTTTGTTCGTTGAGGAAGGCTCTTTGCCGCAACGTTCGCTGTTTTGTTACGTCCTGTCAGGCTAACCCTTACTCTGTTTACGTCTTTTCCATTTACTTATAAAATAATGATAAGCGTAAGATGTAATAATCATCTGTATAGATGATTGTACGTGTTCGCACACGTTTGAAAAGCAACAAACATAACGACTCTTTAAATTATTGTTTTAAAATAATCATGTAGTGCTTGATTAAGTTAATGTTAATTAAAAAAAGAAAAACGCTGTTTCCAATAGTTTCCATATATATTTGCATAGACTGTAAATTTTGATATTGAATCGTTGAAATTATATAATATTTCATATCAAAGACAAAGACATACTTTCAAATAAAATGTAATGCTCTTTTCATTAATCGTAAAATATTTTCTAATAATTATTTTACTTTAATTAAAACACTTTTGCTACTTGAGAAAAGAGTTTAATTTCTCTGACAGAGCTAAAACATGAAGATAAAGTCTAATAAGTCATTCATCAATTTTTTACTATACATCCCCATGTTGTCAAAGGGGTATATTATGGCTTGAGGGGGTATATTTGGCCTATGCCAGATTTTGACCAGGTATATTCTGGTCAGTGGTTTAATCTGGCCTGTTACACCGGAATTGAAAGAACCAAAAGAGTCCTAGTATTAATATGTACAGCCACGATACAGTGTGCCATGTGCTATGATATTCTTAAGTATCAGCTGTTTTTGTATACTTAGAAATACTGTTAAGTGATGTCGATGTCGAGTATATTATAATTGCTCTAATAGCAAAGATGCATATAGATATCTAAAACATTTCATAGGCATATAGAGAATAACAAAATGTACTATGTGCAGAATGTTATTGATTACCATTCATTCTTCAACCTCATTTTGACTCTATTACTGTTGCTTGGTTCTCTTTGTTTCATTCCTAAAGATGACCATGAGCGAAAGCCATTTAACAATTGGTTAGAATTAATTATGTGTCAAAGGTGAAGGTTCAAAAGGAGTTCCTATTTTATTTGTACATTTTTAAAATATTATTTATAAAAAAGTTACGATGTGTTATTATGTCCAGATTACTACGGTATTTACTTTTTTTTTCTTTAAAAAAATCTTCAATCCATATTCCTGCATAATTTATGACACAGAAGAATGAACACTGAATACCATAATCGACACACACTTATAATTCAAATGAAGTTGTACGACTTGTTTCTTAATTTATCTTTTTCTTAATTAAACCAGTAGCATAAAATGTTTAATATAAACAACTACGAATGATAAATTTAAGAATGACGTCATGGAATATGACTGGTTTTTCCCCCTAAGAAATACTCATATTGGCAACAAAAGAAAATTAAAATAAAAAATATTGTTAATATTGGTATTGGTAATGTGGGCACAAATGCATATTGGTAGACTAATAATAATTACAAGTAATAATTTAAAAATTATGTCATCAAATATGGCCACAGGTTTTTGTCCTAAAAATACTCATAATGGCAAAAAAAATATAGGTAATATTGGTATTGGCAAAAATGCATATCAGTAGACCCCAACTGGAACAGTTAATAATAGTTTTATAACAGCTAATCCATGGCATTAATAATTAATGACATCATTTAATGGTATGCATGTCCGCTCAGGTTCTAGTTAAAATTGATAAACACAAAATTCCAGTCACTTGAAAGACTGTAAAAATGACAATTTAATAATTGTATACCGTATACCCTCTACACCAATAAATGTCAATAAGCAACACTACATTAACTAAACTACATAAATAATTTAATAAGCAGTAATAAGAAACCAGATATCGTTCGACATCATTCTCACAGTGCGGCAGTGAGAATAATTTTAATGATAATGTTATGGCAATCCTGCGAATCCCGGTACCAAATTATTTTGTGTGTGTTGTTATAGTGTTATCACATTGATATGGGTAATTACCTACGGGAATGTCTCGGTTATAAACAATTATGTCATTATTTAGTGGCGTAGCTAAGAATTTGTAGTGGTTTGGGGGCCCGGGGAGCTTAACGTCTTAGGGGGCCCCACATACATGGTGGAAGGGAATATTCAATGTAACCAAAAATTTCGGACACTAATTTGGGGGGCCCCCTCCCCTCCCATAGCTATGCCACTGTCATTATAGACAATTTGTTAATCAGCAAATAATGCATCCTATTTATTTTCCTATTTTTAAAAAATGATGGCAGGTAGACCAGCCGCTCTGATAAACATTACCCGTTGTTTTACCTTTAGCGCAACAGTCACAAACAAAGCGTTTTCGGCAGCTATTTGCAAATGCTGTGTGACAGTTACAATATTAGCACTTGATGACTGGTTTTATCAGACATTAAATAACACTGTTCTATCAATAAATAAAATAATTTGATGTACTATAATTCCTCCTATTAGTATTAGTGTAGTGTAAAATAATTTGGGACCGGGCTAAGAGATTGCCAGCATTATCTGCATGGTGGGGATAATATAATGTTAATGTTGGACACTTGGACATTATTTTCACAGTCACAGCCAAAACTGTGGACAACACTTCCCTTTTTAAAAATTAAAATGCAGTAAAGTGGCTTTCAGTGTGTGTTAGTTTCAGTTACTGCAGGTCTGGCCACCTTGCACTCAACTTTACAACTTACAACATTAATTAACTCTTAAAGTCGCAAAGCGTCGTAATGCATCTCTTCCCGCTATCCCTAAAGCGTCGTAATGAGTCCCTAGATACAAATCTCGTTAGAAATGAGATCTCGGAAAGTAAAAACTCTTCAATGCTTGAAAAACGATGTATTCGACTTCCGGCAATGGCGGCCGTTGCCCGCATTAGTGTTATCGCTCGATTCACAATGTTTTTTGGTAGTTTAAACAGGTTTTTTTTTCGAAGATACGTTTTCGTTATACTTTATTACTAAAATAATAGTACTAAACTACAGGTAAATATTGTTTCACGTTTCAAACTCAGTACGGTCTTTTGGATGCGTAAAATAAACATTCTTAGCCTTAAAAATGAAGTCAGTATGACAGTGGCGTAGCTAGGGGGGGGCGGTGGGGGCGGCCCGCCCCGGGCGGCACGCGTTTTAAGGGCGGCACTTGTGGGCATTTGAAAAGTACTGCCATTTCCGAAAACCCCCTTTTTCTTTTGAAAAGGGAAAGCCCGGGTGAAAGAAAAATATTCGTACTATCGAGTCTTAATTAACGGATTCGTAAAACATTTGTTTGATTACATACTGGTACTTATTACTAACAAATAATCGTTCAGTAATTTTAAATCGCTCAAAAGCAGTATCGATTTGTTTGGAAAATTAAGCGGTATACGTCACAGACACCGCTTAGAAAAGAAAACAACACACTCATACATACACACTCAAAACAAGACACACCACCACTGGGTTGAATATACTATTAATATCGCCACGACAGTTATTGCGTGGATTTTCGACATGCGCAGAATGATGCGTGAACAAGTACCTACACAGCATCGTGGTTCAAATTTTGTTGTTAAATTTCATTGAGTAATTGTCTTGCTGTTTCAGTTGTCAGAAAAATATTCTAGGGTAAGTTGGTTTGTTTTAAATTATTTTTTTTATTGCATTTAAGTAGCACACATAATTTGTGTTTTTCATTAATAATATTTTACCTATCCAATTAAAGTAATGTTTAAATAATTTGAATACGTCTATTTTATAGAAAATTATTAAATTAAGGTTTTTGTCAAGACTATGAAAATATTTCATTTTTTAAGGTAACATAGTGGCCGTTTATAAATGACGTCACACGATTTTGTCCGCTTTGTAACCATGCCCCTTCCCCACTCGTCACACTTTGTCATAAAAACTTAGAACCCCTCAGGTATGATGTTACAAACCCCCCCCCCCCAAGCCTTATTTTCAAATTGAAAATAAGCAAGTTGTAAATTAATTATTTGTCATTTAAATACGTGTATAGTGTAATTCTAGACTAAAGTAGTGTAACTAAGTATGTCAATACTATTGAAAAAAGCTGTCCGGGTAACCGTCGAAATTTTCAAGTGGGTACGACGGATATCCGTTCCAAACATCGATCATTTTCGCGATCATGTCCACTATTCAAAACGCAATGCACCCTAGCAACCATCCATGCACCTCATTTTACAATGACTTGCCTCCCAACAGCACACTTTTGTTAACTTAAATGTACTTCAAACTTATGTTAATGCATTCGTCATACTCAAAAGAAAAGCGAATATTCAAGCACAATGTCAGCAACAATGACATAACGTCATGTCATGTTATTCAGGCCCAGCAGCTTGATTGATATTTATTGTCTCTAGGTAGTGGTAGTAATCAATGTTCCCTCTAAAGTTCGTTGGTCAGTGTGAAAAACACTCCAAAAAACAAAACAAACTACAACTCGTGTGCAAATTTGCAAATCACCCATCTTTTATGCAATCTTTTACAAAATTTCCTGCGCGCCCCAGCGCAATCACGCAGCTCTAAAGGAAACATTGGTAGAGTTGGAGGGATTCAATGAACCATCAGTTAAAATGGAAAAAATATGATTTGGGAAAATTCAGATGACGTGTTTCTATCTCTAGAGCAAGAAGTACGACGAGAAATGTTTTTATCAATAGATATAATTATAAAAGAAAATAAAACAACGCGGTGATGAGTTACCTGTCCTTGCAAAAAAAAATATTTGTGTATAATACCATCTAGCCTACTTAATGAAGAATTTGAATATCAAATAAATTTCTTTATATCCATTGATAGAGAATTGTTCGAGATTAAAAAAGAAAGGATACAGGTTTTTATGGCAGTACAAGGGCCTGTCTTAGCTATTACGGGACCCTATGCAGCTTAGTATGCGAAATGGATTGCGAGTGCCCCAGTTTGGAGAGGGATAATGTATTAATAAGGAAATTAAGTGAAAATTAAGAGGTTGGGCCTATGAAAGCGCGGGGCCCTCTGCGACCGCATTGGTTGCAGGAGCCTAAGACCAGTCCTGGTTGTACCTACACTACAAGAAGAGACATTATGTTTTTAAAAAACGGGGAGGGGGGGCGGNTATAGAGAAAATTACCCAAAAATGACATGCCTAAAAATTTTTTAATTTTTCCTTCAATCCAGGCCATCTTGCAATGTCCTTGCATCTGACAGCAGTGCAATAGAAAAATCTAAAAAATCACATATCTGACTTGCATAGTTTTGTCACGGCACAAGGTCAAAAGTCGCACAAAAATATAGAGCTGGTATAGAGAAAATTACCCAAAAATGACATGCCTAAAATTTTTTTTATTTTTCCTTCAATCCAGGCCCTCTTGCAATGTCGTTGCATCGGACAGAAGTGCAATTGAAAAATCTAAAAATAACATAGCTGACTTGCATAGTTTTGTCACGGCACAAGGTCAAAAGTCGCACAAAAATATAGAGCTTATATAGAGAAAATTACAAAAAAATGACATGAATAAAAAAAAAATTATTTTTCCTTCAATCCAGGACATCTTGCAATGTCGTGGCATCTGACAGCAGTGCAATAGAAAAATCTAAAAATCACATAGTTGACTTGCATAGTTTTGTCACGGCGCAAGGTCAAAAGTCGCACAAAAATATAGAGCTGGTATAGAGAAAATTACCCAAAAATGACATGCCTAAAATTTTTTTTATTTTTCCTTCAATCCAGGCCATCTTGCCATGTCGTTGCATCTGACAGAAGTGCAATTGAAAAATCTAAAAATAACCTAGCTGACTTGCATAGTTTTGTCACGGCACAAGGTCAAAAGTCGCACAAAAATATAGAGCTTATATAGAGAAAATTACAAAAAAATGACATGAATAAAAAAAAAAATTATTTTTCCTTCAATCCAGGACATCTTGCAATGTCGTGGCATTTGAAGCCAGTGCAATAGAAAAATCTAAAAATCACATAGCTGACTTGCATAGTTTTGTCACGGCGCAAGGTCAAAAGTCGCACAAAAATATAGAGCTTATATAGAGAAAATTACCCAAAAATGACATGCCTAAANCAAAACAATTATTTTGTATTTTATATAATGTTTTAATTATAGGTAAATCATCTTATGTGGAATCTTTTTTTTACTGCTTACATAAATAGGGCATGCTATGGTAAAATTGTTCCTCACCTTTTACAATGTACTTTGTTTCCATTGCAATTTTTTATTCAAGTTTATGAATTTATAAAAACCATCATATGATTGACTTAAGAGGCCGTTCATAAATGACGTCACGTGATTTCGTCGGATTTTTCACTCCCTGCCCCCTCATCACACGGCGTCATGAAACGAAAACTTAGACCCCTTTCTCAATGTGACGTCACAAAGCCCCCCCCCCCAATACAAGCGGTATTTTCTATGTGAAAACGAGGGTGTTTAAAAAAAAAATTGTGTCATTTAAATATGTTTTTAGTGTAAGGCTGCACTCTAATAGCGTAACACGCGTGAAACCACGTAAAACTTCATTTTCGGCAATGATATATTTAAGTGGAACTTTTATTTAAAGTTGCGCGTTTTGAATGACGTAATATGTGTGGTGCCCCACCAAAAAAAAAAAAAAGAAAAAAAAAGAACGGTGCGTGACGTCATTTATGGGAGGCCCCTAAAAGGGCGGCATATTAAAGACCGCCCCGGGCGGCAAAAGCTCAAGCTACGCCACTGCAGTATGAGTATGACAATAAAATTATAAATGGATTTTACGAAAAAAAATTAATTTCATAACCAGTTGATCGTAATACGGGAAATCCTTACGGGACTGAGGCGGAAGTTTATTGAAAACCTTCTGGGGCTTTAAGAGTTAATATTCATTCTTTTAATAATTGTGATTGTACTGAACAGTACTCAGTACTGGCTTATAATTTGTCCCTCTGATGGCCCTCTGCTTAATTATTATTATTAATTAATGAAATGGCTAATACTAATGGGCTATTATTACTAACATTGCCATTATGATTAATATTACAAAACAAGTAGCTTGCTATTTGAATTTGAGTAGAAGATGAGGCTAGAGTTAAGGCCTGGCTAGAGTTAAGGCCTGAGCCTGAGTCAACTGAGTGGTACAGTTACTATTCAGTTCATTCAGTAAGTAAGTAAACTTTTTTTTGAGTTCAACGATTCAATACTATTTTAATATTAATTAGTATTACCTAAAATTAGGACAGTTGGAATAAAACCATAATAAAAAGCTATTCTTGTGCCTGTCATCACTGTGGCAATCCTTTCTTTTGTTGATGACATTTTGAAAGTTTTCTTCCACGCTAGTTAATTTTTAAGGTCGTGCGGATTACTGCCGAGTTACAGTTGGATGGAAGTCCGGAAATTACATCATTGTGTTTTGCTTTCGAATAAAAAAAAATTAATTACTCCAACAAGCCTCAACATACTCATACCTTTAAACGGTGTAATTGTTAAGTCATTTCATCTCAAATAAGCATATTATAATAATTAAAATATGTAAAATGTAACATTAAAAACTAATTATATTTTTTTAAAGCATTAAATTGGAAAATTTGGTCGCCTTATTTTATTAGACAAAAGTTTAAGTTTAGTTTAGTAACCCACTAACCACTTTACTTTTGGGAAGAACTCAAACCTTCTTGTCTTATCTATACAGAGGCTCCTTTTATACAGAAGAATATTGCGTCCATAAACCAATGCGGTCTTTAGGCAGTGCTCACAGGCCACGGCTATGAGGGTTCCATGCATTACCCAGTCGCATTTATTTCCCTAACCAGTGTTAGTGTTAGGTACCCATCCGGAGCTGGGTGGACTCAGGGACACACTGGGCCCAGGGAACAAACCCTCCCCCTTGTTACACGTCGTCGCCTGTGTGGACCCCCCCCCCCCTTAAGTGCGTGACGTCCTTTATGGACGGCCCATAATACTAATGACTAATATGAAATATAATGACTTAAAATGACTATTACAAACATATCAATGATTTCACTTTCACCTCAAATACTACCCAAGTGGTAGGGGTCGTCCAGAAAGTACGTCCCGCCCCAGGCCCAGAGGGTGTAAGAATGTGCGACAGTTTGTGGCCATATGTGACATCACGCTGTTTTATATTGAATTGTAATTATTTTGTTAACAAAAAAAACAACACAATTTTTGTTCGACAGTGTGACGCAGTTAGGGGGGGGGGGGTAAATTGGTTTTTTAAAAAAAACAGCTTCAGTACTTTATGGATGGCTTGGGGTTCAAACACCAGTTGCTAGAGCCGTTGTTCAAAAAAGGCAGACGATTGAACTTTTTTTAAATTGCCCCCCCCACACACTTTTGACACAACCCCCCTTAACTGGGGCGGCCTTGGCCACTGCAACCTCTTCGGCCGCAGTGCGCCCCGCGATTTTATAGATCTCGCCTTTCTTAAATTTCAAAGTTGGGGTGAGGAATGATTGTATGTCTGGATATTTAGTGTGTGTGTAATGCAGGTGGGAGGCCTCTGGATTCCACTAAATCCCAACCAGGGGGCTTGTTGCGTTCAAATCTGACAGACAGCATCGATTTATTTTGAGGCAAATATTCTCGACGACAGATAATTACTCAAAATAACAATTCCTCAGATTTATGTTCACATGATTGACGCTGTGTTCAATTTGGGTGGAAAACAGAATTCCGTTAATTTAGATAAAATTGCTATTCTTATTAATTTATTCATATTGAATATTGCGATGCAGGACCGGCGTTTGAGGGTGGCAACTGGGGCGACTGCCCCAGGCCCCGCGCTTAGGTAGGCCCCGCGTTTCGGTCCTGAACATGTCTCGTCCTGGTTAATAGCCTATACATGTAGAACCAAAGAGTGGATGGTATAACGTATGCTGGAAACGATTGTAAAGAAACGAAAGAGGCCCTCTTGTAGTCCTTTTTGAAGGTCAAATTCCGTAGCGTAGCTCTAGACGTCTTTGAAAGCATTACACGTTAGCGGAAAACAGGTCAGATGGACCATTCAGCCGTTGTTTATAGACCAGAGAAAATAATGAAGTTGTAATAATTTAATAAAAAGGTGACACGCGGTATTAAAATTACACAATTATAAAGATATTTCATATTTTTAAATACCATAGCATACTGGTGCTTAGCGATCTTTACTAGTACTCTGGCCCCGCGGGATCATTGCTGGCACTAGGCCCCGCGCTTACCTAACGCCGCCGCTGTTGCGATGCATATTAAATATTTGTACAAAGTACACGCTGCCTCTGTCTAGCATTTGAGTCAGTGACGTTACATTCCCCTACCCCCCAAACCCGGGAATGGTAAATTTAATATTAAGAAAGTTCAATTTATTAACACCTATTGTTGTTAATACTTAAAAAATTTAAAAAATTTTGTCACTGTATTTTTTTTTAAAAAAAGAATAATTTCCATTTTTATTATTAATTAAATGTCATCAAAGTTGCTCATTTTAATTTTTTGTTGATGAGTACTTGCTTTACAGTTTGTTAGGCATAAACCCCAAGACTAAAATTCAACTTAAAATCTCCCTTTAAAATAATTAATTATTTGAGCCATAAAGCCAGCTTTAGTATTAAAAATGTTCACATCATTTAACATTTGAACCTGAAACTGAAGTTCAGTACAACTCACACATTTATAAATAAATTCTGTACATTCTTTAGCTAACAACCAAGTACATCTGCACATTGCCAAGTTTCACCTCAAACAAGATACTATTTTCCATATCTTCTCCACTGATAGCATTCCATTGCTGTTGCTGTTAATAACAGTAAATGTGTAACTGTAATCCAGACTAGCAAATACTACATAGAGTGGCTCGTGGAACCTTAGAGGTAGTTATAAATATTGAATCAACTTTGTAGCAACTCTCCAACTGTAACGAATGGACTAGTACCAAAGAAAAGCTCATGGAAACTTCAGATGAGTTTTAAAAGTGGAGCCCAATTGTGGAGTACAGTCACAACAACTGGTAACACCTATTAACTACTACACTATTATATATAAGAGACTTTAATGAAATAAAAACCAAAAATTCATTTATGCAAAACAATATGTTTAATGTTATTTCCAGTCAATATCAATAGAAGCATAAATGTAATGTGAAAATAAATAGGAACATTTTTGTATTTACAAATTATAATAAAGAAATGCATCATCCAAAGAATTCATTTAAACAGAAATATATATATCACAATAGACTTGAACAGATTCTACATTATAGTCTTTTAATTTATTAATTCGTTATGTACATCTCTTTTGCATCACTTGACTGCGTCACCTTGTATTGACAACACATTGGACCTTGTATTGCAACGTGACAACACATTGGACCTTGTATTGCAACGTGACAACACATTGGACCTTGTATTGCAACGTGACAACACATTGGCTCCGAAAATTGAGTCACTGACTGTCTCATAACTCACAGCAAAATAAATGCCATCAAAAGTGACATGATAATAAAGATCATTACAATATAAACTCTAAACAAATTATAATTTTATAATTTAGAAGGTAACCTTAAATACCGGTAACATTATACGACTAACATTCTGTTTCAGTACATGTACTAGAAATTACATCTATCTACCATTGGATACACTCGTCATTATTAACAACTGCTGTAAGATTGGATTAAATTACTATAACCCCACTGTGACAAAGTTTTAAAAAATATTATGCTCCTAGTATCAGTTACAGGTCTAAAGTCATTGAACATGTAATGTAAAAAAAAAAGGAACTTTTTTTTAATAAGGGGGAAAGAGCTTGATACTATTGTTGTGATTTCATTTATTTACTTATATGACAGAGAAAGTTCAGTAGCTATGAGTTGCATCCACTGACAAAACTCATTATTCAATGTTTCATACGTTCATTCCCCATATAAAATAATATAGTAGAAAGCCAGTTGATTTTATACTTTTTTCTCAAGGAACAATTTGGTTACAGGATAAGAGATTTCTTTACAAAAGTATGAACATTAATAATAAAAAAAGTTGTTAAAATAGCCCCAAAGGTCACACAGGGCTGATCCTTTTAAATGTTATAAACTTTCTATGAAAACACCAATTTTTGTTAATGAAAATAAAATAAAATTTTTAAATGGAAAATTCCCTGAGTGGTGTGAGGATCTCTTATAAATCATAACCCAAAACAGTGAAAAAGCAATAGGACCTACAGGTAAAACAGTATTTTAGTAGCCAATTTTCATCATAGCAGTATATTATGCTGGCAGTGACAGAGACAAGGATTTCGTTATAAGAATGAAACTTCATATTATTAGTGATTTCAATTAAAGACACTGAAAAAACAACAAGGTCATCAGCTCCTACTCCTACATACAGAAAGTCAACTAACATCAGTTAATGATATCTGAACATTTTTACCATGGAAATTAAGTTGTTTTTTTAAAAATAGTATTAAATTATTAAGTATGAATTCTATTTCTAAAATGGGATAAAAGTGCAATATAATAATATTTGGACTATTTCTATCAACTTTTAAACCTAACTGTTGCAAAACAAAGTAGATTTACTTGTTTATTATTTTAACTATTAAATAAAATTGAGATGCAATACCATATTAGGTTTTAATCAAAATAAGAACCAGGCTTATCACATGACATGTGTGCATACAAATTTTCTTTTTCTATAGAGGCTGAATATGATGAACTCACACAGACAAGCCATATCATGGATGATACTGAGATACAGAATAAATTAAAGTCATCACAGACTTTGTCATATGAAAGGGCTTCATACCATGGTCTTCCAATTATATTATATACAAATATTATACATCACAATAAAAAACACAAAGTAACAAGCAATTCATTATATTATATACAAATATTAACTTGCTAGGATTCTTGTTTAAATGCTGAATACATTATTGCATACAGAACAACTTTTATGGCATTATGCAGTTGAGTAAATGCAGAACTTTTGATAAAAACACACAAATTCAAATGACAAAATTACTTTTCACAACTATGTGAACTAACCTATTTCTGCAAAGATAATAAATTAACTGGAAAGAAATTTTTCCCCCCACAAAAAAATGTTCCAGTAAATTGTAAAGCAAAGGCACTAATGTAAATTACAGACTACATTTGGAAGAGACCATTAAACAAGTGCCACAAGTAAAAAATATTGTTTTGAAATGTTATTGCTAGAATATTTACTTTCTTTATTTTCAAAAACAGATGAGACAATATTAATTTAATGAATCTTTAAAAATGCTAGAAAAAAGAAAGGAAAATTTTCTTTCCTCTAAATTTTGAAAGATAGCAGTGCAATTTTCATAAACACATTTTTTAAAAGTGATTCCAAAAATGCATTTTGTGCAAGATCCAAATTATTCTACTCTTTCCCACTTCTTTTTCTCCTTATATATGTCTTTGTAACAACTGATTTCATTGACCACTGCCCTGGTGACCCTGCAACTTCGCTCCCTATTGGCGTCATCCTCATTGATGATGCTCAAGGCAGCATCAATGTGTTTAAAGAACTCACCCAGTCTTTTAACAGTAAAAAGCCGAGACGGAGTGGCAATAGCAGAGCTTTCCTCCTCATCTTCAAGACCTTTGTGCGATTCTAGTTCTAGAAAATCCTCATTAGAAAGCTCTTCTCCATGAGAATTTAGCAAATCTTCAATATCAGACTCTTCCATTCCAGCAAAGCCAACATCCTGTGCCATATCTGTAATCTGCTTGCGTATAAGAGCTGCCTCAAAATAAATTTGCTCAACACTATCATGATCAACAACACTCTCTGGCCACAGTTTTTCCCATGCTGAATTAATATATGAATTGCTCACCTCATCCCAGGCATCTGCTATATTGTCAATAGCCATGAGAATATCATATTGATCCCAGAAATCTTTCATAATTGTCAACTGACCTTCCACATTGCAAGCTTCTACAAGTTGCTGGAAGGTGCGGTGTAGGTAACAGGTTTTAAACAGGTTAAAGACACCCTGATCCATGGGTTGAAGTAGAGAGGAGGTGTTGGTAGGGAGGAACACAAATTTCACATCATCCGATATGTTCAACAGGTGTGGAGGATGACTGGATGCACCATCCAAAACAAACAGGATTTTGAAGGGAATATTCTCACGAAGACAGTAGTCTTTCAAAGCAGGAATAGCATAGGCATTGATCCATTCCTCAAACAGGGTACCCGTCAGCCAGGACTTTTTGTTGCTTCTCCACGTGACCCTCAAGTGCTCCTTTGAGTAACCATTTAATGCTTTGGGTGACTGAGTGTGATACACCACCATGGGTTTGAACTTAAAGTCTCCTTCTGCGTTTCCTCCAAGAAGAATTGTCAGCCTGTCCTTTGAAGCCCTGAAACCCTGTGCAGTTTTTTCAGCTATTGACAAACTGGTTCTAGAGGGCAAACGTTTCCAGTAGAGACCAGTCTCATCAACATTGAACACTTGCTTTGGGGAGTACCCAAGCTCTTCGATAATGGTTCGCAAATCCTCAGGGAATCTTTTGGCATTATTGTTGGTCAAACTTTCGTCTTGTGAAGTTTTGAAGTTCAGATTAATTCGCCGCCTGAAACGCTCCAGCCAACCACGACTGGCACTAAACTCTTCAGTTTTACTTGAGCCCCCTTCTTCAGCCACTAGACAGTCATAAATTGATTTAGCTTTCATCTGAATAGCGGATGTGCTCGGAGGGGAATTTCTGTTATTTTGATCTTCAATCCACGAGGCTAGCAATGCTTCCATAGTTTCCATCTGCACACTTCTGCTGCGCGTAATCTTCTTTGCAATCCAGGGTGTGGCATTTTTTGCACCTTTTTTGATTTTGTCGGCGTTTTGGCGAATTGTTCTGACAGTAGATGCGGGCAAACCAAGCATGCGGGCGATTTCGATCCCCTGATGTCCCGAATCATACAGACGCAAGACAGTCATTTTTAGGTCGAGATTAATACTCCTTCTGTTACGTTTGAACTCAGATTTGACAGGCAGGGTAAAACTCGTCTGACTATCACTATCTGTTTCGAGAACGTCAGTCTCGCATTTTATTTCTACACTAGGTTCCATGATCGACGACAGTTAAATTTTAAAAATTGTTCAATTCTAGTTTAACACATGAAATTAATATTAAAGTTATGAAACTTTTTGCCGTCAGAAGTTAACCTAGATAAACAAACCATTCATCTTGCATTCACTTTCCTTAAAAGCTGATGCACATAAAATGGCGTCGTAAAATCCAGTGTCCCGGCGACGCGACGCAACGCAACGCACGCTGAGATCGACGAGAGGCAGCTGTGACGTGGATCTCAGTTCTAGAAGTGCATGGCGGAGCGGATCGTAGTACGAATCATTCAAGCGTTAGATATCTAAAGGATCACGATTGTCCAATTTTAAAAAATAAAGAAGTAAAAAAATAATTTTGTCCTATTTAAAAGATTTTTACAAGTGTTCATTACTGAACTGATAGATTTCCCGTTTGGTGTGATAAGATATATTAATTTTGCACATCACGATGCGATGCTAAAAACTAAAACGAAACATCGGAAGAGCTATACGTAAGGGAAGACAACCACTAAAAAATATCGGCTTGGTTTGCATGATGAAATTGTGCTCCTTGATTGTAAGGAATCGCTAGTTTATAAATTTTGATACGACTGCTTATTGTTGATGTATTCCGTTTGAGACCTTACTAATAAAGAAATAGTTGGAAATTACTACATTTTAAAAAAAAAAAAATTATGCAGCACAAGTTCCAATTTGATTGCTGCTTAAATGCCTTAAACTTAAAGTTAATGACCAAGTTGGTGGATCTCACCAGTTACTGTTTAAATAGGAGGTTATTTCATTAATACATTCGTTGTTGGTGCATATAAAATCAGATTTTCAAATGCAAAAGCATTTTATCTCCTTTAATTTAAAGACATGGTTTCATTCAATAAATTTACGAGCACATTCAACATGCAAGCAAGAGCCACAAAGGACAAATTTAAAATTAATACAAGGATTCGCACTTTCTTTTGCCAATGAATTAAACTGCCTGATATGAGTAATAAGACTATCCTATTTTCTCCCTTAATTTATTAAATCAAGAAGTTTTTTAAAAATGGAATCTATTACTATGACTTTTCTGTATCACACAAGAAAGTTCATGAATATTACTTAAAGAAAACAAAGATCATTTTATAAGTGTACGATGCAGATGGCTCTATAGTTTGAACAATTAATACTTTTTAACAAATACATTTTTTCAAAATAAAGTAGAAATGAAATTTGTGGAATGCCTTCCAATTTGTTCAAATGTACAAATTTGTGTTACATATTGTAATGTTGAAACATATTATGGTAGGTAACTATTTTAAATACCCCCTTTCATTATGTCCATTCAAATACAATATTAAAAACTAAAATTTCAATTTCCAGGAATGAATAAATTACTTACTGTGAGCCCAGAAAGTGCTGTGTAATGAAACTTGTAACATGAGACTGGTGAGAAGCCAAGTTAATACACAACTACTTAACACTTGCTGCTCTACACTAACATTATTATTCTCGTGGTGGAATTAGATGCCAGTTCTGTGTACAAAACTATTAAATGCTGATGTCACAACCTTAAATATGGGGCATTGTTATGGTCACAAAACAAGTTTCAAGCATAGGAATATTTTTTTTACGTAAAGTAAATTTTCTTTAAAACAAGACAATAATTTGGAATGAAAATAATTAAAATGAAATAATGCTCAGTTTTTTTAAATAAATAATTTACCCAAATTTTTAAATCTATTTCAAGTATATTTCATCTCATTCAGAAGTAAAAAAATAATAAAATGTGGGTCTAACAAATTTCCTAATATTTCACACACAACTCAAAATAAAAAAATCATAATTATTTTTACAAAGTACTGATTTCACTTTTAGTCAAAATTTCCAAGCTTCACTTGATATAATGAAACTTTGGAAGGAATAATTTATGTAATATGTATCAATACCAGTGAATGCTGGTTTAATTTAATTTTAACTATTAAACTTTTTTTGGTATATTTTAAATTTATTTTGTAAACTTAACAATAACAAGAAATTATAAGAAAGAAGAAAGAAAACAAATCTTTACAAGTTCACTTTTGAGTGCACCCAGCTCTCAAAGTCAAGTTTCTAGTCTACTTTTTAAATCTTGCAATAAAAATAAAAAACCATGACAAGTATAAGAGGTAATGGAATGTTCTATCATTGCTCATAATTTACTCAACAACAAGAAGATGATGTTATATGAATATCAGACTCTTTCAATTCATCTTTAAAATTCAATCAGAAGTTCAATAATTTAACAAAAACTTTCAGACACCCGTGTCAGAACTCTTCATCTTTGGATGCAGGTAACCAGATTCAGATCCAATGGATTAACTTTGATTAAGTTCTCCTGGATATATTTGATTTGATGGATGACATAAAATAGTATCTTAATCATTGTCTGTCTTAACAGTTGATGTGCCAAGTCATCCAAAGGACGGTAAGGGTGACAAGGGCACCCCCATAGGGGATATAGGTGAATGGGTCACACTCACTGTTGGGAAAGGATGTTCGGAACCTAAGAAAGGTGAAGAGCTCCCATCTAAGGCAGTTGGAGTGGTTGGACGACACTGGCGTGGTGACATATCCAGGGGTATAGTCAGTGCCTGGCAGGTCACAATATCACCCCCAAAGAATGAAAATGTCCGATTGGGTAGCGGGGTCTTTGGGACATTCCCATAATTCCCAGCAAATGCTTCCTCGGCTTCCTGTGGTCCCTGGAGCATGTCTATGATTGGCACCACGGGATAAGGCACTCTGCGGCGGGTCGGCGACGTCAGCATGGTTGTGGCCAAGTGGTGCTCTTTAGCTCTAGGCCTTGACTGCAGCGGTGTGCTTATCTGTAGCAGAGGTAATGACCCCGGCCTGGAGGCGGGAAGTCCCAAAGACTTTACTGGATTTGGCGACGCTGCCGTCTGTGATATACTCGAGGGGGACAGGTTGAGTTTTTGAGGGGATGTCAAGGAAGAAAGCGCGGCCTGCTGTGATGCCAATGATTTAGGTTCCTTTTCTGTAAAGTGTGAAAAAAACTCTTCCTTTGGAGACGTCATCTCAACATCTTGGTGTAATGGGCTGGAAACCGAATTTAAATTCTCTGTGGAGAAACTAAACACATTTCTTGGCGGCAGGGGTGTGGGCTGGGTCTGGAGGGAAAATGTTGTTGATGTGGTACTGACAGACGTGGTACTGACAGACGGCTGCTGTTTTGATTTCAGTAAGGTTTCGAACCTCTGCAACTGTTGAATGAAGTTAAGGTTAGGGTCGATCACGGGTCGTCGAGACATAACAAACTCGAAAGCCGAGTCAAAGGACAGACCTTGTTTCTGCATAATGTAAGCGATGCACACGGTAGCCGATCGGCTCACACCAGCACGACAGTGCACCAGGACTTTCCCATTTTCAGCTGCCACGTTATCTGAGAGTAATAAATGTAAAAAAAGAATGGATTAACAAAGAATTTTCAAGGGAGAGAAAAATGAAATTTAAATGAAGATTAGCAAATAAATTTCTTTGACTATTAATTAAAATGTTTAATTTTCCATTATTAATAACTAATCTAAGTATTAATGATAGCTAATAATTACATGTTTTAATTTGAAAATAAAATATTTTCTCTGTCACAAAAAAGCAGAAGTTTTTAAATATGTAATCATAGAATAAATGAGAAACCATGCTAAAGTTACTTTCAGTTTTTACCAAAGATTGACATTAGCTTTAATGTAACACTACAATTTCACATATTAAACAAAAAAAAAGAAAAAAAAAATAATAAAAAAATAACACTTGAGGTTTACTAATCATATAAAAACTGTTTCGAAAGAAGAAAAGCCTATAGATCTATACTCTATATTAATGTTGTTTTTTTTTATAAAGGTAGCAAAATATTAATATTCCCTTGTATTTCTCATTAAGATAATCTACAAATACAAGTCAATCGACGTGGCACGGCAGCATGTACGTTCCGCTCTCGTAAAGATAGTCATGGGTTCGCCTCCCTGTTAAGATGGGGATTTGTTCGATGGTCTAAGGGTGTCACTGAGTGACAATTCGTGGCTACAGAAACTTGCGTCACTTGCCCTATAGACAACATTGTCTGTTAACTAGAGGGATCTCTCTGTACTAAAGGGATCTCTCTGTACCTAAAGGGATCTCTCTGTACCTAAAGGGATCTCTCTGTACCTAAAGGGATCTCTCTGTACCTAAAGGGATCTCTCTGTAACTAAAGGGATCTCTCTGTAACTAAAGGGATCTCTCTGTACCTAAAGGGATCTCTCTGTACCTAAAGGGATCTCTCTGTAACTAAAGGGATCTCTCTGTATCTAAAGGGATCTCTCTGTACCTAAAGGGATCTCTCTGTACCTAAAGGGATCTCTCTGTACCTAAAGGGATCTCTCTGTAACTAAAGGGATCTCTCTGTATCTAAAGGGATATCTCTGTATCTAAAGGGATCTCTCTGTAACTAAAGGGATATCTACTCATTTGTTACACCACCATGGAAGTGTCTGAATAAAATTGTACAAGATAGCTAAAGTTGTTAATGTCCTTTTGCTCTTCAAAATCTAGCTCGATTCATAAATGCATAGCTAAGAGCTCTGCACTGGCTTATCTATAAATGTACAGCTAAGTGCTCATCTTTGAATGTACAGCTAACTGGCTTACCTATAAATTCAATCATTTCAGGAAACCAAGTCAGAAGGTCCGAGTCCATAGTGTCATTGACTTGTACGTTCATGTAACGGTAATGTGTTTGGAAGTGGTTCCCGCAGTTGGAAGACACGTTGAGCAGGGCGGTGATGCCCAGGCGTTCAAGGAGTGACCGCTGTGACGAATGACAAACGTCCCCTAGGAACAAGTGAGGCAATATCTCGGCTGGATCATTCTGAAAAACGAAAATAAAAATAGATTGGCAAACAGACAAACAGAAGAGTCAATAAATAAACACGCACACTTTGTATGTAGCACAATGTGATGTGAGTTGTGAATCATTAAATAATGCGTGTGTAAAGTTTGTCACCACTTCAAGAGACACGATTGGATCTGCTTTATTTTATTTGATGGGAACACAGTTAAACATTGTCGACGTCGATTAATTGGTAGATCGGAATTAGGTAAATAAACAGATTGGCTGAATATCTTTCTTGTCTTAGATGTCAATCGTTTCTTTCAAAGGCAAAGCCATATATAAAAATGTTTCAAATTTGGGGGGTGGGGTGTGGGGGTTGGGGCCAAAAAAAAAAGAGTTAAGGTGGCTAAGTCATTCTATATAAAAGAAATACTTTTTTAAGGCGCGTTAAGTAAGGAGGGATGGGTAAGTTGAGGGATGGGTTCGGTGATGGCTAAAATGTAAACATGCTAATCACGAGATTAAACAACTGACTAACTTATCACCCTCCCACCCCCGGGGGATCCAACCATCCGTACAGCTGGGTGGAAACGATGCTAATGAATAAATTGTGAATCTCTTATAACGTTTCCACCCTTGAACCTGATAGGTGGGCAGGCTTTGAAAAAAAAACACGCGGGTAACGTCTGGCTGATGACTATACACCTGTGTCGTGTGTGGGTAGCTCGTGTGTCAAGGTGTGGCTAGGTAACCATGAGACCGTTTACTCTATTAGGTCATGCTTCCTACTGTCCGGTAAGAAACCATGTAATGACGTGTAAGAAACCCTGTAATGGCGGGTAAGAAACCACGTATTGACGGGTAAGAAACCATGTAATGACGGGTAAGAAACCATGTAATCCCTGGTAAGAAACCATGTAATCACTGGTAATAAACCATGTAATCACTGGTAATAAACCATGTAATCACTGGTAATAAACCATATGATAATAATAATAATAAATTGAGAAATTTATCCCAGCTAGGAGCCGGGCTCATAACCTATAACTATGAGAAACTATACAAATACAATCCCTGGTATGATGCAATGTAAAGCACGGATATAAATGTTAAGAAGAGATTCTAATTGCTAACACCACAAGTTGACATTTAAACTTTCTTATTTTGCTCTTTCTTCTTTTCTTCTGATTTAATCCCAGCCTCCCATTGCACCCAGTTGTCCCAGTTTTCGCGCCCTACAAGGCAGCTTGACACCCCGAGCCCAGGGCTGTCAATCATCAGCTGCATCCCACCTGTACAAATTGGCATGTGTGGGCGACAGGACGCATTGTGATACCACCAGGAAGTCGCATTGACCTGCACACCAATATAGGTCAGCGAAAACTGACCCCAAGAATGTCACACTTCCGTGTAGCAACAGCCAGACAAGTTGCCATTTCGAACTGACGAAAAACAACGACAAACAAACCATGAACTAGTCTACAAGTCACTAGATGCGCAATTCAATCACAGCAACAATGATAGCCACACAGTGCCGTCCTATCAACGAACCAGCCACACAGTGCCGTCCTATCAACATTGAAAGCGACGCGATGCCGTCCTACTATCAACAATGACAGACATACAGTGCCGCCCTACTAACAATAATGACAGCCACACGGTGCCGTCTTATCAACAATGACAGCCACACAGTGCCGTCCTATCAACATTGACAGCCACACAGTGCCGTCCTACTATCAACAATGACAGCCACACAGTGCCGTCCTATCAACATTGACAGCCACACAGTGCCGCCCTACTAACAATAATGACAGCCACACGGTGCCGTCCTATCAACAATGACAGCCACACAGTGCCGTCCTATCAACATTGACAGCGATGCGATGCCGCTCTACTATCAACAATGACAGCCACACAGTGCCGCCCTACTATCAACAATGACAGCCACACAGTGCCGTCCTACTATCAACAATGACAGCCACACAGTGCCGTCCTACTATCAACAATGACAGCCACACAGTGCCGTCCTATCAACATTGACAGCGACGCGATGCCGTCCTACTATCAACACTGACTGACAATGTCGTCACTACTATCACTATCGGCTGACATTCAGTGACGTCTAACGGACAAATTTATCCAGGAGTACAGTCTTTAAAACCAGAAATTATATTATTTTAACGAATATTTATTATCAGTGCCGAGTAAGAAGTCTTCAACTGTTTGTAAATATATATATTTTAAAAAAATCAACCTCACACACACAGTCAGCCTCTGCCTCCGACCTATCCACCCCACCATCCCCCATCCCCTGATGTCCAGTTGTGTCCATTCACCCAGTTCCCATTGACCAGTTCACACGAGCAGTAAATACTTGCCACCGCCAACCTTCACCCATCCAACTGTCCACTTCCTCCACAACGTCACGTGCCAACTTCCTTTTCCGCCCAACAAAGTTTAACATGAAAAGTCCTTGATATCACCCCGCCCCCCCACACTTCCTACTCCTAAAATTGGTTGCCCCCCCCCCCCACTTCTCCTTCCTCCATCTGTTCTTTTGCACCCCCACCCAACACGTCCTCCTCCCATCTGGTGGTGTACATCAAAATCGAACGCTTGCTCCAACACCCCATCAAAACCTGACCTAATTTATTTCCCCTCGCCGTGAATCGACATCCCTCGTCCCGGGCTCGTTATTCATTCCACTCCCACGCCCTGCCTCCACCTCCATCATTGACAAAATGGGAGGTTAGCTGAGAGGGTGGTAGAGCTTATGTCAGATTGTGTTTACCTCGCTGGCAACCGTAAAGGAGTAGGCTCGTCAAAACAACGGGAAAGTGCGCCAGCTATACAAAAAATAGAGAAGAATAAGAAACTCGTTTATCATTACGAGTGTAAGCCGCCGCCCCCCCCCCCACGCCACACGACTTAGTAAACGATTTCCTCCACAGCCATGCGCGTATACAAAATATTAATCAATGGAATGCTCGAGCCAACAGACATGCGCAATTCAACGGAAGAACAAACTCCACAAATTGTCTAGGTGTTCGAATATGATAATAGGAAGAATATTTTGAATCTATTTTGCAGGTTATGATTAATTATTAATATTTTTTATTTAGTAAGTGAAATTTTCGGTGTCCAGATTTGACAAGCGTCATGGAGTGGCACCCCAGCAGTTCTCACACATGTCCTTGGCCCTAAAGATGGCCCGTATAAATGTACAATAATTCGAACCAGTTTGTACATGAGCCAACACCCAAGTAAAAACACACACAATGCTCACACCATTCAGGGTGGAATCGATAACAGAAAAGACCTTTTCAGCTTCACCCATCACCACAGTGCGTAGGTGGCCAGGAATTGATCGAATGATCCATGACATGGACTTGTGGGGTTGGAGTAAAAATTATACTGTCAGAAGTACCGCAACCTTGAATAAAAGTACAGCAATGTACCAGCGATAATTACCGGAGCATTAAAGTACAACAATGTACCAGCGATAAGTACTAACGCATCAAAGTACAGCAATTTACCAGCGATAAGTATCGGAGCATTAAAGTACACCAATGTGCTAGAGTTAAGTACCGGAGCATTAAAGTACACCAATGTGCTAGAGTTAAGTACCGGAGCATTAAAGTACACCAATGTGCTAGAGTTAATTACCGTTTCATTAAAGTACACCAATGTGCTAGAGTTAAGTACCGCAGACATGCGCAGACAAAAGAGCGTCGTGGGGTATAAGATAAAATGACCATCGCCATAAAAAGACAACTAAGCACAAGTTCAAACACATGTTGTTAAGTCTTAGTTTCGAGTGTAAACACCTTATGAGGCAGAAAAAAAAATATTCTTAAAATTCATAATGCCACGAATGTTTTTTTGTTTTTTTATTATTTTTTTAAATAAATATTTTTACAATTAGATATATTTTTTTTCTTGCATATTACATGTTAGCGCTGTAAAAAAAAATTACCACATTATAGTGCGGTTAAAGATTAAACTCTCATATGGAAGTCTTTATTTTTCACATTTTTATATTGTCTGTATATTTTTATAAGTAAATTATTGACCAAAGCTTTGTTAAAAGCTATGAATGCTTTCAAACCTCTGGCGTTTCGATTCCAAAACTTATTCGAAATATAAATATATACCGTATATATTCGCATATAAGCCGAACTCTTAAAACTGCTTTGATTGGCTCGTTTGTTTTACCTTTTGGAACGACATAGAAACGTTTCTGCTCTTTAAAATAAGTTGTTCACAAGTGACATTTAGAGAAGAATATATTTAGAAAATAGTATACATTTTAGTGTCTGTCCTTGTGTCCATTTTGTTATATGAGCATAAAAGCCAATCCTAGGATGTCTTTATTGTATTTTATAGTCATAAACTCAGCTTATAAGCAGGTGTGTATATATATATATATACACACAGTATTTTTTTAAAAAAATCCGCAGGCAAGAGAAACTATGACGCAATGCTTGCTTCTGCTGAACAGATGACGTAGTGTTAAGAAACTTATGACGTACTTGAAATCACGACAGAAGGTAATTTTGTGACGTGGAAGTCATAATGGAAACACTTATTTCGAGTCAGAGCGATCGATTTATACGTCAAACCTTAAATCGCGGGAATTAAACGGTTCGCCTTTTTTAAATATATATAAAGCAAAGAATCGGCACACGTCCTGTAACTTAAATATTTGTCGTATGAACCTTACGAGTTCAAGCGGCGATACCTGCACACAACGAAAAAGATCGTGTACCGAATACGTCAAAGCTCGATCCGGTGATAGATCAGCATTCATCCGCGCTCAAGCTCGTAAATTACGCTCGGCTACAGGGCGTTCGGCAAACACAAAATAAAGCAAAACAAAACAAAACCCAAACTTTGCGTGGGAAGTAAACGTATCGATCCAGGTATCGTCTGATGGCAGGCTCGTGCTGCAGAGCTGCCGGCCATCAATCTCTACCACCACACCCCACCCCAGCCGAGGAAATTAGTTTCTATCTTCCCAAGGACAAGTAGGTTTTTTGTACGGGAGGGGGGTATATTGGCCAGGGAACTTGACCAGATCCCGGACAAGACTGATGCGACAGTTAGTTATAGTGTACACACGACTGATGTGACAGTTATAGTGTACACACGACTGATGTGACAGTTATAGTGTACACACGACTGATACGACAGTTAGTTACAGTGTTCATAAGACTGATGTGACAGTTAGTTACAGTGTTCATAAGACTGATGTGACAGGTAGTTACAGTGTTCATAAGACTGATGTGACAGGTAGTTACCGTGTTCACAATACTGATGTGACAGGTAGTTACAGTGTTCGTTGTCGCGGGAGTCAGTCTGGGCTCCCTGTCTCTCTCATATTCTACTGATATAGTTATGACTTTGATAAGGACGGCTCCTCGGCGTCTGATAAATTGAACATCTAATTGAAACTTTAATAGGAGGAGGCCGTCCAGCGATTACGTAACTGCAAAGTCGAGCGAGTGAACATTAGTAAGAATAAGAAATAATTGATGGCATGAGTGACCGTCCATAACATACTATTTTGGGTGGGGGTGGGAGATTTTTTTTCGTGTCATCACAGGTGTTAAAAAATATTTTCATTCTTTCTTTCTTTTACATTAAGTTGAAAAACAACTTTTATTTGCATTTATGTTGGATTTTGTGGTCGTGATCAATGTTCCCTTAAGCTGCGCGACGATGCAGCAGTTTAGAATTACCGCGCAGCAACGTTTGTAAAATATTGTATAGAAAATGGATACTGTGAAACTTTGCAGACTACTTTTTTGTTTATTTTGCAAGGAAACTTTGAGGGAACACGGGAGTTGTGATACATGTATCACACGTAATGAAACGTAATAGTGAAGCTTATTAAATTGTAATTAGTTGTTAAATGACATGCACATTTGACGCGGGCCACTGGGGAACGGTTCTCCGAGTTGATTCTTCCTGATCTATTGAAAGAAGTCTAACCTTTCGAGACAGATGATATGATTTGTGGATTTAAAAGATCACGAAACACGATTTGCTCCTTGACATTACTCAAGCGGGTTGAACAAAAGGCCACCATCTCATTCTCATGTTACAAAAGGCCACCATCTCATTTTACAAAAGGCCACCATCACCAGTCCAATGGAACTTTGCCCGTCACTGTTTCTTTCCAACGATTGGTGTAGAATTTAATTAAATTAATTTAGAAGGCGATAAGGCTAATGTATCTGCTGAAACAGATTAATACAAGATCACCCACAGTGATTTAATGAAACCCTATTAAGGATAAACTTTCCTTCGTTGTGAACACGATTACTTTTTTTCAACAGGTTTCCGGGCAGGCATTTTGCTAATTTATTGCAAGCACGGCCTATAACCCTGTTATGGATCTGATTAAACAGGTCCAAGTAGGTGATTGGTGGATTACCTAAAAGTAGGTGATTGGCGGATTACCTAAAAGTGGGTGATTGGCGGATTACCTAAAAGCGGGTGATTGGCGGATTATCTAAAAGTAGAAGATTGGCGGATTACCTTAAAGTAGGTGATTGGCGGATTACCTTAAAGTAGGTGATTGGCGGATTACCTAAAAGTAGGTGATTGGCGGATTACCTAAAAGTAGGGGATTGGGGGATTACCGACAAGAAAACGAAACCTCGACCTACGGCCACATTGAAATGCAGTATCATAGATAGGAATGAAGTTAACCAGCTGACGAGGGAAAGCCGTCAAGTAGTCTTCGAATGAAAAGTATCTAATATTATGACATCATCAGACCACAACTTCCTGTCGATCAGCAGCCTGCGCAGTAATTTCCATTGAAAAGTTCAGCGTGTGCCGGGCAGACTGAATGAAAACCACCGCCAGCAGAACGATAAGAAAATAACAGCATGAATGAGAGACAAAAAAAATAGTTCCATTAATAAGGTAGAGAATATGGGCAGGGGGAAACATGGAGTGGGGGCGGGAAAAGAGAGAGAGGAAAAAACAACCCCAACAACGTCAAATTCAACTTCCATTGATTGCCATCTTCTCAAAGTGCAGGACGTGCGAGCGAAGAGAGGTTGAATGTCAGCGTGCGTGAGTTCGTTACTTTTCTTGATTCTTCCCACAGGCTCGAGGGGGCATACGGGGACTGAATGAATATGAATGGTTGTAATACTGGGCGGACGGACACTGAACGCAGTCAACGAAAGAGTCTCTTTGTTAAAGCATTAAATTTAAATGGGCGGTTTTAAACAAATTAATTGCCCTGAAGTGTCATTTCCGGCGCAAACGCGTGGTTCCATTGATGAACTCTTCAATGATGTGGGTTTCAAAGTGCTGGGTCGAACTATCACGCACGGAGATGTGACATGAATGAACAAACGGTTTGATTAGTTGGGTGAGACATGAATGAACAAACGGTTTGATTAGCTTGGTGAGGCATGAATGAACAAATGATTTGGTCAGCTGAGTGTGACATGAATGAACAAATGATCTGGTCAGCTGTGTGAGACATAAATAAACAAACGGTACAAAATTAACCTTTGTACTTTGAACCAGTATTAAGTGAATATGAAATATAAAGTGAGCTAAAAACTACGCTTCAAATGTCAATGAATCTTTTAATGCTGAAAGTCCACTAAAGCTAAAGCCTTTGAAAGAGCCATAAGCCCAAAAGATGTTTAAAATATTAAACTATTCAATAATGTTTTAATTAATTTTTTTTTGTGTATTATATAATGTTGCTTTTAATACACGCTTTTGTGTTTTGTCACATGCAAATAAATAATCCATTTTGTACCGAAGCAAACTGTGAAAAACCAGAATAATATAGCTAAAGTAATGGAGCAAAGATCGTGTCATACAGAGGCCTGTGGACTGAGACACGGCAACTACGTCAGACCTTTTAGAAGAAAAAAAATGTTGGTAGAAATGAATTTAAAGCTTGCATTTGTGACTTTAAAGAATACAGAAGAAGCGGCGTCCGCTTCTCAAATATATCTACAGATTGTCTGATTGCGTGTCTCGCATTTTGCGTACATGAGAGTATTCATAACGGAGCTAGTGCTAATGGTAGTGCTACTTTAAGGATGGTCACATCATGTGTCAAGATAGTAACAAGACAAAACACGAATGAATAACCTTTGTTGAGATGTTGTTATAGGCGATTCCTGTTGTAGGGGGCGGTAATGATGTAGGAGGTGGTGAAAACGAGACTGATACGATTTAGTGTCATTCGGTTGTCCCGCGTTGAAACATCCTAGCCCGTTGTGTGAGAACAATGACGCGTTGGTCACATGACTGCCAAGAAGGCGTACTTTGCTGCGCCAGGGTTTCCTCTTTGAAATATCCAAGCACGGAGTAAACAGACTAAACAACCCACGGGACAAGATCATGAGAAAATGACTATTTCGGAATTAAGTGAATAATCCACTGGCAATGTCAGGTTGAAATGTCTTTTAAATAAAATGTTGATACCATCACAACTTAGTATGAGTAGTGTGTGAACGTATATGTGTATTATTATTATGTTGTGGGAGGGGGGGACTGACACCGAAAGACAACGCTTTGAGTAATGTAGATAGGTATGGAGACAAAACGAGCGGTTCACTAAATCAGATCCGGTCTGTCACAGATGTGTCATGGACTAAGTCTAACATTATCTAAGACTATGTCTACTTCCATCACATACTAGTATTTCTATCTTAGACTAAATCTCAGGGGCGTGGCTATGGGAGAAGGAGTCCAAATTCAAAATTACCCCCGGGGCCCCCAAATTAGTGTCAAAAGATGGTTTTTTAACATTAAATATGACACCACCGCCATGTATATAGGGCCCCGAAAAGAGGTTAAGCCCCCCCCCCCGGTCCCTAAAACCCCTACTAATTCCTAGCTAAACTATTGCTAAATCTACTTCTTTCTTAAACAAATGCTACTTCTAAGTCTATTTCTATCTCAGACGGTCCACTTCTATCTTTATAGACTAAGTCTATTTTTATCACAGACGGTCTACTTCTATCTTAGACTAAGTCTATGTCTATCTCAGACGGTCCACTTCTATCTTTATAGAAGTCTATTTCTATCTCAGACGGTCTACTTCTGTAACTAGCACACTTAAATTATCGTGTTAATTCAAAACTGAAAAACATGTCACTACGTGTGAAATAATTCACCGCCAAAAAACGTAAATACAACACACACACACACACACACACACACACACACACACACACACATTGACACACACAATCACGTCTCCCACGGGACGAGACTAGCGCGTGCAGCTTATTGTTTGAGTTATAATTAGTGAGGGCGTTGAAGCAGACGACAACTCGGGAATGCTTGCGAGGGAGTGGCTCAGCGTTTGACGTCACCAATCGGAGATTAAGTTTTGAGAAATGAAACAAATCAGAAATAAGTTTCTTTTAATATCTTGTGATTATTTCAAGCATTCACTCTTTCTATTAAATTTAAAATGTTCAATGACCACACATAGGTGTCTTGGTACACGTGGATCTCGACTGCGTAGTTCATTATTGGTAACACACAGTATGTGAGATCAGGGGCGGATTAAGATTGCACGGGGCCCCGGGCTGCAATCAAACGGTGGGGGGGGGGGCTATCCAGCCAGCGGTCTTTAAAATAAAATGATTTTTAACAGCTAATATATGACTGTAACTAAATATTAATAATGAAAAAATAAAAAATAAACGAACGCGAAGAAATAACTGCTTGAAGTGTTTGCGGTATGTTACAGTTGAGTTTGAAAAGAAAAATTTAATTTTCCACTGCTGGGAATCGAACCCTACACCGGTTTCATCACGCGGCTGTGCTCTCACCACACGGCCAGTGGAGCTTTTCTAATATGAGAAATTAAAAAATATAAACTATATTTTATACTATGTCCTCTAAGTGAGCCAATTTAAATCAAGTTTTTTTCGATTATTAAGACTGAATCACGATCAGTTGTATGGATAATATTTATAAATTTATTTAATTTATTATATTTTCAAGGCAAACATTTGAACACTTTTATTATACAATATAAAAAGTTCGGGGGCCCGCTCAGCTCCCCCCCCCCCTTTATCCGCCATAGTGTGAGATGTTCAAGAATGGCAGCACACTGTATGTGAGATGTTTACCAAGGTTAACACATTATGTGAGAGGCTCACCAATGGTAACAAAACTGTATGTGAGAGGTTTACCAAGGGTAGCACACTGTATCTGATAGTTTCACCAACGGTAACATAATGAAATGTATGCGGGACGTCCATTAATGTAAGCACGCTGAAAATGCAAAGTCGGTGCACGTTCAAATGCAGTAGTCCAAATCACAGTTTCCTCTGACAAAAGATCACATTCAGACGCTTAAAGCTACCTTCAGCACAAAGCATTGAATGAGATCTCCTCAACAAGCCCATCGCCATAACGCGAGTTTGTACGTTCGAATGTAAAACATAACAGGTGTAGGGACAGAAACTTTATGAAAGGTCGACAATATTTTAACATTAAGGGTAATATAAAACAAGGTGTAACATTTTTAAAGATACTTTCAATCGGTTTCACCCTGTAACAGCACGAGAGAAACGTACAGTGCAATATGCAATATGGAGCGGAAACTGGTACTTTTTTATCCGACCACAAAAGAAAAGTATGTATTATTTTTGTATTTACTGTTCTCAAGTCCACGATACTTAGGCTATTACTACTATATGGTTATGGTCACCAATATGGACTTCCCCGATTAGGACGATAAAGATTAAATAAATAATTATTGAAATCATAAATCTAGTTTTATTACTGTATCAGTATTGCTTATAAATAATATTAAAATCCACTTAAACAAGATTAATGATTTCAATATTAATTTATTCAATATTCATCGTCACAGGTGGGAAAATTCCATAGCCACCAAGTAGTAGTAGCTAAAGTATCGCCTACAGTAAAAAAAAATAATATTTTTTTTTTTTAAATTGCGTGTTCTTTTCTGATGGTTGGATAAAAACAAGTACCCGGAAACTATATAGAGTCACAAATCTAAGACTCCGCAAGTCAATCAGAGGACCGATAAAATTCAATTAACCAGACTAGGAATAATTCTATAGTTTGAGAGTTTACTTGTATACCAGAACTCACAGCTTATCTTTTGGTCTTTAATATAAATGTTTATATGTGTTTTCTATGTTAAGCATCTAAGGATAAAAAAAAAATCAGTTGTACAAATTGGTACTGGCATGTTTAAAATTCCTGACCACATTAAAATAACTCGAATTGTCAAGAATAATAATAATTTGAAATTTCTATAGCGGACGGTTGACGTTATGTCATTGTAAACAATATAACGCAAATTCCGTTAGAGTTTGTTTACGTGACGTGATTGCCACCTATACCGCACATGCCCTTAGTGTTAGCAATGACAACAAAATATATTTTGTTCATCGATGAATACCAATGACACCATAAGTCACCCGGATGTAGCCGATAACACAACTCTGTACGATACTTCGAGATTTTTTTCAATGTTAAATATGATACATGTTAGGGACAAAGCTTCATCAAAGAAGAGTCCATTTCCAGTGTTTGTTGGAGTGTATTCAGATGAACGAAGAGTTGAGAGAATCGAACTGTCAAAAACAAGTTCTAAAAAATAGACGTGTGCAAGCCGCACACCGGGTTCAACGTAACGGCAAAGTTTGAATGAGCTGAACCAATCGGGGTTTTACAGCAGCCAACACCCGCTTCCGTGGTAATCACGTCGGCGTTTCACTGCCTACCCGACATGCCCAGAGGATGTCCCTGGTCGCGTGGGCGTAATGCCTGGATGACTCATACCCTCTGTGACGTCAGACGTGCTGCGGTGATATCCGCTAGGTGGACCACATTAGTCGATTCTCACTTTTCACTTTTCTCCTTCTCTCGCTCTCTCTCTCTTTTTGCGGAAAGAAGTTCTTCAGGTCCCTATTAATTTACTACCATACAAACGAATCTCTTGGACATAATGTCAATGTGCATGAGAAATGTGTACCCCCCCCCCCCCCACACACAAAAATTTTTTTTTTAAAGTAAAATATCCACCGATGCTGGCATACGAAGTCTTATTCCAGGGCGTGGTGGAACGGGGGAGGGGGGAGTTGCGAAGATAAAACATTTTTTTTAATATAATCAACAATTGCTAAGTTATTATCTTTTCTGTCCAGGTATCAGTATCATCTAATACATTACTTCTTTGAATAACCTTTTATAGGTTTTAAACAATTTATCATTAAAAAGAAAATTACAACACTCACAATGAAAGTTAAATTAGTCTCTATGTGTAGTGAAAATTATGATAATTTTACAACCACTTTGATTATAAGGCGTTGACTTCGAGCACACAGTACATTAGAGCAATCTTACATAACACTCGAACAATCATACCTAACATTCAATTATTTCAATCAATCCTATTATAAAATTAGGACATTATTGTCAATATTACATAACATTTTAAAAAAAATCTCACTCTCACATAAAACTAACACACATTTTAAAATAAAATACGTTATATTTGAAGCTGAATCTAACAATAACTAAAAAAAATATTTATCACATCAACGGCACCTTTTGATTACAAGTAACATTCGTACACTATACCCCCCCCCCTCACAAACTTGTTTGAAAATCGGCCCCTTCCTCCTCAATCACGCCCCCCCCCCCCCCCNCCCCCCATACACAGAATCACAGTACATTGACACGGGGAGGAATCATGTTGAGGCAATATTGACTGGCCAGCCCTCGCCATCCTCTCGTCGGGAACATTCGCCGCCACGAGCCGCCCATTGATGATTTCTATCACTCACGTCATGAATGGTGAGTTTAAGACAACACAACGTTATACACACACTCACACACAGAGACACGGGAGGGGGAGGCTTAACAGCTTAACGAGTTATTTGCTCATGACCATACAACAAACGCCTGAAAGTTGATCAATCACACGATTATCTTCTTACAGTGCACGCAATCCCCCCCCCCATTCAAAGTCGCTACGCACGTCCCTGGCGATGGTAGGGGTGGGGGTTGGTGGAGGGGTCGATCCGTCCACCCTTCTGATCAATGAACGTCGCCCACGCATTTCCTCTACTCTCCCGCTGAGCAGGATGCCAAACCACGTACAGCGTGTTCCCAGAAGAACTGTGGTGCCCAACACGGCCTGATTTAAACCCTATACCCCCGGCTGGTGTGTCGGTTTACAGCACTAACCCAGTGTGTCCTACTACCATAACCCACTGTGTACTTCCACTACCATAAACCAGTTTGACCTACTACCATAACCCAGTGTGTCCATCCATTAACATAACCCAGTGTGTCCATCCACTACCATAACCCAGTGTGTCCATCCATTACCATAACCCAGTGTGTCCGTACAGCACTGACCCAGTATTTCACGTTCCTCTTGTTAGAGCGTCTACTAAAATAGTCTTTGATAGAAACTTTAACTTCTTAAAAAACTTAGCGTTATACATTTGTAAAAATTCAGTTTAAAAAAGCTCAGTGGTTTTAATGAAAGGATGCACCTTGAATACCACAAATACATCTAAAAATTTAAACCTAATGGTGAGTGAGCAAACACATGTGAGGCACGACAAAAATATTTAACTCACTACAATTTCAGTAGTAATGTAGCACATTGATAAAGATATATGAAGAGTGCAAGATACGTGTTAGTGAGCATATTTATGGGACAATATTTCCTCTATATTACAATACGCTATAGATCTATACTCAGGGAAATAGATGCTGACAATATAAATGATGTGACCAAAAGACGGAAAAAAAGTTTCGCTTCAAAGCAAACTAACATTTATTAATTATAGTTAAACTATGGCATTAATTGTTTATAGTTAACCAATTATGGCATTTATTTATTATAGTTAACCAATAATGGCATTTATTTACTATTATAGTTTAACAAACTATGACATTTATTTGTCACACTTGATGATTAAATTGTAATGAGCTGTTGGAGTGATTATACTAGTTTATGTATTTCCAGCGTAGCAGCGCCGCTTAAATGCGTCTATCTTTAATTCATGCTGTCATCGTAAGACAAAGGTCAATAGATGGAACGGCCCAGTATGAGAACGCTATAAATACGAATAAATAGAAATAGCAGATTGGACGTGAAAGATGATATTTAATGCTGGGCATAGTTAATTCAACGCATAACTTTAATGTTGTTGTTTTTTTAAACAACAGCCGGTTCCGTTTTTTTGTTGTTGTCCTTTTGGTTTGTTTTATACGAGTCTGCTAAAACTCTATATTTTCAGGTTACGGGTTAGTACTTCGCTCGGGTCTAGAACTAATCTCGGGGGGGGGGGGGGGAAATATGGTTTAAAGCACGTCTTATGAGTGGAGACTTAAATCATGTCTAATACAGCGACATCATTAGCTTGCAGTCAGACTGACATACATTCAATGAATGACTTTTAACGTATGTTTTGTTTTTTCGAAGGCGGGCTTACGTCTTAAACCCATGTCAACCTCCCCAGTCGCGTAAATCAAGTCAGTCACCAACACGTTCCTAAAATACCAGAGCGATGTAGGCAGACAGATGAGAATGGCAACACTTGATACAGTAGATTGCCACGAGTTGGCCGGACAAGCCAGGGAATAGATCAGTCTCAGCCTTGACCTTTCATTGATAGATAGTGAGTTGGGGCTTGGNGGTGGGCGGAGGCCGAACCCTAGACCAGTTGATCACTCTGTCAAGTGTGGACGTGGAGATCTCCTCACAATTAGATCAAATGACGACCCCCCTTCCCTCCCCCCACCCTTCATCCGCTTCTTTCGTAACATCGAGGCTCTCAGTTGTCAAAGATAGTATCACATACATTTCGTCATTCTGGGGATGGATTCTATGTCTTTTATCAGCGCGTCACTGGCCGGGATCTGACACGCCAACATTCGGTTTGAAAAATCCCAGTTTTCGTACCATCATTTAACTTATTCAACCATGGGATTTTCAGTGATTAAATAAAGTTATATTTTAATATTTAATATAGAATGTGTTTGATGAGCGATACAAGCAAATGTCATTCCCGGTTAAAGACTTAAAGACGCTTTCGCGAGGCATCTATTCAATGCTATCAATAGCAGTATTATTCCACACTTAGATGCATGTGTGTTTGCGTGACAGAGAAAATAAATATCTTAAATTCAAGTAAAAAATTTATTAGTTGTAAGTAGTAACTATTTATTATAAATATTTTTTTTAAAAAATATAATGTAAAAGTTAATAGAAACATGACAAAAATGACTTAGCTAATAACCCTTCAAATGTCATTTTTCTTTCTTTTTTTAAATAGTATTTTTTAAAATAATAAATATATCCAATAAATTATTATCTCAAAATATCAATTACAATGTCTTTTCATTTAGAACAGTATAATAAAGGTGGGAGGAGACGGAATGTACGACGGCGCACACTCCAACCCACGTTATTTTCATGAGAGCACTAGTCTCCCTTTATTTCCCCTTGACATCAAACAGCCAGGATATAATTGTGTATGTATAATATGTTATAAAGAGGAGTCGATTGGCGCGACTGGGGAAACTCGTTGGATACCAACCCCTCCCACACTAATAGCGCTAAGTGACGCACAATCTGATGAGTGGTCATTCTCTTGGCGCCGGCCATTTCAACTGACCTATATCTATAGGTGCTGGAATCCATCATGCATATAGCAAGAATGAAAAGGTTTCCTTGAAGTGTAAGTGAAGTCCCAAGGCTCGCCCTCCAGCCACAGAATATGGCAGTGTGTGTGTCAAGTCGTAGTTAAACGTGATGTACGGGAGCTCTACTTAACAGTACTTCGTCACAGTAGTGAGCTGGCTACAAGGTGCGGTGCGGCACAATGACAGTAAAACCTAACACTAAGGTAGCACTCTTTTGACACAGGCTACCACGACACAGTGAGGTAAGCAACAATGACAGTAAGGCCTAACACTAAGGTAGCACTCTTTTGACACAGGCTACCACGACACAGTGAGGTAAGCAACAATGACAGTAAGACCTAACACTAAGGCGACGAGGTTGCAACATTGACTTGCCACAAGCTACCACGACACATTGAGGTACGGCACAATGACAATAAGACCTAGCAACGGTGTCGTAAGGTTCTAGCGCTCTTGACACAGTCAGTCAGGTACCACGACTTCTTAGTGGATCACTCACCTGCTGAGGAGTGCTTCGTCTGCTTTTACTGGTCAGCTTCTCCCTCGCGCAGTGGATAAGCTGAAACTCTTGCATCATGCAGAGCACTGGACACTCCTCACGCACCGCGTTGAAACCCCCTGTGGATAACATGGAGAATTGTTTACATGGTTTCTTGGCGACCTAAAAACAGCGAGTTAGTTACGACTAGATACCAGTCAAAGGCAAACACTACACCGACTTGATGGTCGAGTGGATCTCAGAAGTCTGAGCGCCAAAGACCCTGAAAATAATTTTCCTTGACTATTTATTTTTAAAAAATAATAATAATTTATATTTTTAAAAAAAACATACAAAGAAGCACGGATTAGTGTTCCCGGAGACTGTTTAAAAGTGTTATTCAGAACTTAAAGATCCTAGAAGTTTGTATTCGTCACGAGTCACATAGTATTAACCTAGACGCTTTGCTGCGTCTTCAACTATTGGTCTTGTTTGTTCTACAACTATTCGTCTTGCTGGGTCTACAACTATTGGTCTTGCTTGGTCTACAACTATTGGTCTTGTTTGTTCTACAACTATTGGTCTTGTTTGGTCTACAACTATTGGTCTTGTTTGGTCTACAACTATTCAACTATTGGTCTTGTTTGGTCTACAACTATTGGTCTTGTTTGGTCTACAACTATTGGTCTTGTTTGGTCTACAACTATTGGTCTTGCTTGGTCTACAACTATTGGTCTTGCTTGGTCTACAACAATTGGTCTTGCTTGGTCTACAACTATTGGTCTTGTTTGGTCTACAACTATTGGTCTTGTTTGGTCTACAACTAAACATTCGTCTTGCTGGGTCTACAACTATTGGTCTTGCTTGGTCTACAACTATTCGTCTTGCTGGGTCTATAACTATTGGTCTTGCTTAGTCTACAACTTTTCGGTGCAGGAATGCTGTAACGCCACGAAATTAAGGACACTGGCAACCAACACAGCTGAATGGTAGGTAGTGCATGTATGGCGACCCCTAGGGACCAAAGTGTGATATTCAGATGAGGACAATTCAGGTGTGACATAGTTGAAAGAAATTTCAGATGGTGAAGAGGCTGCTTGAATGACGTGTCACATATTGCGGGAACCAGTTTGACCTCAGCTATTCTTAATGTGTTATATTTTAGGTCGGAATACAGAACGTAAAAGGCATTCTATCGCGGACTTGGGTTGAGGGTGAACGTTTAGACGAACCAAATTCCTCTACATACGTTACAATCGTTAAGAGAAAAGCGTATGGTCTAGAGGTGGGAAAACTAAAGTTTGAATCTCATTATTAGCTGGTTTTGAAAGATCATATGCATACCAATCTAAAACAAGACATCAACAATAATTTCCCCCAAAATGGAGCAAAAACTAAGAAAGTGTCAATATCAAATGACTATCAAAAGAGCACGATCGTAGTTTACGAAACAAATTGAACCGTCTTTGAATCGCTTGAAATTTGAAAAGATATAGTATAACATAGAAGCTATATAAAACGTGATTGAAAAATTTGAAGCTAAACGTTTTCGACCTCAATTCATATTCTAGTGAAAAATTTAGAGAACTATCGGGAGAAATACACAGGGATTAAAAAATAGTGTAAAAGAGCATTTTCAAACAGCCTTATACAATGAGCATCGCGTGAAATGATGTAAAATATCTTAAAACAAATTACATCAAGAGTAGCCACAAAGAAGCGAATATGAGCAACAAAAATAACTTAAGGATTTGAGATTAATGCAGACGAAAGACGCAAGTCATTTGTAATTTATTTTATCATTTTAATTAATGTTTTAAAGCACATAATTTAAGTAGAAATTTTCATTCTCATTATAAGTTGTTAGCGCGTCATCTTATAAAGACTCTTACAATTGTTTCTAAAAAAATATTTAGTTTTAAAGTTTTAATGTTAAAATTTCCATCGCAATTTTGTCAAATATTGCAAAATGAATGATGTGCAACAAGAGTGGTTATTATTTGTTTTTAACTTTACACAAGGGCCAACGAACTTTACAGGGAACATTGCCCATACCCCCCCCCCCAAATCTTCCAATCACTGAACCAACATTTCCAGAGCACCAACACCATGTCGTTAACTCAGTAGGAGGAGGAATACTGGATCCATTGTCACGTGGTGTCATCAGAGACCAACCCAGGTCATTGTAAACAAGAACGGTTGTTTTTTTTTATATGGAAAGATATTTTTTGTTTGTATTTTTTAAATCTAAAATACCAACACACCCCTCACACATACCACATTACGATACGACGAAAGCAAATCTTTTCACACGTAATCTGACCGTAACACTCATTCAGCTACAATCATCTTCGGTCAGTGGAACTAGGCCAGTGTTTGAGTGGCAGCGGACGGTCGCACTATGGATGTCAAAAAGCTTGCGCAATTGATGTAACATGACGCCCGATGTTTCACTTTTGTTTGCTGTACTTGAATACTACATTTACACTATTTACAGAGGTTACACGTCAAAACTTTTCCACTCAATAAATCAGCGTCCGCTAATGTATGGCAGTTCACAGTTTTAATTCTATATAGGAACTCCTCTGTCAATCAAGGAGAGAAAACTGGAGAGGGGGTGAGAGGAAGGGCTCTTCTGGACATAGATGTACCGGATGTGGACCTGCATCTGTTTCCATCACGCCCAGACAGGTCCCAGCACTCCGAGAGTCTATTAGCCATGACCGGAAGTTGTTAGGCTCTGCGACACACTTCCGCGTCCTAAGCGAACGACAGTTCACGCAATCACTCGGCGCCAGGGTCGTGCAAAAGTACTGAGTCGTGTAACTGAAGAAGGTCCTTACAAGCAAAGCTATTGATCTTCCTTACAACGTTATCAAAACACTTCCGTGATAGACAGCATCAGTTGGGCGTTTTGATTGACAGTAAGAGATTGGAGTGTGATGGACAGTAAGAGATTGGAATGTGATGGACGGTAAGAGATTGGAGTGTGATGGACAGTAATAGATTAGTGTGTGATGGACAGTAATAGATTAGTGTGTGATGGACAGTAATAGATTAGTGTGTGATGGACAGTAATATATTAGTGTGTGATGGACAGTAAGACATTGGAGTGTGATGGACAGTAAGAGATTAGTGTCTGATGGACAGTAAGAGATTGGAGTGTGATGGACAGCAATAGATTAGTGTGTGATGGACAGTAAGACATTGGAGTGTGATGGACAGTAAGAGATTGGTGTGTGATGGACAGTAAGACATTGGAATGTGATGGACGGTAAGAGATTGGAGTGTGATGGACAGTAATAGATTAGTGTGTGATGGACAGTAAGACATTGGAGTGTGATGGACAGTAAGAGATTGGAGTGTGATGGACAGTAAGACACTGGAGTGTGATGGACAGTAAGAGATTGGTGTGTGATGGACAGTTAGACACGTGAGTGTGATGGACAGTAAGACACTGGAGTGTGATGGACAGTAAGAGATTGGTGTGTGATGGACAGTAAGACACTGGAGTGTGATGGACAGTAAGAGATTGGTGTGTGATGGACAGTAAGACATTGGAGTGTGATGGACAGTAAGCCATTGGAGTGTGATGGACAGTAAGAGATTGGAGTGTGATGGACAGTAAGAGATTGGAGTGTGATGGACAGTAAGAGATTGGAGTGTGATTGACAGTAAGACACTGGAGTGTGATGGACAGTTAGAGATTGGAGTGTGATGGACAGTAAGACACTGGTGTGTGATGGACAGTAAGAGATTGGAGTGTGCATGTACAAGCATGATACACTCATACTGAGTGAATGTACAAGCATGATACACTCATACTGAGTGAATGTACAAGCATGATACACTCATAATGAGTGCATGTACAAGCTGAACACACACAAAATTAATATCGATTTCCCGGTATTAACAGCTTGCATTGATGAAGCCAGCAATAATATAAACTATACGACTGTACAACTTTCTTTCTTTCACATACCTGACAGACAATACGGCTATACAACTTTCTTTTACACAACTGACAGACAAGACGACTATACAACTTTCTCTCATTCACACAATTGACAGACGACTATACAACTTTCTTTTACACAACTGAAAGACAATACGACTATACATCTTTCTTTCTTTCACACAACTGACACATCGCATCTATGAACACCATTTCAACCCCCAAACAATACGTTTGCAGAGGGAAAAAAATCCTTAAATAAAAAATAAAAAACTACCATGGCACGCCAGCTTGAAATCTAAATAAAGAGCTAAAAGAAAAGGGGCCTTCACCCTTACGACTCCCACGCCCTCGGAATTTCCATGAATATGTCTAGTTTGAAATTGAGTTTGTCAAACCTCTCAAGGGCCCGAAATTCGCCAAGAAACCGTGTGGTGTTAAAACGTGAGGGGTGGTTATCAGACGGGTGAAAAAAATTATTAAAAAGATACGGTAAAATAACAATTAATATGGTGAAACGTTTGTTTTGTGTTCAGCGTAAAAAGCAGGTAACGTAGCAACACTTCCCGACATTTAAAAAAAATAAATAAATAAGAACTGTAGTGGTCCGTTTAATGCAGTGGTTCTCAAATAGTGGGGCCCGCCCCGGGGGGGGGGGGGGGGGGGG